>CM052219.1:3042634-3547601 GCA_028454225.1 Lasioglossum leucozonium | reverse complement strand
AAATACCTCATTCCATTTAAAAAAACAAAGTTGACCTTTATATGACCTTTATGAGTTCACGAAAAAACTGATAACATCAGTATATTCTCCACTCTCTACCATTCAAGCCTACGCTGAAACATTTTTTACTACGAATAACAATAACAAGAAAATCAAGATGTCAAAATCGGATGGGACGCCCTGTATACCCTTCGTTGTGTGATCGACACTATTCAAATTGCACACAAAATATTCTTTGTATCATTGTTACCGAAAGAGATATTTCAGTGGTTGATTTTAGAAGATAAATGTATAGCCAGAAACCTCTTAAATAAATATTGTTCCATAAATTGTAAAAAATATAAAAGAAAGTTCGCGTTGTACCTCGAACTGTATAAATAACCGAGGATCCATTTGTTCGTTTCCCGCTAAAAAATTAGCAATATTTATCTGTGAAATGGGTCGTCCAATATTTTTGAGCCGCAACACTCGGTCTTTTGGGACAGAAACCGTGCAACAGAAAATCGGATAGGATAATTTTTGCGCTGGCTACGCTTTTGAAAAAGACCGATCAATTCGCGGAAACAGAAAAATGAAACGGTCAAAGGCAGTCCAAAAGTATTTAAACGATCGGCAGCAGAGTGAAATTGTCCGACACAGACGTGCGCGGCAATAAAAGAGTCGGGGTATTAGCCATTTACCGCAAAAAACTAAGCATAGCAGTTCTATCCGTTCACTTTTGCGCCTTTGTTCAAACATTCATGTTCATCTGGAATTCCCACAGTGACTGTCACTGTGAATGCGAGAGCGTTGCGAGCAAAGAAGAGAGAAGAGAGGAAAGCGAAGAGAGAAAGAGAGAGAGAGAGAACGAGGAAGTTGAGACTTTCCCGCGAATTATTTAAACCGTCGGCCGTGCACGCCGTCACGGAATAATACAAGAATCCGTGCTGGAAATCGCGTGTCCGTGGGCGTTGCCGATTAACCGTGGTAAACTCTTAATTTCCGTAGAGCTAAATTCAACGGTCGATGCGTGCACGCGTTATTAAACGGCCGGGCACATCTGCACGGCCTCTAGAGACTATGCTCGACTAGGCGAAGAATAAATGAGGGTGAATAGATGCCCGTACGTACATACATACCGGCCAGTCGAGGTCGAGATAGCAGAAGGGTAGCCCGATGTGTTGCACGTCCCTGGCATCGCAGAAAACCAACGGGGTTGGAATGGAGAGGGACTTGAAGGGTGGCTGGCAAGGTGGAGAGAACGCGGAGCTCGGTTAATGCGAGTCCGAGAGCGAGGACACCCGCTGAGCTCTGCGGGAGTTAACGCGGGAATCGCGTGTTTTCGCCGTGAAACACGGAACACCATCGAACGCGACCCGAGAAGGAGGTCGGGCAAGACCCTTTCGAAGAAGACCGAGAGGCCATGCCCTGTTCACGGATATTCGTGACTTCCGGTCTTCATACGAGCCCCGAGACTCTACACAATTTTTTCTTTCGGCGAGGAACTTCGTCCGAAGTCTCCTCGATGAACACAATTCACAAAGGTTCATCCGTTGCGAAGATTAACCCCTGTGTAACCGGGGTTTGTTGGACTGATCGAAGATGATCAAACTACCCTGAGGCATGTTCCAAGAAAATTAGATACAGTTGCTACATTTTTCAACGAAACGAGCAGCAACATTCGTTGAATATAGATACTCAATGAAAATGCAAAGAAAAGAAATATAAATCTACCTATACTTTACCTAACAGCGACAGCACAATAGTCCTTCGAAAAATAAAAAATTGAGAACTCAACATGTATTATTGTGAGCCTACTACTCATTAATGACATAAAAATTGGAAAGTTCAAATGTGTGACACCAACATTACGTACTCTTCCAACTTATGAAAAAAGTAACTTTGGTTTTATGGAACTGTTTAGATAGTTGAATGAGCGGTTAAATGATAGAAAAAATCGAATAGAATCCTAAATAGGGGATGTTCAGCCAGATCCAGCGCACTTGAATGACGCACCGGCATTTTTCAGTGATTGAAGATCGTATTGTCCAAGGCAAACAAATTGCAGCAAATCAGATCTAATAGACGCAGATCCGTTTTTCCACAGTCGGAATAGCCAAGCGTGGAATAGTCGCGTTCATGCGGCTCACGCTCCGCTAGCAATCAGAAGTAACGAACTAGTTTGCGGCCGGGCACCCTGTCAGCACCAGCAGCAGCAGTGGTAGGGTACTATAGCGAAAGTTCAAGTCGAGCAAACGTGTACGCGAAATCAGTTGTCCTCGAGCGTTAGATTCACGAATAACAGATACCAGATTTATGACATTCCCGTAGCGGTCGCGATGAATCTAAGAGGATTACCGTTGCGTTGGGGGTTATGAACACCCTTGGGAACCCCCGCTGGTCAAGATAAGACTTTCACGCTACCTACACGCCGAGATCCACGCGTTTACCGACGGGAGCTCGTAGCATCGCCACCCACGCCTTTCAGGCACCCTGATAAATTACTCAACACCTTTCCCATCCATCGCTCCCGCGGTAGTTTCGACCACGCGCTCGCCTATCACCGGAAAACCTTATAACCAGCGGGTAAGCTTGACCGAGCTCCCTTCAACCGCGTTCTCATTGCGGGAAACACGGAAGTTCGAAGATATGCCTCGGATACGACGGCCGACCGGGGTTAACATTGTTCGCGTTACTGCGAATAGTAAAACGTTCCTTATTGTTAACGACTCGTTCGTTAACTTTACCGCAGCTCCGGCTCGATTTGCTGCGACTGACTACGAACACATTACCTGTTTAACCCTTATGTCAATAACCGGTCACCCGTGTATCCGCCTGGGTATGTTTCATAAACATTTTTTATGTTCCCGTGAGAATTTCGTCATGGACGCTTGGATTTTCTCTAATTGAAAATTTTGAAGAGAAATATACTTTCAGACTTCTGTAGGGATCAGGTATGAAGTCCCTTACAATTAGTTAAGCCTCGAACAGCTGGAGACACGATTTATGGTGTGCGTGGCGAGGAAGCTATTTTTGAGAGGTCCGTTTAGTTTTTTGGCACTGCATGTGTTTTTGCCGATAGTAGTTGATGGCCGCAATAGCAATCTACGGGTACCATAAACCGTGGGGCACCAAAGGATCTTCGACGAAAAGGGAAACGGTCGTCCTCGATCGTAAGAGCTTTGTGCGTGGATCTGTAGGGCCCAGGTAGGCTAAGCAAAGATGGCGTAGGGGTTTTTTCCGTTCCTTACCGTTAATGTAGGGGCGGAAGGAAAGGAGGATGTAGAGAAAAAGTCAAGCAGTCAGTCTGCCTACGTCCATCAAGCGGAGAGCTTGGAATAAAGAGAGATTCACACTAGAACACTCTCTCTCGTGATTTGAACACCCCATAAATACCTAAACTTCTTTCTTTTGAATTGGATTCGGAGAATTATTCTGTCATAGTTCACATACCCGAATCTCAATAACCAGGATACCCGGGTATCCACCTCTAGAAACATAATATTATGAACGAATGAACAATACATTTCACAATACGATATCATTACAAGGATAAATGAATAGATAAAAATAAATATTTATATGTAAAAAACCTTAATTATTTATTTTTAGATGCATTCTTTAAAAACCTGGGTCTAGGTAGTAACAGTCGACTAAAAACGTAAAATACACAAAATGTCGTTAGGTAAATTGTTTATTTTAAAAAATCCGGAAGTGGATACCCGGGTATGCCGGTTATTGACGACAATAGTGAATTTTGGTTATAGACATAAATGTTAATCATTGAACCGAAAAGTTTTTGAAACAGAGAATCTTCCATGATGTTTCTGTGAATGTACCGATGGCACTGTATGCACAAGTTCGTTATGGTAATTGATTCTTCGCGGACAAACGACTTGAGATGTTGCCAATCGTATTCAGATGGATAGGATCGACGAACAGCAGAGACCGTGTAATAATTTATAGAAGGAACTCTGAATGTCTGCGAACAGATAGGAAAAAGCATTAATATTCTTTAGTGTGCTAGAAAATTGGTTGGCATATTTGAACGTTGCTGAATTCTTCGTTCTAGAGGGGTCACATTTTATTCTAGCCTGTTCGCAACAATCATTTTATTTTGGTAGTTGATTTTTCGTGGACAGACTGTTCGAAGCGTTACCAATAATATTAAAAGGTTGCAAACTCTCTCAATGGATAAACAACTAACAACATTATTCAGCATGTTTGAACATAATCAGGTTTTAGTACATCCTGTCACCTGGATAGTATTAAAACAGAATTGTTTAACGTATTTGAAGGCAGCCTGGTTCCCCATTATTGGATGATCTTTGTAGCTGTTCCTTGGACCATCGATTCCATTATCTCCCAGTTGCCAAGTGCCCGCGAGAGAATTACAGCAAGGTTATATCGGTTAGCTCGTGAAAAGCAATCTATAGGAAACTATATTTCTTCTGATTTATGACAAAATCCTACATAGTAAGTGGTCTAAGGGCTCCCGCATCCACCCTCCGTTAACTTCCCCCGAAACTCATCTCGCCCCAGTTGTACATCACCCGTGATTTATACCACGACACATTTTTGAGCATCGTCTGGATTCGACCATTTACTCCTGTGGATTCACACTATTTCACGTATGCCAATCTCCACATCCTCGATACCTCAACACCGAACAAATCATATCAAAACAGGCGAACATTAGAATCCTGCAAGAGTCCGGAGAAAGAGGAGCAATGTGTGCAGTTTTTACGAATCAAATTCCCCAGGATGGATATAGATTTCCCGAGAAAATACGGGAGATAGGAAAACAACGGATTCAAAAAGAAGAAGTAAGATCATCGCTGGCAAAACAAGCGAATAGTAGCGTCCAACAAAGTCCACGGAAAGAGGAACAATATCTGCAGTTTTTACAAATCAGTTTGCCAAGGAGGATATAGATTTCACCAGAAGCGAAAGGGGGTAGGGAAAGCAACGAATTCAAAAAGAACGACGAAGGATCCAGCGCCATGAAGATAGAAGACCGGAAGTGCTCGACGGCGACGTTTTCATCGGCGATTGGCGGATGGCAAGGGGCACGGGCGCAGGAACGGAAGATCTACGGTCCTGGGAGGACCTTAATAATCCCGATTCATAAAGCCTAGTATCCCGGCCTCGATACGGTGGTGTCGACCACGAGTGGGCTGATAAAGAATGACGATCGTAAGGGAAGAAAGTTGCAGGGCGCTTATCGCCCAATAAATTCTACTTCAGTCACCGTCTCTGCTTCATCCCCCTCCCCCGTTCGCCTAACCACCACTCTTCCAGGTTTTCCCCGTTCTATTCCGTCTCGTTTCGTTTTCGAGGCAGCCGCTGCAAAACCTGTGTAATTATCGCCCGGTAAGTTCCAACTAAATTTTCCGCTAACGACGATTTACGATCGAATTAACGGATTGCCCGGCGGCTACACGGCTCCGCGTTCTTCCCGCTTCGACGTCCTTCCGGTTTCTTTCCCTTCTCCAGCGTTTCGCGGCTGTTCTTCCCCGAAATGCAACTGCGAAATTTCGGGGAGGTGGAGCGGGGAGGAGGAACTTTCGGAGGCGTAAACTTTGCTCCCTAATAAAGGGAAAGGGCCACGCAAATTAAGTTTGATTCGGCCCGGCGACGAATTTCGTCATCCGGCATACTCTTTCGTTGCAGCGCGAGAGCATCGAGCCAGGCCCAGGGGGTAATGGGATTTTCTGCCGGTAAGATGAACGAGCCAGTGATTGAAGTAATCGGAGAAACTATCGGCGATTCGCGATTTTAAAATTGCTTTCTTGCTGACTGCCGTTGGACGTCCCTCGATTGCGCAGAAAATTCATGGTTATCCGTTTTGAATGGGGAGCGAATTGATTGGAGAATGCCTCGCCGAGAAGAGAGACAGAGCGAGAGAGAGAGAGAGAAAGAGAGAGAGGCTGATGGTGGCTACAGATGAATTTTGATTACGTGTCTCGAGAGCTGGTACGCGAAAAGTTGGATTCCATATTAATGTATCAAAGGCTTGGTACGAGGAAATTGTCCCTATTCACGGGGTTTGAAGAGATTCACTCCATGCTCCAGTTTCTATCTTGTCCCGGACGTTCGACAATGGCCATTCAATTTCTACCGCCACCGAAAATCTTTTTGTCGGGGGCCGATTAATTCTCTACGCGAAAGGAACGATATCTCGCGCGGCGGTGTGTCGACGATTTCGAAGCAAAAAAAAAAACGGAAAAAAGAGGAGCGTATTCCGCGGACGTCGGAGGTCTCCGAAGAGGAGGACGTATCCAGGTTACCTGGCAACCGGAGACGAGAGGAAGAGCCGAAGAGAAAAAAAAGAGAGAACCACCCGAACGGTTCTAATAAACCAAACGGTATAGACAACGGACACCTCTCTCTCCGTGGCGGCGATGGAGAAACGGGCAGAAAAAAGGTGGAAAGAAGAAGAGAGGAGCCGAAATGGGAGCCAGCCACCACGTAACGGATACATCGCGCTGAAATTGAGATTGGTTATCGAAGACTTCCAACCTTCTCCGGGGGCTGATGGGTGGAGAGAAAGAGCGTGGTGCCGGCACCGTAGCGCGATGCGGTTGGCAGGGCTGCGGGAGCTCAAATCGGATAGTTTGTTCATTAGAGATATTTTCCGATCGCTAGAGTGGCTGGAAGAACGGGAGAGCGTGTTCACCGTGTATTTGTCTTGATAAGTTCGAAGCAGGAAATGAGGCTGTCGATACGAGGAACGCTTCGTTCCCCCTCTAGACGCCACTCATTCTATTCTCTATCTCGCGACCGCCTTTCTTTTGCTTCTGGATCGCGGTGGGACGCCGAACCACCAGAAATGAGGATTTCGATTCATTCTAGCCGGAATAACGATCGCTTCTCGATGTTTTCTGAGAGCAGCGTTGCGTCGCCGGACATCTCCCTGAAGCGTTTGTTGCGCGACGTCCGGCGCGTTGCCGTAATTCTATCGTACGCATTGGCAAGATAAAATGGGTCGTGGATAGTGGGATTATGGTTTAATAAATGTCTGTGGTATGTGAAATAGTTAATAAATTATAGAAGTAGTATATGAAGTAGTAAGTAAATTATACTACGAAATTATTTATAATTTTGATGGAACTTTCTTAGTTTATACTCTGTTGGAACGTCATGATCCAAAATCTTAAGATTATACGTTGTTGACATCGAAACTGTACGCAATATGGTCTTTCATTAACGTGGTCCGTGCAACGGGTTGAAGCCTGATTTTATATTGTTTTAGGATTCTGAATGATCCGACAAAATTCTGAAGTACCTATTATAGTGTCTAATTTAATGCGCAAGTGATGCTTGAGTGAAATGATTAAATCTTCTGGCAATGAACATAAAAATTCAGCAGTGCAGTGTTCGCAAAAATAGTAAAATATATTGGATAATAATTGTATCCAGACAGTGATCACATGATAATACCGCAAACCACGATTCATTAAATTCCGCGTATTCGGAAAAGCAGCTCAAAGTGCGAGACAGGCGAAGCAAGGCGAAACCGTCAAACCAGGCGAGAGTACGCGAAGCGTAGGAGTTTCCGCGTGGACTAGGTTTCCAGGACTTCGGTTCCCGGAGTTAACTGCTTCGGAATACCGAGCTGATCGTTCCCAGGATCAGCTCGCGGCCGTGGCGCTCGCTCGAATAAATCGTAAAGGAGAGTCTCGATCGAGCGTCGCTTTTGCATTTCAAAGACGCAGATGCCTGGAGCTCAGCTCGCGTAGCCTCGTCGAACATCGACGGCGCCGATTCCCGAGACAGATAGCGCGTTTAAACGCGCCAAAAAATCTGGCGGATCGCCTGCGATCGTCCGCGGATCTGCCCTTCTCGTGCACACAAAAGGGTATCGATTTTCTCGAGCCGATCGAGGAAAGAGAGAAATTTTCGCTGGTACAAGGATACCTCTGAGCTCGTATGAGCGGCCAAGACCCGTTTGACCTGGCACACACGCCGTCCATAGATCAAGCAGAACCCTTAGAACGAACCCCCCCGTGCCACGGGCTAACCATTAATTTACAACCCGCAGAGTAACCCCACCGCCCCATCCTGCCCCTCCTCCGGCATACAGGTTCCACGTCCCTTTGCGGCAGATATGAGCTACGACGTGGCGCTGAGGGATTCAACCACCCTTGTTCCCGAACCCTATAGAACCCACGGTTCCTCTATCTCGCCCGGGCTGTCGTCCTCGTTCACCCTCTTCCTCTCCGAGGCTACGTCTCTAAGCGGCTTCCACCTGCCAGACAAATTTCCCAGATCTCCGACGAAGAAATTTAAATCTATCGGGGCCACGTCCCGGTTAATATCGCGGAACCGACTACCAGACGCGGACTCGCCTCCACCTGCGTAATTGAACCACTTACCCCGAGTATCTTTCGCCGGTTTTATTCACGCCCGGGCCCCTCCGCTCGCTACGCCATTCGCTAATCGGTTGCGATCTGCGCGTCAAAATTCGCGAGATGTCGAACGGAATTGTTCCACCTTCGCGGGTGCACTGTCTGCGATGCTCGCAGTTGTTCGAATAAAATAATCCAAGTGCAAATTGTATTTCTGACATGATACTTCTAAAGAATCGTACAATTTTATAGACCACTCGTGTCGCATCTATCGCAACAAGACTGCGCACCTTTATACAAAATAAAAGTTTTCTACTTGATTTGCAACAAACTGGAGTTAAGTAAAAATTTATTTTTTTTTTTTATAGGTTTAAAAACTTCAAAGGTTCTCTATTACTAATGCAGTCTATTCAACCCCTATTGTTCAGGACATTCAGCCAGTCGTGTCTTAGAATTGAATCACAGTTAAAAATCAATTCTCAACACAATATGTAGCTCTTAGTTATATATAATTAACTCACATATTTCAGCAAGAAACAATTAGAAGGAGAGGTTCGATTTTAGGACAAAGTGGCCTGCGCAGTGCACATGGGTGGAATTTAATTTATCTTGCTGCACACGGTAGGAAAATCGTCAGAATCGTTTGTGAACCGTGAATATTGAGACTAACGAATTAGAATTATAATATTGCTGACGCGAATGCAGCTCGCCAGAGTAAACATTTCCGGGGCTGAAGAGGCAGCTATTCGACGTCAAGTTCTCAGAAGCCAGCCGATAACGTGTTCACCAGTGAAATCCTATTAGACCGGCCGAAAAGGGGAGCGCCTAATTGCCATTGGACTTCGGGCTACTTTCACTTGCACTTTGATTCCGTGGGCTTTATTTCTGCATAATAAGCGGGTGTGAATAGGCTCGACTGTTGCTTCTGCATTATAACTCAGCGCAAGTAAGTTGTCCCGTGTTTCGTTTTGTTGTCCGGCTGCTTCGACCTTGCCTACCTCCCTATTCTCTCATCTCCCTCTCCCTTTCTTCTCCCTTTCTCTTCCGTTCTCGCGGGAATGAAAGGAACGAATAATTAGAAAGAGAGAGAGAGAGAGACCGGGAGAGCAAGAGGGGAGAGATGGGTCGGACGGCTGAAAGTTTCTGGCCAATTAATTAAACGAAGAAAAGCTAGACAGTGGAGCGTAAGAGACGTTAGAGCGAGCAGGACAGGATAATTTAAAGAGTTACGCGACAATTTAACTGCGATTATCGTTGTACAATCCCTTTAACAACACGCCGTTATAGAAACGCGCCAATTAGTAGCATAGTCTGGCGTTAATGGATTCCAGATACCCTAGAAGGCAATAGAGCTCTGGAATAAACGACAGGGGGAAACAATTTACCATTCGCTCGTCGGGAATCCCGCCAGCTCCCGAGAAAACAATCTTAGCTTTGAATGTTCTTCAGTAAACGATATTGTCCTTTAACTTTGAAATTTCGCCTCTTCAATCAACTTTTTATCACCTTCCCAGACTAATTACACTTATCCCGCTATCCCACCTCTGCCTCCACTTTTCTATAACATTCATACAAAAACAACCCGCCTCCCCCTGTAGTATGTGGTATTATTTACGAACATACTCTCCGGAAGCATGCTAAAAATTTCTTTTTCTTAGCCACTACGCGTAATCCCATTTTCTTTTATGAAAGCAAAATGATCTTTTTTGCACTTTCCGTACCAACCTCGGGAAATTGATTCTAGTGATAAGCAGGGACTGACGCTATGCGTAGAATTACTTACAAACATAATCGAAGAACAACAACATCCTGGAAAAATTTGTTCTGGTTTGTTCTGTTATTGTACGTCTTAAAAATTCGAAGGTGCACACAGAGATCCATCGACGAAGACAAGAGTCGGTTAAAAAAAAAGCAAAGCGGGCATAATAGAGACGAGGAAGAGGAGATTGCGAAGCCTGACAGAGGCTCGCAAGCGTCATCAAATCATCGCAAACGACGTAGCCCTCATGCATCGCTGCGACTTGCCCTTCTTATTCCCTGTTCAGTGTCAAGTCATATGTCAAAGTGTCCCCAGACTTAACTCCCCGGCTGCACGATGCGAACCACAGGATGGACTGCCGACCACGATGGGCCCTCGCTGTGTGTCGAACATTCCTGTCGCTTGCATGTTTATACCGTGCTTTGATCACGAGCCATTCGAGGATACATCAAAAGGAGGACTAGCTTGCCTTCTATTCACACTGGAGCGCCGTAAATCATGAAAGCACGCCACTTCGTGACACGCATTAACGTAAGTACGCTATGACGAATGTAATGAATAATCGAGGCCACAGTGTCATCTTGGTATCCACGGTACCCGGGAAATGTCTGCACAACTGCGAGACACTGAGAGATGAATGAAGAGCCACCGGCGATAGCTTATGCAGGCGAATGTCTCGCGGACGAGCGGTATCTCGGTTCTTTATTATTCAGTCGATACGTAATATCATATTCAGAGAACTCTAATTCAATAAATTATACCGAACGATACCTAACCCAGACCTAACGCCATACACTGTATGCAGAGAGTACGACATACAGAGTTACAGAGACTTTAACACAGAACCTACCAAGCACTAAAACCGATTAGAATGTTTTGAACCGATTGAGAATGAGCTTGTATAAAATAATTTATCGCATCAATGTAAGTAACTTGATAATTTCAATAACTGTGACATGAAAAATATAAAACCGGTCATTTAACCGGCAGTGGTAGGTTTAGCGTTAAAAACAGTAGGACGCTGGAAATATTAATGATAGTAACAAGTTGTAAGCGGAATTGTTCAGTACATCATCAGAAGCCCAGAACCATGAATTAGTGGGACCGTCACTGTACCGCTTAACAATAACTTATAATTTTATATATTAATTTTCTTCTTTCGAATTCATCGCTGAGGTACCCAAAATAGAAATTTTTTGTTATTTTTTTCACAGAAATGACTCTGACGAGAAATCAAGTTACGTTTGTAGGTTCGGAAAAATTATGGTAGCTAATGTAAACGATGATATAGTTTCTACTCCCCGAAATAAATGCTGTCTTGTATCGATGCAAACACCTTCCCACTTCGAATGAACTCATTATTATCTTATAGCTGCTAGCAGAAGATTGTGGGATACCCTGACTCATTGATCAGAGTCCCCATTTATCTTGATCGCGAAGAAAAAGCGAAAGCAACGGGCAAAGTGACCACGACTGCAATTCTTCGGGCGGTAGGTCGCGAAATGAATTTATTCGAGAATGTTTGGTGGAATATTACTGTGAATTTTCCCCGGGGAACATGGTGGTATTCAGAAAGCAATTCGCTGTAGTACACGGGCCATTCCCTTCTTTTCACGATCGCCCGGCCACCTGTATTGCCGTGGCGCACCCCGTTCGCCGATGTCGTCCCTTCTTTCGACCCTCGTCCGACGTCACGGTCGTTGTCGTCCCCTCACTTCCTCCACTTAAAACCCGGTAATTACTCTGATGCCAGCATTTAACGTTTGTACTGCTGCGGGGATTTTCTGTTTGCCGGCGGCACCTCGCCGCTCTTCTGTTGCTCCGATCTCTTTCTCGCTCTTACTCTCGCTCTCTCGCTCGCTCGCTTGCTCTCTTTCTCTTCCGTGCCCAGCACCGTTACGCGAAAACACCTATTTTTGTTGGACCGAGACCGACGCCGAAACGAGCCCGGCTACGCTCGCAAGGTTACCAAGTCACGACACAACAATTACGGGCCCTGGGTAACTTAACTCGAACTTTGGACAATTTGCATCAGCTGCTAAGATACAATTAAAGGGAAACTGTGCGAATTGCACGCCGACCGGAATTAATAGAAACCAACTATCCAGGTTCTTGTAATCGGCTCCGCGGAATCTTTTCGATAATTATTTCGCCCAGTGGGCCAGGAGCCCGCTCTTTATGGCCAAATGTCAATTTTTCTAGTTCAATGTATTGAAACAATCTTTTTCCCTATAAATTGACAACCCTTTAAAACTCCCAAATCCAAAAATATTATTCATTTCAGATGATTCTGTGATGAGATACAGCGTTCTAAACATAAAATCATAAAATACAAAGTGAAATTGATCGTACTCCATACTAATTTAGAATATCAGAAAACGGATTTTAATGGTGGTTTTACAGTAAGGAGCATAACTGAACCAGTAACCACAGGTTTTATGTAAATCATTATTTATTCCTAGGAATATAGAAGAGTAATAAAAAATCAACATTATAACTATTTTTATCATAGTTAGAGGTAACTGAAGAAATTTTTTTCAATAATTAATGTCTCCTCGTTTAGCAATGACAAAAAAAGTAGTTTGACTCGGTTTTGCACCACGTCCAATACTTAGCAATATTTAATATATTATTTATTTTTAATATTTCGTCCACAACCCTTTTGCTTGTAACACTGCACTAATTCGCTTTAGCATACTTTCTACTAATTTTTTGCAATAATCCGGAGATATTTGTTCCCACTGTTCTTGAATTCTATTATACAAATCTGTGATTGAAGTTGGTTGGGAGTCATATGAATCCCGAAGCCGTCTTTTTAGTAAACTCCATAGATTCTCTATGAGATTGAGGTCGGGGCTCTGTGCAGGCCAATCCAGAACAGAAAATTTTTTAGTACCGAGCCAATTTTTTACACTTTTAGCAGTGTACTTAGGGTCTCGGTCGTGCATGAAAATTACATTTTTTTCTGTAAAAGGTATATTTTCAACAGCATCTATATGATGATCTTGTAAAATACCCTTGTACATGTATTGATTCATGATACCATTAATTCGATGCAGTGATCCAACACCAAATGCTGTTAGGCACCCCCAAAACATTAGAGATCCGCCTCCATGCTTTAACGTTTGTTTCACATGTCGTGGTTTAAGTCTTTCGTTTTTACGAATCCAACACCAAGACATGCCATCTGAACAAATTCTGTTAATTTTGCTCTCGTCGGACCAAATAACCCGTTCCCAGTCAGTAGTTGTCCAGTTTCGATATTTTTTAGCAAATTCCAAACGAAGTTTAATATTTTTTTTCGATAACATTGGCTTCTTCTTTTCCTTCATGCTTCGAATATCACTTCGTTTGAGGGTTCTTCGTGCTGTCCACTGGCTTATTTGTATATTCGTATCTTCTTTTAATAATTTTGCAGCCATATTAGCACTTGAAGCTTCACCAGATGTGACAAACCGTATAATCCTTCGTTCATCCTGCGGTGATAATTTTTTTGGTCTTCCTCCAACATTTATTAATATAGCTTCACAGTATTTTTTTCTTATTCTCTGCACCGTCGATTGACTAACACTGCAATTTTTCGCGGTCTCACGCGTTGACGAACCATTATTCAAAAGAGAAATAACTTTTTTTAAACAATTTTGAGCAATTGATTTCATATTTATTCTTACTTCACTTGGGTGCTTTTTCGTTTGACTGATTGCGAAGAACTGAGTGTTAAGATGTAGAATATTTTGTAAACATACATACCAAGGTGCTAGATGTAAACATACGACTAGAACATTCTATGTAAATATTTCTTTTACGGACCGGTGCAAAAGCAAGTCAATCTATTTCTTTTGTTATTGCTAAACGAGGAGACATTAATTATTGAAAAAAATTTCGTCAGTTACCTCTAACTATGATAAAAATAGTTATAATGTTGATTTTTTGTTATTCTTCTATATTCCTAGCAGTAAATAATGATTTACACAAAACCTGTGATTATTGGTTCAGTTATACTTCTTACTGTATATGTGTTAGAAGGTGCACTTCAAGCATATAATCCAGCTATCTACTAATTAATTTCTATCAAAGCCTGTTTAATAGACCGCAAATAAGATCAATGAATCGAAATAAAGTATCTCCAAAAATACATCTAAGAAAATTAACGAACATCTGCCAATATGAAGCTAAACATTGAGAGGAAAATGAAGAACAACACATAATGAAAAGATAAAAAAGTAAAACGCACGGTCCGCGATTAAATGACAGTGTGTGAAGGTCTTCTGCGCTGTGGATTCCCTGTTGCGTCCGTTCAATTCGCGAGGAATTGTATCGATGAAATGAATTTGTCAATGACGCACATCAGGAGATTCCTCCGTTATCGTAGGTAGATATAGGTTAGAACTGAAATGAAAAATAGGTAGGAACGATGAGACACACGAGCTGGCCGAGAGAAATCGAATACGGAACACGGGGCGCGCGTTTCACGAGTCGCGTCACGCAACACACATAATGAACACATTAATCGGACAATAAACGGCGGAGAAGTACTGTAATTTCAGATGAACTTTGTAACTGTTACAAACGGAAACACTTGCGAAAGTCGAAAACACTTGGAGGTGGTGATCACGATAACGCGTCTTACGTGTTTCTGTAATCGAAAATCAGTTGAATCCTTGAATCAAATGCTAGAAAATTTCAAACCCTTTTAAAAAATGTAAAATTTAACACTCCCAAAAAAACTTTTTTCTTATCTAATCCGTTAAAACGTTATTTCACTTTGGGCCTGAAATCTGTAAGTACAGTACATATTTTTTTCAAATATCGTGAATAATACACACATTGTACAATGTTCGAAACAGGCGAATCGCTGACACAATGCTCGAGCTATTGTACAGGGTGTATAAAAATTATATGTCACGAATACCATGGAGGGATTCTATATCTCTGAATCGATGGAGATCTGTTAAAAAGTTGGACCGCAAAATTGACCTTAACCCTTACTTTTAAGGTTAAAATATTTTTTATCGTATTCATCGCAAGGAACAAAAGTCTCAAGAGATCAATGGATCTCAAGTGAACCGTTCTTTTTAAAAACGACTTTGAAGTTTCGTGAATTAATTTCTTCCATATGTCTACAGGGTTTCCCAAAATGGTATAAACGTGTAGGGAATGATTCTACATGAGAAAATTAATTGAAAATATAGAATAAATATTTTTCGTTTCACGCCTCGTTTTCGAGAAAATTGACTTTAAAAATCCGTCAAGTTCGCGTTCCTAACGTTTGGAACAAGTAGAATTAGTAGGTCATGAACAGACGCGTCAAACGATTGCCATTCAAGAGCACGCGTGTTCGCTGAATTTTCAAACATGAACTTCTCGAAACCAAGGCGACAAATGAAAAACATTTATTCTCATATTATCAACGAACTTTGCACTAACATATTATCATTTTATTTTCTCGTGTAGAATCATTCCCTCCACGTTTATTCCATTTTGGGACACCCTATAGACATATGGAAGAAATTAGTTTATGAAACGTCAAAGTTGCTTTTTAGGAGAACGGTTGACTCGAGACCCATTGTTCCTGTGAGACTTTTACGATACGATAAAAAATTTTTTAACCTTAAAAGAAAGGGTCAAAGTTAATTTTGCGGTCAATTTTTTTAACAGATCTCCACGATCTAGAGGTGTAGAATCCCTCCACGGTATTCGTGACATATAATTTTTATACACCCTGTACACATTTCCACCCGAAATTGCAGATTTTGTGATATAGAATAGCATGATACGGTAAACGACGCCCCAAAAAGAATCTCGAGTGAAAACATCGAAATGTTTGCAAAATTAATGAATCACGCGCAGTGAGATTCCACGTCGTGTTTCGGGTATAAAACGGGTCGATACGTACCCTTTCCGGAAAAATTATTTATTTACAGACCCGCCAGTCAGCTTTAGCTTCTCGCGTTTCCCAACGATACGTGAGAACGGATCCGAATTTCTCTGCTAGCCCACGTGGCACCGACGTCATCGATATCAGCGAGAGAACGCCGGAGATTATTTTAGTTTTCGGTTGAAAGTCGTGTCGTAATATTCGGACGGAAACAGAACGGACGAGGAACACGCTAGAGCCATCGATAAATTCATGCCCGGCCATATACGCTATTAACTCTTTCGCAGCCAGTGGTCGCGTTCTAACAGTGCGCTTTCTATCTATAAATTCTCGCCATTCCGCCGACGGTCGTGCAACTTTACGCTTCCCACCTAATCCCTTCAAACGTCTTTATTCGACGTGGACATAAAAGCAAATCGGGGCTGATGTTTTTACGAGCGGCTTGCGATATTTACAGTTCCGCGCGCATACGAATTCAACGATATTATTGAAATTTGGCGCACTTGAGAGGGAGTGAAATGCGAGCCACCGATTCCTGGGGGAAACTATATTTTCTCTGCAGAGGCACAGTGGTACAAAAAGATTCAATCCCTTCTTTAATAGGCAGACGATTGCTTTATATGCGCTTTAATGCGGTGGAGGAGAAAAGGGTTTTAACTATTGTAGTCTCTTGCACTAAATTGCTGCATCGACGTCCTAATAATATGAGTGATATGGATCCATTTTCTGATATCAATGTGGAGACAACTTTTTTACTTGTATTTTAATTCGAGAAGATGTGACGAATCTAAATTATTCTAGCAGACCGAAGACAAATTCAAAGTGCTATTTCTATTAAAATATCCCATTGATACCATAATAACGTCGATAACATTGATTTAATCCCTGATATTAATATAGAAACAACTTCTTCGTACATTTTTTAATTAGTAATTCCTAGACTGCGGATTTTTATGCAAAATAAAAATTGTCTGCTTCGATTGCAACGATCTGAAGCTCGGGAAAAAGTTTTTTCTTTTTTCAATCATTTCAGCCCCTTCAAAATAATAAAATTGATGAATATAAATTCTTTTAAGCTTTCCACATAGTTGAAATTTCACTTACTCATTTTTGTTATAAATGCATAAAATCCGCAGTCTACTAATTATACATTTAGCCAAACTAAATTTAGATACATTTTTCAACGGACTTGAGGTGTCAGGAGTAAAAGTCCCACTAAAAATAGGAATGACGGTTTACAACATTCTCTTCAACCTAGTGACAGGCAGAGAAATTTTAATAGGCTAGAGAAAATGTAGAAAAGCCTCGAATCCGGGATTGGAGGGTTTGTCTGTATCACGAGCGATACATAACGTAAGTAATGACGCGTGCATTTATAGTGATCCAGCACGCGCAACGTATTTGAAGATGGTAGGCCGAGATGCACTGGCCAAGAATAGACTTATCAGCCAGATAAATGTGACAACGAATGCGAGCTAGCTTTACCTGCGCGCCACGAAGCGATCCCAAGCGCCCATTATTTCCTTTCGCTATCTACCACAGATGCATCGCACTTACCAACTCGCCGCTTGCTGCAGCAGATAGTCCGTTCGCATCTGTGCATGCGGATTTCGTGCCTGCTATCCCTCCGTATCGCGGGACATTATCATAAACAGGCCGAACGACTCGAAAATAGGTTATCAGCCTGCTTAGAAATTCGATTAGCTATTCGCCAAGATATTCTCGATAACCCGGCAACTGCTTCTCGCGTGATATCGACGACCATCCGCCAGCTTCTTACAGGGCCAGTGCAAAAAGGTTCGAATTAGAACAAGCAGTTTTCGTTAAAATTCTATGAACCTCTTCGACGGCTTCTTCTCCTAGTTGAATAAGCATAGGCGAAGTTACAAGAAGTTTTTATTATTGCTGTAAGAGTATAGACTACTTGTAAGTGCTAGTAAGAGAGGAACAGTTTTTTAGATATATTTTTTTATTAAATTTACAGTAACTAATCATTGAAATTTAAATATTTTATTTTTAATTTGAAGTGCACGTAAGAAGTGAATATAATTATTGATTTATTTACACGGTGCATTTATTGTTAACATTTCACTTTAAGAATTATTTCTTTATTAAATTTATAGCAGCTAGTTACTGAACTCGAAATTTGAGTATTTTAGTTTGAATTTGAAGCGTAGGTAAGAACTGAATATATTTACACACTGGTTTTCTTGTTTACATAACATATAGGCCGCTCCCTTCGGGGATATGAAGATATACTGTGAAACGCGTTTTCGTTCACGCGAGGTGACTATAGAGCGCACTGGACACGATTATGCGAGCGCCTCACTGGTCGACGGGCCATCCCCACCTCACCAACGAAGCTGCCTGGGCGTGGCGAACAAGTAACACGCCCGCCAGCGTCAAATAAGAAGGTAGGAATGACGATGACACTGTATAGAGGTCAACTATGAACGTTTTGAAAGTTTAAACATACTTTAAGAACTAAAATAGCTGATTCATTGCTTCCGATGCATTTATTTACATTACGTGATGAAGAATCGCGATCAATCTTCATTTTTTGACAGTTTTATCGCGACAAATGGCTAAACGATCGGATCGATGGACAGAGTAATTTGGTCGGAGTTTAACTTAAGATGCGGTTAGCATAATGCGCAAGACTATAACGCAGCTTGCATGTATCTGCGAGCACGCGAACGCAGAATGCGGCGGCGCGGCTAATAAGGGGTCTAGGAATCTTTGGTCGACCGTCAAACGCCCCCATAACTCAGGATCAAAAGGGAACAGCGTCCCATAAAACCGCGGGGCGATAAACGATCGCGAATACTCGCGCCGATTAAAACTCCGGATACCTCTCGCGGATGCTATCGCGATCCATAAAACTGCTCGATGGAAAGATTCTTAAGCGTTTAATTGAATACGCGTCACGCGCGTGTATTTCTTAAGGAGCCACTCTGGTTTTCCATTTTCAAAAAATTGATTCTCTTGCAGTTTCCTCGAGCATAAATATCGTAGAATACGTGTACAAACGGATTCGCTCGAGTTCGTAAAATTAACATAGTTGTAGATGTTTGTATTATAGCAGCAATCGACATGTATTTTTTGAATCATTATAAAAAAATGTATAACTAACCTAATTTTGATAACTTCTATTTTTAAAAAATTACTTGTGTACTCCAAATACATGTATTTACGATTACGCGTACGTTTCTTGTGAAAAGAATTCCTGAAATTTCGAAAACCAAAATACCCCATACAATGGAAACCATAGTATACGACTCACCTTGATCGTCGCGTGGTGGGATCTTTCATGACCATGATTTCTGTGATGTCCCCGTACTTGGTGAAGTACTCCCTGAGGCTCTCTGTAACAATAGGAAATAATGGTTTAATCAGAGTTGCTTTCTAGCGCTGAAAACAGCGAACATCGTGGATCGCACCTATTATGAGCGCATTAATGAACTGTTAAAACAGCTGTTTCAGTGAAGTAATTAGGTTTTTCAATTTCGTTTTATCCTCGGCGACTATGTCTGTTTGATAACTGTTGTCGGGGAACAGACTATAAAAGTCGGAATTTGCATAGCTATTCAGGACCTCGCTACGGGGTGATGGAATTAAAATCGAGGGAACGTGTTTGCCCGGATATTCTTGCCTCGAATATGAATTTTAGATGAATCGCTAACACGACGCTTTAATTTCTGCGAGCCGCGCGTCTGAGAAAACTTCGGGGACCGCGTGGTTGCCCGACGTTTGATTTAATATTGATTCTCAATTCCATCGAGTCCGCCGCTAACGCGCACGCAATAATCCGTACGAAACAGAAATATTTTATGCAATTTCGCGCTATCGGCGACGGCTATCTTTATGCCGTGTTTTACGAGGGTTCGCAAGAAGGGGTCATTATAATAAGGCATACGGCAGCGTTACTAAAAATTCGATCGAACCGATATTATTATAAGGGCCGTTGCAGGGGGGTTGGAGGGGAGTGTGAAAGGGTGATAATGGCGGCTCCTTCGATGAACTCTTCGTTAAAGATGATTTATTATCGGTCGTTATCTTGGAGAAAGGAGGGTCCATTTTCAGAACGCAGCCCCGGCCGAGTCACCAATTACAGAGAACATAATGAAACTACCAGACCATTTCGTGAATCATATGATACGAGGGAAAATTTACGAGTAGCCGTTTCCTGTCGGTTATCGGCAACACCGCGCTCGTTACTTCCAACCTAAAGAATAATTTTAGCAAATCAGTCGCTATGGAGAGTTTTCGTTGAACCACCGGAGCCCCCCTCCACGCCCAACAGCCACGTGGAATTGCTGAACGCGAGGAACTGAATTTCAACGGTGAATAATCGCGAGGGTCTTATCTTCCTCTTCCTCGTTCAGAATCATAGCCGCTCTCGAACCAGACCAGACCAGAACATACCAGACCAGACCTTTTGTGAACCAAGCTAGAAACGCCGAGGCACGCGAACCGTTTCGGGTTCTACGGCTGCGGCCCTGGGAATAGACAGCTGAATCCTTAGCAATGTCTCGAAATTACCATACACTTTTAAACACCGTCATAGAACACCGCACATAAGCACTATCGAAAATACTCGTCCGCTTTCACACCCAGATTCGCTAGGTCAATCCCAGTCTCAGCTCGTTCAGTCTTCGAAAACGGAGAATGAATATGCATCTGACTGTGCTATTTTCTAACAGAACATTCGCGAAAAGAAACCTTCAATTGGACTCTTCCACTTCCACTTGACTTCGGGGCTCGTAAAAAACCGAGGAAATATTAACACGTCGTAACCTGTTCATGAAATATTAAAATGCAAGAGATTTCATCATCTTCCTCAATCTCCTACGCTACGATTAACATCTTCAAACCCTTCGCCTAATAAAATCGACGCAGACCCATGACGAGGACGTTATATTCGAGTACAAACGTTATTATGTACACAGCAATTAAGGGAAGAGAGTGTTTAAGCTTCACGGTAAATTAATCCGTACAATTGGTATTCGTGGTAGCAGATTGCTGAAGAAAGGAGGTCAGACATGAAATAGTACATACTATATAATGCCGTCTAATAATTATTGTACATGGCTATATGCAATTTTTTAAACGGAAATTTAACCATAATCATACTGTTTTGACAAATAGAAAGAATAAAATAACATTTTATTCGTTTTCTAGGAAAATTCGACTTATTTAATGTTGGTACAACATTCATAGTAATTTATAATGTTGGAAATATAAGACTGCTCTTAAATGAGGCATAAATATATATGATTGTGTATCTGTAAGAATATTCTATTTGATAGGATTGAATTAGAAGTACAATAAAGTCACAATCTAGCTTCACGACAGAGATCGTGGAGGGAAACTATTTTTTTACGACTGCGTTGACCATGCCGAAAGTGCAAAGGAACAGTGTCGAGCGTAGAAAAGGGCAGAGCATGTAAATACGGACCGCGCGCCAAAAACTTACTCCATCGCGTGGATTAAAGCAGGCCTGGGCCACTCGTGCTCCGAGAATCGATAGCGTAGAATCGGCTAGCCGTGCAGCGGTCGCCCGTGCAGACTTGGTTCGCGCTGGTCGGCCGGGTGGGCGTAGGCGATTCTACGTTTGTCAACTCTCGGAGCACCACTTGCCCATACCAGGATTGAACCTCTAAATACAGCTGAAATTATGTCATGCTTAGTGTGATTTCCACCCACAAAAAAATAATGAAAAATAAAGAAGATTTGTAATTGGATTAGTAGTGTTTCACACTGCGGTATCGGATTACGCGGCATATTTATACTGCTGGGCGACCGAGGGGTAGACGAAGAGACAGAGATCGTGGAGCTCTGAGGGAGCTAGATCTTTACTGTAATGTGTTGATCCTAATGTAAAGTAAAAATATTCTTCCTAAATTCTAAGAAACAGGATTGAAATGAAATTGTCATTCCTTCTCCAATAATGTCAAAATCTTTTAATGCTTTTTCTGTTCCAAATTTCATGCATGCCTGTCATAAATGCATACAATCCACAGTATAATCATAATTTTCAACCAGAGTTCGAATGAAGTCATAAGCAAAGGGTTTCAGCAGGCTCTCGCAAAATACAGAATGCAGGTCATCGCGAGAACACGTGACGCAGTTGGGAAACGCGTTGATTGCTCGTCGCGTTTGAAGAAATTCCGGCTGCGTTCCAAGGATTGCCAGTGTAAACTACTCGGGATTCGAGTTCTCGATGTCAGCGGTGTGGGAGAGACATATCGGCCCGGGTGCGCAACGAGGAAGTTCGTTAACGCTAATTAGAATTATTAGATAACAATGTAAGTCGACGGTACCGAGCGTAATCCCCGTCATTTATGAACACGCTGCGTGCGTTCGGCTGAGAGCTTCGGCTTAGCTTAACACCGTAGAAAATTAATTGCGCACACTTGACAAGTTAAGCCGCGGCGTGTAATTAAGAAATATCTGATGTCAAACTTTCGCTTGGAAATTCATAGCCGACACCGCCGCCGCCACCGCGTCGCTATACAGGCATTCGATATCTTATCGACTAACATAAAAGATTCGTCGGATAGAAGAATGATTTAGCTCTAGGGGGTCGGCTAATGAAACAGTGGATAGACGAAGAGATAGAGAGAGAAAGAGAGAGAAAAAACAGAAACGGAGAACAAACGATGTACAATTGTTTACCAGACGTTTAATGGTCTTCCCCTCCTGCATCGTTCATCGTGTAAAATACACTTCCCGGTTAAAAATTTATCGCCATTTCCGCGTCATTTATTACACAGCGCGCTGTGTCCACCGTATGAAATATTTCATTCGCCGTTCAGAAAACATATCGTATTAGTCAACGGCCGCCGCGAGAGCAAAGCGGAACAAATTTTTTCCCTTAAGCACTTTCTTGAACGGTTATACTCGTATCAAACATACATTCCCAGATTTACTGTAATCCGTGGTCGCGAGTATGCGCGTATGTGTGCACAAGGGACGTTATCTGCGATTGTTACGCCAGTTTAAAAGGGAAACCGGGTGAAGCATGTTCGAGCGAAATATATTATCCGCGGGAAAATGTATGGCCCACCGAGTTACTGTGTTTCGATAGTGTACGAGTGAAATTGAATGGGAAACGCGAATAGAATGCCCGACACCGATGTCTGTGGATTTGGAATGCAAAAGAAGCTGTAGATCCACAGAAAAAATTAGATATTTTCGAGTCTATCGAATGCTGCTCAATGCTGTCTAACGAATGTCTCAAAAATGATCAAGTTCCTTCGAAGAGGCGATTCCTGAGGCGATTTAAAACGAAATTTTCATTTGCATTTATAGTTGAATAAGTGAGTTTTAATTAAATCAATTTCTGCTCCTCTTTTTCACTACTTCACCGCGACGCGACACCAACGCTGCGCTCAGTGAAACCTGCCACCGAACCGGAGTCTCCCCGTCATCACACGTTGTAGATGCGCTCTGATTGGTTCATGTTTTTCGTCAATAACTCTTTAACAAAGCCGAGGCGGACATTTTTGTACATGAAAAGGAACTATCAAGGAACTCGAACATTTTCGGAACACTCTGTATATGGTGAACAATACCAATTTCATTTTACAATCAGCTGGCGAAACATTATATCGAGACTATCGCCTTTACATTTTGAAGTTGCAATTGAAAATACCGAGCCACATAAGCTTTAATACACAATAACTTCAAAAATATGTATTTTAGCTTAAGATCTCAGAGGGATTTCTAAAGAGGCACATTATAAGCTTCCGCTGAAAGAAATCGGTTTCTTTTCACTGCAGAAGGGGATTGGTTCTTTGATAATCAAAGAGTAGCATGAGATTTGATATTGCGGAAAAATTTCTGACAGGCTTCAGCAATTTGTAGCGGTGCAACTGTTCCGGAGTGCGTCAGTGCTATCCCTCTGACGAGAGGGCACCCTCTTGACCTCCTTTATAGGTATATATCAAAAGGGTGAGCTCTGGCCGCAGGCCAACATGGACACGCTTCAAATATATCTTACACCCTATCTAATTATACGCTATTTTATCCAGATCGCTCTGAAGACCTCGTCATGCGCGGTAGTTAGTTGCCTATTCGGTCGCGAGCGGTATTCGGCTTCGATAAATTGCAGATGCGCCGTCGCGATACCCTGTCAGGGACATTATCGTGCACATGGTTACCGTGCATTTTATTATCTTCTGCTCAGTTCCACCATCCGTGTGATTACCGTCGACCAAAATATATTTCTTCGGAAAAATCCAAGATCAACTCCACCGATCTCTGTTAGTTACATTCATCTCGAATCTCCTTGCAGGATATCACAAACCAGATCATTTTTCTTCGGGTGAAAATCATTCATCGTAACGTTACCGCTAAACTACGGATTGGATACATTTATAACAAAAATTAGTGAGTGAAATTCGAGACAGTGACAAAATTTAATGCATTAAACAAAGGAGACACATCTATTTCATATTCGTATCATATTCGTCATCATATTCGTATATACATGGAGTCAACACTTCAGACTGAGTTCGTTAAAAAGATGCTATAGAAGATTGAAATCCTTTATCTTTTAATTATCTTCTTCCTGTTGCATTGTCATAAGAACTAACTAAAAGGAAGTACCAAAAATTCTGATTTATAATTGTAAGCAACTTTTAGAAAAATTGTTAAGCTTAATGTTTCCTCAGAAAATTAATATAATTGCATCTTCAGTCTTCCAGCTAAGGCGTAACATAATTTGCTAGAGTTTAATTCTATTAAGCTAGAGTCACTTTCCGTAACATTTTCGTTGAAAATCGTCGGCTAAAAAGTGTTCGGTTTTATTATTCATCGAAAACACCGACTCGGACGTTCAACCGTTTGATCGGCGGTTATCGCAAGTGTCTGTGGCAAGTGGATTCGGTCGGATAGCGTCGCTATCCTCTTCACAAGCACGGTTTCCCGTCGGTGTTGGTCCGGCAGCCGCGAAGAACGGAACAATCGTTCGGAAGAAGTTCGGGAAACGAACGGGATCGGTTCCCCGCGCAAATAATTGGACGGAACGTCTCAATTAAATCAATCTGGAGGCTGAATATAAATCAGAGTTTCTTTTTTTTCGTCTTTTCCCTCGGCACGGGAAGAGTTCCGATCGAAAGATGCACCCTGGACAATTAAGAAGTAATGAGACCTCTTATTAAGTTAATCCTTTTTAGCAGCGCCCTGGGAAAGTATTAAATTTCTTTACCGGATCGTTTCAGCGTGCCAGCCGCGAAGAGCTGTAATGAATTATCGCGGTGTATTATTAAATTTGATTGTTATATTCTAATGGGAAAAGAGTGGAAGGGGGGCCACGGCGCGCGGCGTCAGTGAGTCGACAAAGTGGAGCGCTTATTGTTTATTCAGTAGATGGCGTTAATCAATGAATTATTGGTGTTCCCAGGTCATTAGCCGTTGAATACCACCTGTTTGGTAACGAGCTGTTCGCATAAATTACATCATCCTACGGAATTAATTAGTGATACTTAATTAGTATTCTCGGGAAATTTAGGCGGCCCTTCTTTGCCGGTAACTAACGGCGAGCAATTTGAATGTTACAGTTATTTGCGCTGCACTAATGATGCCCGGAGTGTATCTGGAGTGCGTCGGCGAACCTAATTTTTCGCAAGCCCAACGGAATTAATTTCCCCTTTACCGCCGATGATTATTTAATTTAGCTCCAACGCTCCTGTTTATTCGATCAGCTTTCGCAAGAAAAAGGTACCGGTTCAATTGAAAAAAAGAATTGTAAATCGTAGAATATCTGAAAATGACAGATACAAAAACTATAGGTAACCGTTTGCAAACCAAAATTATCTCTAATGTATCGAATCTAAAAATTAAATGAAACTAGAACTGTAGCGTTTCATAAAAATCTGTTCAATCTGATTTGGAAATATTATTTATTATTATTAAGTTTAAATTAATTAGTAAATTAATAATTTAAGTTTAGAAATTGAAAAAAATGTATGCTTGTTCGCAACAGGGTGTAACAAAATCGAATTTTTCCAGTATGTCAAAGAATCGATTAGTATCGATTAGTATCGATAAAGAGCGCAGTATTTTCCGCGATGAATCGGTCATTTTCCAGATTCCGGTCCTTGTCCCTTTTATTGGAGCCCTTAACTGCCGGCCTCCCTTATTCTTGGACCATGAAATCGTCGTTAAATCCGAGAGGCCATGGCGCATTCACTGATACTCTTTTAATTTGTCTCGCCGCGGATTGATGGAAGCAATTACGTCGTTCACAAGGAGACACCCTTAAAACGACCCCCGGCCTGTGAAAATTTACGGACATCATTTATTTAATCGTTCCTCGATTGAAGTTATACTTCACGTGGGGATTCGCCGCCGATGCATTCTCTCTTACTTGATCCTATTCGATGATATGAATCTCGGAAGGAGACAGTCCGAAGCGCTTCTTACGATCGCGGGCCGACAATATTTTCTGCCGACGCTGGGAAATATCTCTTCCACGAGCCAGTGTTTTACATTTACCTGTCTGACTATAGCGTGTGCTTTAGCACATTCTCATTGGCTCATTGCAAGGAAGAAATCGACAAAACCATTTTCTTCTTGTTTATAATTCATGTAATTAATATTGCAACGTTTCTAGAAGTGAATGGATAAAATTTCCTCGTTTGCGTTAATTTAATTTGGTCCCAACTTGGATAATTTATTTTGCTTTATTAATTTAATTAGAAGCATTAGAATATGGTTATTCAAGGCGAATTAATTAATTTGAAAATCCAGGATATTCGGATGATTGAGATATAATTTAAAACGAGACGATTTGTTGTTATGAAAATCAATTTTTTATGAAATTTTGGAAAAATATGGATTTGATGCGATTCTTGAGGATCCAGTTTATTATTCTCTGTACAAATTCGAGGTATATTAATCTAGTGGCGGTGCAACGGTAATAACTATTTCCGTGGCTGCACAATAATATTAAATGCAGTGCATTAAACGCTGTTGAATCCGTGTTCCCAACGAATTTCGCTAACACGTAGCGGCAATAAATCATTCGTGGCAACTGCATTATTACTTTACATTGCGTAACGTCACGGTGTAATTAACATCACGGGTAATTAGCATACACCGAAATAGCTAAAAATCTGACCACTCGAACCGTTTCAAGCGGAATGGTAGAATGCGGAACAATGTAATTACAAAGTAAGTGGGTAATGGGCGAAATAAGGGGGAAATGGGTGCTTTTATAATCGTGCAGTGTGTTTCTAAACGATTGATCGGGCTTTAACGATGAAATACAAGAAAATTACAAAGTACAGTAATGCATAATTAACTTCAAACCTTCATAAATTACAATGTCAAACATACATCTATTTACCTGATTGTACAATATGAAAATCAAAGGGAACTATATTAATTGTATTACACATGAAAAATTCTTTTCTGTAACGAAGGGAGTGTCGGTCTTTCGGAGATTGCTATTAATCCAGGTTAACTGAACTATAAATAGCAAACATGGACATTGAAAAATTTGAATAATAAATTCAGAACCCAATACGACTATGTATATAATGATATTTGGTCCCCTCAGGGTTTCAAATCCATTCCACCACCTCTCCCTTTACCAATCCTCAACTATCGCCTAATTTCCAATTTCAGCGGGACCTACTTTTTATTAAGGTGGGTTCCGAGCCACCTATTTTGCCAACAACACGTGAAACGCACCCAGAGGGCCACTTCCCGGCTTTTTACCGAGCGGTCACCCATCCTAGGTGCGTCCCCCGCCCTACGCCGTTTAACTTCGGTGATCGAACGAGAACCGGTATTTTCAGCGAGGCAATGGTCGTTGAACCCAATACGACTATTTAATGTCATTTACTCTGCTTCTGTATGGTTTGAGGAACATACTAACATTTTTTGTAGCTAAATGTGTACACACATAAGTGTGTAGCGAAGGAGAAACTTGAATATTAAAAATTGTTAAAGTTATAAAACATTGGATATAGTCATGCATAGTTGCTTAAAATGTACATGGAGTGCTACAGTCGCGTTCAGTCCTGTAACTTTTGTAACTGTTCGAATATTCTAATGAAAATTTTTGCAAAATATTCACAAGAAATGTGACTTTAAATATGTGTAATAGAAATCAAGCGATTGTTTAAATTCCATTAGCCCTGCATCCCCTAATAGCCCCTGTACGATCAAAGCCAAGAAAAACTGTATAGAACCGAGTGCTTCCAATGAAACCGAGCACTTCATCTCACTTGATCAGCCCCGTTGTTCTTGTCCAAGTGCCTCGAAAAAATCAGTTGCCTGGTAAGCCGATCTAGGTCCGCGTCACGTTCCAGACTGGTTAAACAATTCTATTTCTGCGGATCCGGCGATTAGCATACAGCGAATCTCAGAAAACCAGGGAGAGAGAGAGAGAGAAAGAGAGAATCATCAGTGGCTGTGTTCGGCGACCGGGTCACCCAACGATCTCCTTCCCGAAGAGCAATGAGCCGATGCACTCGGCTCGGTCGTCAGGGCCGGAAGATGAAAGGAGAACGCAGGTGTTCGCGACAAGCGACACGATCGCACTTTCCCGGGTTGACACACTCGGCCCGCAGAAACGATTTGGAACCGTTAATCTCCGGCGCATTAGCAGAACAGAAGAAGCTCCGCGCGCGCAGTTAAGGGAGAGAGCAGCGCGCGCGCGGCACACTTGGCCTGCATAAATAACCGCGGTGGAAAAGGGAGAAATATTTGATTAGGAGGGAAAGAGAGAGATAACGGGGAGTTCTCTGGGTGGGGCGAACGCGACGACAGAGCGATAACGACGAGCAAAAAGGAACGAGGACCCCCAGAGAAAAGAGGGAGAGCGCGCGCCGCTTTTCCACTTGTACGCGATTACCGAAGATAAAGTCAATCGCATTACGGCGAGGAGCACCTGGCGCGTTCACCCGCGGGCTATGTTAGCCCGAGACCGGCGTATTCGTCAACATTTATCAGGCCTATCTTGTCTTCCGGAATGGGATCCCAGGGATCGTGGCTGGGTCTGGGCGAGCAAGCACGAGCGACCGCTCGAGAGCACGAGCCCGCAACCCGCAGAAACGCCACTGAAATCGTAAATTCGCGGGGGCCAGGCCCGACTTGACGAGCCAAACGCTGCCAATTTACTCAAACGGCGGAATTATGCGACACGATGCGCGCCGCTCGAATATTTTAAGCTTCACACCGCACCGACGCCTAACGTATCTAGCTAATTTTGGAGTGGCTACAGTATCGGAACGTCTTCGGGACGCTAGGCTTTGTCGTTGTTTCGGAGTTCTTGCGCGATGAACGCTCTTCATGATTTCAATCCAGCCGCGGATTTATTCGAATTCTTTCTATTCAAAATTAAACCAACTCGTCTGAGACGAACATTAATCCTTTCAATCAAGAAGTTATCGATTTAATCTTTTAGTCTTATTTATAGCTAATACTTTGAACTGGCTTCCATGAAGGGTCAGAATTTGGATGGAATGTTTATAAATTTGAATTAACATGGAGATAGATTTTATCTTATTTGATAGGGCAATATAAAATTCGTTTTATTCCTTCTAGAGCTTGAACAACAAAGTGATAAATAATTCATTACAATGTTAGGAAGCATACTTATACTCGTGTTTCTTTCATATGAAAAAATAAAGAGCTCGTGTGATTAGATTTTTTCATATATATTACCTTAGGATTTGTGCTGTTTACTGTTGCTCTTGAACTCGACAGAAATAGGTATATTAATATTCGACTAGGGATCTTTATGGAAAATAAAAATTGTCTGCGTCGATTGTATGGAATAGAAATGCAATAGAATGTTATTTCTTCCCTTAACAAGTCTAATAGATGAGAAATCATATATTGACATCTTTAATTTTCAAAATTTTCCTACAATTTTAAATTTCGTCTACTCAATTTTGCTATAAATGCATAAAGATCCGCAGTTCAGTTATAAGATATAGGAGTCGGAACGTTTTTCTTTGTTTAATAATTTGACTAGGTGTCGAAAGTAATATATTTACGTTATCCAATTACTTCAATCTTTACACTGCGTCAAATTTCAGCTACTATATTTTTGTCATAAATGCATAAAATCCGCAGTCTAATTATTATCCAAATGATGAAGTATATATTCTTGTTTCTCCTCAGATTCAACAACTAACTGTAGTGCGACAGATAAAGTATATATTCTAGTTTCAAGTATGTCGAATTAAGAATTTAATTTCCTTATTAACACACTATCGGCGGGAAAGGTATTAATACCTTTTCCGCAGACTGGTGCTGATCGGTGGGTCGGTTATTAATACCTTTTATACAAGTTTTCGCCCGCTAAACGTGCGAGTTAAGCTCACAGTGTTACCCGCCGATAATGTGATAAGATCGTATTGTTGTTGGATATGACAGTTCGTGATTCATCGCGTTTCGTAGACATTGGAAAATTTAGACCATTATTGTGGAGCTAGTTAAATTGAAGTGTTCCCAAGTTCGTAATATTATGGAAATATTCAATGCATCGTTATCCGTATGCGTCAGTAGTTTCTAATTCCGCGTCGCGAAAGGACGGGGCTTCACGTTGTCACCGTCTGATACCACCATCTGGAAGGTGCAGCGCAGCGTTACGTCAGTGTCTTCTAATTTTACGATCTTCAACAACGTATGCAAAATTTATAGCCTACAGGACTTCCCTCGATCGTAAAATGCACTGAACCTACTCGCTCGCGGTATTGCGATCCACGTATGACCGAGAATTTAGAACTTACACAACGTAATCTATGGAATACGTATAGCTGCACTGAATTACTTGATTGCCACTCAGAGATGACAACGGTGTAAAACGTCGAACGCGTATAAATGTTTCATCGACTCGCACCGAAAACCGACACTAAAAATCACGGAATAGAGACGATAATTCAACCCTAGATAAAACATGAATGTAATTCAACTCCAGGTAAAACATGAATATAATTGAACGTTTTCCGTTGGTCACCAAATATAATTTATGTTAGGAAAGAACGGAATCAATGGAATGAGAAAATTACATTTGATACTGAAATTTTAAAACAAATGTAATCCACGAGGTAAGTGGACCATACTGTCTCTGATTGTACTTGGACAGGATTTGAATATTTTGATCGCGGATTTTATGAAAGATCAGTGATGCATGATTAACTATGCAATGGAATAAAGAGAATACAATGGCGAATAAACAATGCTTCACTTTTAGCATTTCAATCCCTTGACAAACAAAGACGTCACGGATGCGTCGTGCGTTTCGTACATCATTGTCCTACTTGACGTAAAATATTATTTAATAAATAACATCGTTATAATACCATTATTATTTCGATATTTAATATTGCACGTCTGTCTCGCATTGATGATAAATTACAAAATTACTGGCATTTTTGGTCATGTCGAATTTTATTTAATTTTTGTACCAAGAAATTGCCGTGCCAGAAGAATGGCAGAACATTTAAGAGAATAAAATAGCCGGGAGCCTTTTAGCGAGCGAAAACAATAATGCAGCGCAGGAAAACAATACAAATCTGGCGATCTATTCATTCGAGACACGAAACGGAAGTTCGGATGACAGGGTTGCCTTCGATTTCGTCTCGGTAACACCGTTCCGCTAAAACGTTCGCGTGTCAGGCATTCATTTCTCCCTCGTCTTTCTCTCTCCGTGATCCCCCTTCGCCCCTCTGTCCCCGGGCCCTTCTGTTAATGCTTTTTTTCCTGCTCGTTGCACGATACGGAACGAATTACTTTGGCTCGAGAGTACCTTTTCCGATCTCTGATTCTCGGCGTGCTCATAGTCCCAGCGAAATAATTCAGCGTGCTGCCCGGGCGCGACCCCCTCTTCCACGAGCTTGCGAATTCCGCTCTCGCAGCGGCTCTTTTCGCGGGGAAAACTCGTGCAAAAGGTTGCGCGGCACCCTGAAATATTCAAATCCTGCGAGCTGCCGTGTCTCCTGGCCGCAGGAAATAACACCACCCGTTAGCGAGACCCCGACGGGAATACGATCTTCCTCACAATGGATTCGCCGCGGCTTTGTTCACCCCCTTCTGCCACCACCCACGCCAAACATTTTTCTCTTATTAAATAGGCGGACGCCACAATTTGCCCGGCGAACCGCCGCAGCTTAAGAAAATTACGCGGGCACGGATTCGGATAAGAGTGTTTTAATATTTCATGGCACCGGCACGCCGCGACGCGCCGCTACAAGACGTTCGCGCTCGCGCTCGCGCCCACGCGCTCTCGAATACCTTCATTTTGTGAGTGCTCGCTATTTGCCGGTGAAACATCGCCGACGAAAGCGCGGCGATAAATTTCGGCGGTAGACCATCCGGAGGAATTTTGCGAGACGTTCCCTCCAGAAACGGAAAAATAGCCAAGCACGATCGCGTTGCAATTTTCAAGCGAAGCCCCTTTTTGGAATCTCGAGACTCGGCTACGGGCGCCGCACCCGGCCTGTCGGATTCGTTACGGAAATTGTTCCTCGTCCGTTCTACTTCACTTTCACGTTACTCCTTGACGCACCGGATAGTGGTCCGGTTACTGCAAAATTGTTACAAATTAGTTTATTTGCGGGTACGAGAACTGAGAATTTTAAATTGAAAACCGACAGATTCGGGCAGTCTCTATTGTGGATTATACAAGTAAATACTATCCACACTGTATCGTGTTTTGTATCGTTTCAATCAGGAAAGCATCATGGATATATTGGTAAAAGATTCATAAAAAAATAATTAAAAACAGGAAATATGTACTTAATATTCTCTTACTGATATTCTGGTATATGGTCGATTTCCTGGTTGTTCTTTTCAACGTTCGTCACTGGCGACTATGTTAACCAATTTTGTATTTTCAAAAGAAAGTTGGATATCCAGAAAATGTAACACTAAATCTACCGAGCATTAGAAGCGATTAAAATGTTTTAACTTATAAAAATTACAAGGCTCTATTTATTTAGATTTTGAGCAATTTTTATCTCAATATGTACTTGGGTAAAAAAAAATGTCGAATCAAAAATATAAAACTGATCATTTGACCGGCATGGCAGATTTAGCGTGAATGTACCGAAGCTACAATTTTATTTATACTTTCTCAGACGCAGTTTAAAGTGTTGCATAAAAATTAGCAAGGATTGAATTGTTGCGAACGTAGGAAATGAATGTAACTGGTTTCAGTGTTAGCTGGGCTACGTTTTTCGTGGATGAGAATTTTGAAAAGTCTAAAATAATGTTTTATCGAGTAGACATACATTGCAGTAAAGAGGTCTTCCTAGACATGAGAGGGTGGGACATACTTTTCACTGGAAGCTATCACGACCCGTTAATACAATCGGCCGGTCGCCACTCTTTATCCGTCCATTGATCTATCCACCTATCCTCTCTGCCGGCGGCGCTAACGCGGCTCGTAACACCGAGCAGTAACTTCGCGTTTATTCAAATGATACTTTAGGTTGAGCCTTGAGCGTCCTCTGGCGAAGGATAAGTAATCCTGGAGGATTCGTGACGACGCGACGGAACACTGGCGAAGGAAGAAAAGTAGAACCGGGGAAAAGGAAAAAGATAGGTCGCTCTGGGTGAACGGAGGAGGCGTTCGCGGATCGCCGAAAGACAGAGTGAAAGAGAGAGGCAGCCGTAGGATAGAAGGAGATGAGAACAGAAAGCGACGAAGAGTGTGTAGAGAAAGAGCGAAACAGAAATGTGAAATTGCGGAGGCAGGGACCGCAAGAAAGAGGGAGAGAGAGAGAGAGAGAGAACGAGACGGTGACAAAAGGAGGAAGAGAGGAAGGCAGATAAGACCATTCGTTTCAATGAACGGCACCGTGGTATGAGAGTGCCATCCCCTTTTACCTCTTCCTTCGTCTCCTATCCCTACTCTCCTAGGGTATCCACGTTCTTGCTATACATAGAATGGAATAGAACTTGGTATATAGAACTTTATGCGAGTCCTTTCTGAATAGAAAAACACTCGAGAAGACCAACGCTTGCGATCTCGCTTTTTTCCCCCTATTGCTGCTCGGCCTCTCTCTCTCTCTCTCTCTCTCTCTCTCTCTCTTCTCTCCTGCCTCTCTCATCTCTTCTCTGTTCTCGCAGTCTCCTTAGCTTCCAAGCTTGCGTCTACGCTATTGCCCTCTCGTGTAACCCTCGCCGCCTCCATCCACCGTCGTTTCTCTAGGTTGGAGATCTCATTTGAATGAAACCCACCGTCCCAGCATCCCTTTTTCTCCTATTCACTATCGCCCCGGCAGTCAAGGCTGCAGCTCCTCTCGACAGTACCAACCAATATGTTCTGAGGACTCGATTTCACGTAGCGAGAGCTCTATAATGCGGGACGGAAGATCTTTCGAGAGGAAAGCAGCCAGAAAAGGAGGAAGGAAGGAAGGAAGGAAGGAAGGAAGGAAGAATGGGAAGATTGTACCAACATTCTCAGACTGAATGGTAATCCTGAATTTGCTCCACTGGGCAATCTTTTTCGGTATCCTCGAATTGATAACTGCGCTCAAGTGTGGAAGCGACGTGAAATACCACGGGCGCCGCTCTTTTTGAGAACCGTTGTAGCTCGACGCCAAAGGCTGCCATATTTTCCAGGACGCACTGAATATTTCTTAAAAATTATACCGAAAGCATTTATTTACGTTCGAAGCTGTTTGCTTTTCGCTTTGATCGATGTTACTATATATATCTTCTTATTCTATGTTCTTTAGACATTCTTTCAGGTGAACGTTGCATCGACATTTAATAACATCGTCGTTCTAAACACAATTTCTTGAATAGCTCTGTAGACGAATCAGCTTAGCGTCACAATAGGACTGTGAATTTCTATATATAATTATACTTTCACAGAAAGATCGGAGTAAACAGAAATCGAGGAAAATTTTACTAATTTTGTTGCTGGTTTTAGTGAATTAGAAACCCATTCGCTAAAGGTTGTAGATACTACCACAAATTCATGAAAACCCAGAATTTCCTTCAGAATCTGACAATTATATTCAAAAAGCGTGTACCGAAACGATTCAAGATCGACTCGGTTCTCTCACCGAATCGATTCGCGGAAAGTATCCCTTGTCGATTTCGACTCGCAATCGGCTCGATTCGCAATCTTCCTGGCGCAACAAACCCGGCAGTCGGATAGACAGGCACGCAGAGTTTCATCGAGTTGTCGGTGGTGGACGACAGCAATTACCCAACGACGACCGGATGTCGTGCACACCGAATAAACAAATAAACATTGCCCCGTTGGACAGACTCGAAACGCACGCAGTCATTCTGGCACCCTATCTGTTCACCTCCGGGCTATATTGCAACGGGATAAAGCAAAGAGAAGTGGGGGAAGAAAACCGAACTGAGGGGTTACGGTTTGCGAAAGGAGAAAGGGTTGAGAGGGGTCTGCCTGGTCTCACATTGCTCTCCTTCGCGTGCCGGTCTATTTTCGCGAATACGCAGCATCCCAAAAAGACCGCGATACGTACTCGCGCCGCGCCGTCTTGCTTTTACGGCGCACCATTAACGGCTCTGCGAGTATCGCGCCGAGAACATAGAACGATTGGGTCACTAGCGAGGTATCCGCGAGACTCACCGTGATTCATTGTTCGACGACGAATGGATTTATTCGAACCGTTTGCAAAATTTTTGCCTGACAAAAGCCATTTTCAGGAGAAAATTAATCCAACGATGCTGGACGACTTATCTGTGCTGTTAATGCGTTCTTGAGTCAGTTAATCCAGTATCTGCGGTCTAAACGAAGAATTGTAGACTTATTAGTAGATTGCGGATCTTTACGCATTTGTAAAGAAATTGGCTAGGTGAAATATAAAGCAGTGAAAAAGTAGAAAAATCTCAGAATAGTTTTATGTTGTTTTTACTGTAAAAAAACTATTAGGCGATGAAATGAATTTTTATTTGACTCCTGCTTCCCACACTCAATGCAGAACATTTTTATTTTGCATAAAGATCCGCAGGCTACTTATTAGTATGCGTTTATGATAAAAATAGCTGGCTGTAATTTGGAGCAGTGAAAAGATTAAAAGAATTCGAGTCAATCGATACATTGATTGCAACTTATTGAAACTATTAAAGAGGGAAATAAATTCTTATTTGATTTCAGTGTGCTGCAATTTTAAAGAGCAATTTGGGAATTCAGTGAAACCTTAAAATTGTTGATGATTTACGAATACGGGCGGACAAAGCTTACATTTAGAAGCTGTAAGTACTATACAATATAGGTACAACGAATTCGATAGGCCAATGGGATCCAATAAATCTCGACAGGGGGTCAACGATGGCGGATTAAAATATACGGAATCTGAAAATGTTACTACCGGCTGTCACGAACGCATTCATCTTCAGGTCCCGTGAAAGGGACCAACCGGACCGGAAGCGGGCATTGGTAGCGAGCAGGAAAATTAAAGTCGGATCGATGGAATTTAAAATAAAAAGGATGGGTTGGGGGGGGGGGGAGTTGGTGGGTCCGCTAATATCGGTAATGGCGGAGAATTACGAGCGACTGCGAGGAGATAAAAGCATTCGCGTGTGCTTTATACACCGCAGGGTTTGGTGAACCACCGCCGCGCCGGGAGGAAGACATATTAGTTAGTCATTTTCCTCGAAGGCCGATCTGCATAGCAGCCGGGGGAGGGGGGGTCTAGGGACGTCGGGAGATCAAGTGGAAGGGGAAAAGGGGGGCTGGTTGATTTCGTAGGCGCATATAGGCCGAAACGTAGTAACGAAGGAAGGGATGACAGAACCTGGAGCTTACCTGGCCGCGAGCCAACCCCACTCCCAGAAGTTCGTGATAGTGCATAGTCGGTGTATAGTCGGGAGGTGCATAGTCGGTGTGCAGAGTGGGTACCCGGTGCTCTGCCCCTCCACTCGGTCGCATGGGTGCCCGCATTGCAGCTATGGCCCACCATCCTAATGATGGCAACCACGCAGGTACAAATCTACCCACCCCCTTGGCGCCCTCTCGTTTCTACCATACCGTTCCAGCCGAACAAGAGGGCGCCCTCCCTGCACAGTTACTCGCGCGATTTTCTGCTGACACTTTGCCGTGATACCGCTCTTTGGCGCCCGTGACACTTCCGTTTTCCCTGAACGTGCCCACCTCCACCCCCGCCACCCACACACCCTCTATCGGTCTCTTGCGCTTTCTCTTTTGCTCCCGTAGCCCTTCTCTTCACCCCTACTCACTCTCTCTTTTTCCTCTTTCGAACCCGCTCACCCTCTCGCTTCAGCTCTCGTATTCTGTTCTTCCCCATCTACCCCAGCCACGGTCTCTCTATCTCCGCATCCATCTATTTGTCTATTCGCATCTGTTTCGCGGTTAACCCACTTTCGACCCATTTCGCTCCTCGCGCGCCGGCAAAGCGATGATGAATACCTATGGTCGAGGAAACCTGGCAGCCTCGATTGGAAAGCGGTGAAACTTAAACGAAGCCAACGGTTATTCGGTATTCCTTCCAGCCGCCTCGCCTCGCCGCGTCGCGCCGCGCCGCACCGCCGAGACAAGGCGAGCGAGCTTCGACGGGCTTCGGCGGGCCGATGCCCCCTGGCTGTCGCAATTATTCAAGAATTTTTTTAATTTCGTTTACACACTGGGCGTTGTATGGAAGCGTGTACGGTTGATGGTCTTTGAAATTGTTGGAAGTACGAGGTTCTTGAAAAGCTACTGAATATTAAGGTAGGCAGCAGTAGTGTCAGTATGTTTAATGCAAAAGATTGTACATAATTTGTGAGATAAAATAATCACTCGAACAAAATCCTTTTTATACAATTGAAACCATTGATAGAATTGAAACTATATTTTTCTCTCGAAATCGAAGGTTCTGTACCATAACAGTGTAAAAAATAAATTTCCAATATAGGAGATACGATAATAAATCGTAACTCTCCAGTTGTTGTTCCGATAAATAAATTACTTTTAGTTTAAAGAATTTCTATGGCTGTTGGTTGCGCAGTCGACGCGTTAAATTATTGCAAAATTAAATGGATCGATCTACGTTGCTGCCCATTGTTGATTGACACACGATCGACTATTATTAAATATCTGTCGGTGGAAGCTTAATATTCGGAGCGTGTTATTACGAGACCACGAATATTTATACCAGTTCGATTTTCTGTGGATTTACGTGCAGGTAGATGGCAATTTATTCCTATTAATATCCGTTATACCTTGGACCTACTATATATATTCCTACTATATTTTATAATCGTTAAATTTGTATTTCTCGCAGCATCTAATTTTACGTACAAGTGGTTGAAGAAACGAATAAAATTTGTTCGTTTGAGGCTTCGTTTTCCAGAAAAATAAGTTTGCAAATCTGTCAGGCTGCGTGCCTTAATATTTACGATAAGTAGAATGGGACGACTATAATCAGACATGCTAGACATCTTCCACTCCACAGCACGCGCGTCCATAAAATTTTCTTGTACACATATGGCTGCCATCATACTTTGATTAGACTAAAAAATTAAGTTTCATTGGAATCTTCTTAAGTAAACCGAAATTTCATTAGAATTTGAACAATGAACAAGAACTAAATCAAATCTACGACCCACAAGTTTCTGGAAGTTCCACGAATTATTTTAGCAATTTTTCAACAGTCGACTTGTCAATAGAGTTCTTCAATTTGCAAACAAACTTGTTACCATAATAACTGGCATGACACGCAGGAATTTTCCAGCCGCGCCAAAGCAAAGACATAAAAATCCAGCCCTGTCATACAAAGGTTAGGAACCTGTAAAAGTTCAGAAACGTCGTCGCAAAATATTCCAATGCATTCAGCTTTCTGGTTCATCAGAATCCGGCAATAATAATCCTCGGCATCTTTCTGAAGTATCCGCGGGAAAAGGATTGGCGAGACCCGGAAGACAAGAAGACTCGAATGAGAAATGGCGACCGATACACGCAGCTTATCCATCGGAATGGAATTCCCGTTATCATAGATTCCTGTCTCCGGCGAAATCCCACGAACGCGGGAGTACCCGGGGTTAATCTTATTCGTAATGAGACGGGTAAGTATCGCGGTGATTCCATGGACGGAAAGAAAAGCGTCGGAGACTAAGAAGACGGTAGCAAAGCGGCGCTCCGCGCCGCGCCGCCGCACCGAAGAAAGGAGAGAGAGAGAGATACAGAGGGTGAACTGGGATCCGGGAAGCGAGACGGGGCGAAGATTTCATTCTTGTTACTCCTGGCGACATCTTTAATTCATCGAATACGGATTGCAGGCTGAATCCTTGATGAGCTTTATTCCACATCCGCGCGCTCGAACTATTGGATCCGATGAGAGATTCTCATACGATAATACTCCACGCTAAGCTACTGTTCCACGTCTCACTTATACGTCCTCCGTCTCCTTTCTCGTCCCCGTTCTTCTTCTTCGCCCATCCCCCTCGGTTTCTTGCTCCGCTAGCTCTCACCGGCGTTCAACTTCAGAAGCTCTAACCGAGCTTTTTCGACTTCTACCCCAACCTACCTTCTCTCCCTCTCTTCCCTCTCCGTCTATCTTCTTTGTCGGTCCTCTCTCCCCACTCACTTCTCTATCTGGCCAACGCCGAAGAACGTTCACTTTCCGGCCGAGCGCGGGCGTTTCGCTCCAATCTCGGACCCTCAATCCTTTCTCGTTTTCTCGCGGGAAATCGCGCGGAAAACTAACCAGTAAGGATCCTCTCCGCCGCGTTTCCGTCGAGCTCTCCCGTTCGTCTCGGTTCCAGCTCGTCTATCCCGCGTCGCCGGACACTATTAAGGGACCGCGTCTAGTTTCAGACGGAAACTCCGACACGCTTTATCTTCCCTTCGTTGAATAATAGCGTTTCCTGGGACCGTTCGCGCCAGGATCGCTTTTCCACCGACGCGACGCGACGCGACGCAACGGTCCGTCCGTTTCCGCGCCGACGATTGCGGGTCGCGCCGATCGCTGACGGAACGGTCAACGGAAACCGATCGCACAACGCTGGATTTTGGACGGAAAATCTTTTCGTCAGCAGTCTGTAACACTGCACGATGTGTTTCGACGCGGGATTGTTAGTTCCGGTTGAATCGCGGCGGCTTCCGAGGCGTTTCGAAGTTGAAAAGCGTGGCGATTTGGAAAGGGTGAGAACGTTTTGAAAGCTGTTAAATTTCAGCTTCGAATTTGTGGTTTTCCTGTGAAATTGTTCAATCGTCTGTGTTTAGCAGGTTGTTCATTAAGTGATACGAATTTTGATGTGCTAATTTGGAAGGTTTTACGTTTGTACAATTCGAGATCACTCGACATAAATAATGTTTTTAAAAGTAATAATATTTTACGGATACAATGAAATATGTGTTCATAACGTGAAACCATCCTCAAATCATTCATGGACTGCTACCTGTTGCGAAATTACCATGCTTATTACTTAATGTTAATTCTGGTATACATAAAATGGAACAATTTTTTAAAAACGAATAAATAATAGAGCTATACTCCTTCGTAAACCATTCATTTGTGTTCTAGGTATTATTTTATAGGTTGTCGAAAACAAGAGCAAATACAGCGTGCTTCAGGCTGGTTGTAAAAATAAATTGAAAAGTAGAATAAAATTTCATTGTTCGAGGTTTCGTTTTCAGGAAAATGAAATTTGGAGATTCGTCAAGTGCTATTGAATAGGAATTGGTAGGTGCGTCTGATTATGACCATCCAATTATAGTTCTTATAAATACTGTTACATGAGAACCTGGCGAATTTTCAAAACCGATTTTCTTAAAAACGAAATATTATTTACGTTGTTATCCTACATCTTTCTGGCTGAACTGAAAAATCAAAAAAATCCTGTATATCAAAGATTAATGATCTTGAACACGTTTGTATACTTTACATTTTAAAAATACAAATGACGATCCGTATTCAGAAAGCAATAAAAAAGTTATTAATAACACAATCACGATCGAACAGATTGAAAACCGTATACACAATAGAGCGACCGTAGCTTCGTACGATAGAATATCATTTGTATTCGTGTCTTCCCGTAACAAATAGAGTATCGAGCAGTCAGAGTCGACAGAACGATTCTAACTAACAATGAACAAATTGCAGGTGGCGCGATTGGTATCGATCGGTTCGAAAAACGGCTGGTAATCAGATGCGCCGTCGATTTACCATTTTCACGTGGCCGATTATGGATTTAAGCCGGACTTCCGCAAACAATCGGGGGATCGGGCTGAATCGTCCGGCAGAAGCGCAACAAAGAGCAATTTTTCCGTTCCAGTACAATACTTCCCGATTTATTCGATTTCGGCAGCGGTGGCAGCGGCCGCTGTAACCCTGGCTCTCGCGGACAAAAGAATTATTACAAACAATATAGTGGCTGTCCGACCAGTGAATCACTGGTTTCGAAAATACGCGGAAACACAATGCTACCGGCAGCACACACCGGTCTGTCTCTCGGACCCCGTGTGCCGGTCTCGCGTATTATATCGGGACACGCATTAAACGCTTCATCGTCGACGAATCCCATTCCGCTTTTAAAATGTTCGCTCCGCTCGGGAGCACGCCGATACATCGCGGCTGAAGAACAAAGCAAACGAGGCGCGATTAAATCCGATAGACCAAACGGCAGCTGATCCGCCAGCCAAAAAGCACAACAAACCCGTGGCCCGCGAGCCGGCTATAAATTCGTCAGTGCTCAATTAGTCCCGGAGAAGAGACCGACACAGAAAAAAGCGAGCGAACGAGATCGAACGAGAACGATGAAAGAGAGACAGAGAGAGGGAGAGATTAAAAATAGAACGTCCGATCCGATTACGATTTATGAGATATAAACGCCGGAAACCTAACCAAAAGGAATAACCGATTTCTGCCGATACACCGGGCGGCCCGCGGTTTTCCGGATCCTCGCTCTCGCGCAGGACAAAAGTGGAAGGAGGATGACATACGGAACGAAGGACTTCCGTAGGATATCTCCACGGCCGATATTACGCTGCAGCCTGCAGTGGAATATCCCGGCTACGAGAGCGTCAAGCGTTTTTCGATTTCCAGCGGCCGTGAATGAACCCGGATAGACCTAACCCCCTGGCGAAGGTGAAGGGATGAGATTCGACGCCGCGCCCTCGTTCCGATGGCCGGGAGAGTGTCTCTCGGTGAAATTTAGAGCGCAATCCAGATTCCCGGTTTCCTTTCCTCTCTCTCTTTCTCTCTCTCTCTCTCTCTCTCTCTCTCTTTCTCGCTCGCCCTGGTGATTTCATTTTCAATGGTACGATACAATATTAGTCGCGTAACCAGCTAGGAAAAGCGGGGGAATGCGGACGGGTCGCTTTCTTTCTCTCTCTGTGCCGGCAGCGACAGCGAAACGGGGGAACGATTGTTCGAGGGTGGAGACGCGAGACGGGGAAAACGCGTGGGCGGCAGCCGCGATTGCAAAGAAAGTCTCCGCGCCAAGGCCGGCTTAATAATTCAAATCTCTCAGTACTCGAAAAATTGAATTTAATAATTCAATTCAATAGGAAAGCCTCCGGCCTGTTACGAGCCGCGGAGACCACTCGACCGGCAGAACCCGATCAAAAATGCAATATCCAGCTCGATTTCTTAATCCGATTGCCGCTTCGTTTTTATTCGTGGTGGCCCGTCCTCCCCCTCTCCTCTCTCTCTCTCACTCGTTCTCTTTTGTATGTATCCTTCTCTCTCGCCATTCGCCAGCTGTTTCCCTTTCTGTCCCGATAGTCGACTTGGCCCGTCCCGGCACCCGCGTTTCACGTTCACCTATTCATCAAACACTCGGCTGCTCGTCGCTGATGCGCGCGTAATTAGGCCATACATATGCGATACGGGCCGGGCCGAGTGCACCAAGATACAAAATTCAACGGTAATATCTGTTACGCTCACTCAGGAACATTTACTATGTACGTTAGCCGGTCGTTTGCGAAATGAACGACGCGGAAAATAGGCAGAGTCTTGCGCGTAACGCAATGCCGGTATAGCCGATCGGAGTGATGCGTTTGGAGTATTGCAATACCCTGGAGAGATAGTATATACAGCAATACATACAATAGTATGCGTAACGTGCGTCGGTTGTTGCGCTGTCGAATAAAAGTGGTGGTACAGTTGTTAATACGCGAAATGCTGAGCATGACGCGCTGCTGATATAATTTGCTCCATGCTAGTGACAAGATCGCATTTGCTCAGATTGTGTAGAATTTTGAATATATGAAAAGTGTGCAAATTTTTAATTTTAATAATCATGAACGAAGAAACCAGGAGCGAGTTCGGTAGTTCTAGTGTTAAACCAGCTTTTAATTACATGGTTGTATATTAATGTAACTACTGTTTCTATATCTACTCGATCGTGACTGATAGTGAAAGTTTAATTTTCGTGCGATTTTCTTTCAAGAGACCGGAATTGGAGACGGTTGTAATAATAGTGTTAATAAGACGGCTGAACATTGGCCGATGGAGCAGACGCGACGAGCAGACCATGGTTAAAGTATCTATTACGGGAATTGAATAATTAGATCGATGATTGTTGAGACTGTAATCGGAGCAACAGTTAATTAGAACTTTTACTGTACTGCTTTTGAGTGGTTTTTGATGTACTGAAGCTCTGAACATATTTTTTTTCAAACATGATACGAAATTTATTGTATAGAAGATTCGCAATCATCTCTAGACTTCGGATCTTTATGCAATTATAGCAAAATTGAGTAGATGAAATTCAAAATTGTAGGAAGATTCTTAAAATTGAAATGTCAAGATATGATTTCTCATCTATCAAAATTATTAAGGGGAGAAATAACATTCTATTTAGCTTCTATTCCTGCAATCGACGCCGATAATTTTTATTTTGCTTAAAGATCCGCAGTCGAATTATCTCCCTAGTTAGGGTCGAAAAGTTTGCCAAAAAACGAAAGTACTAACTCAATAAAAAGATCACCGTTCAGAAGATTCAGAGACATATAAAATAAAATTACTACGTAAAGATTCGAACGAATCTTCGAACCACGACCGTCATGAAATAATCAAGAGCATTCGACTCGCACGGTTTAATACAAAAATATTTCTTCATCCAATTAGAAGATTAGCGATTTTATTTCATTTTTGAACCTACTTCTGTATGATGAATGCTGAAGAAACATTCAAATGAATCTCCCAACCAGGCCCACCATGGAATCGTTAAAAGCACTCGCCTGGCGAGGGTTAATAGAAAAAGCAGTCCAATATGCGTGCAAAGAGACGCGCAATCCAGCATCGACGTTATTTTCCGAAGCGTAATGATAATTCCGCCGTGACCAGGCTCGAACGATAAGAACGAAATTCCCGTCGGCGTAGCATCGTTCCAGGATTACGATGCGAGCAACCCAAATACATGATGCAACAGATCCCGATTCCGCTGCTGGCGGGCGCACGCGATCCCGATATCGATGGTTAAGCGAGGAGGAGTGCACAGTGACAGAGCAGAGGAAACAAGGGACAGAGAGGGAAAGAGATAGACGCGAACGGAGGATGAGAAAAAAGATCGTGAGCCCCGGAGAGTCCGTGCGTAGATGTTCGAGTTAACCTCCGTTAACCTCGACCGTCCGGTCTCGTTGAATTCAATGTATCGGTGACGTCAAAACCTCGCTTTAATTCGAGCGTATCGGTACGAACGTCCGATCATTAATCGCCGGCGCACGATAAAACCGCAGGCTATTTCGAGGAATATCGCGGGACGAAGATGCGCTCCGGAAAAAACGGATCTATTAATCGGACCATCGCGTCGCGTCGCACCGCGTCGGCGAAACGTTTGACATGGTAATCGACCAAATATCGTGCACCGAGCACCGTAAAATCGACTGCGATTGCTGTTCAAACCGGCCCCGCAGCCTCACAGATATTTGTCGACTTAATTAAAATCGAAATTCTCATCGATTTTTCACGACCGCGCGCAAAACTCTGTCGCCTTCGCAGTCGTCAGCTCTCTATTAGGCGATCGCAGGAGCTTCATATGAAAATAAAATACATACATCCTGGAAAAACAGATTCGTTAATCAATTAGTCATCACCGGTTATGTACTACTATTGTCTCGCAATGTTTAACATGCTGATGGTTTCCTTTTTCGTAAAAATCTGCGTGGTGATTTTCAGAGTTTGGCAGGTATCAGAAAATCAGTCACAAGCTATTGCATTCATCCAATATAACTCGGTAACTTTTTGCTGTATTCGAGATAATTAGTGTGGAGATAAGACAATGAGTATGATTACGACGATGGAATTTTGTGTTCCTCGCTAGGCTTAACCATTGACAGCGGATTTTATGTATTACTAACAAAAATGAGTAGGTGTAATTTAAACCAGTAAAAACATTAGAAGAATTTACAAGTACTGTTATATCATTTTAAATCTATTAAACATATTACGATAGAAAATAATTTCCTATTTCAGTTTGTTGCAATTCACGTAGATAATTTTTATTTCGCTTAAACATCCGCTGTGTATTCATCTATTTCATTCGTAGAAATGCAGATTCCACTTTACACTATAATCTAGTTCATTTCAGTACTAATCAATTGATATTCAGTGTCATTAATTATACGAGGATTGTTTCGACGCGATTCAATGCATCAACGTCAACAATAACGAACTAGAAATAGAGAACAACAATTGCGAATATAATTGTAATAAATTAATTTTTTACATAACTCGCGAACAAGCGTTTCTGCAAAATGAAGTATAAAATCTACAGAGGAGACTCAGCGGAGCAGGAAATAAATTTCTAGACAATTCCTCGCTCCGCCTCCGCGCTATTCTTAGGCTATTATCAAGAAAGAGTTCAGCAATCGTGGAGCATTCAAAGCACGAAAGCAATTCCGCGTGTTTAATCAAGCGATACCTTTGTTAAACGGCCGGCTGATGTAATGCGGAACAATTTCCTGCGGGGCAGAACGGCCATTTTAATAGATGAATTATAGAGAAGCCACCAGCCACAAAAATTTCCGGAGCCCGCGGAGGCGAGAACGGGAACGGGAACTGGAACGGCTGAATAATTTCGAGTCAAAATTCTTTCCCCTATTTCCATTCGGCGGCATGAAATTTTCAAGTCAAATTTGCCGCCGGTAATCGCGCGAAGACAGTTCGCGTTTTCCCAGCTCCTCCCCCTCCCCCTCCTCCGACCCTGTTGAGGACGACGACCTGGCCAATTTCGCGGGGGAATAGGCAATCGTGAATCGGCTCGGGGACCAAAATAAATTTCCATTCACGATTATCCTGGCAATCGGGACGCGCGGCCGCGGATTCAATGAATTCATTGCCGGACGATATATGTATGTAGTCGGCCCCAGTCGCGTCGGTTTCTGTCGCATCGCGCGCTCGTTCGATGAAAAAGAAACGAAAACGGTACTGTCAATGCCAGAAAGTATCGGTCCCGCAGGCCAAACATAGATCTCGTATAATTAGAAGCGAAGGGGCGGCCGAACTCTCTCGACACGTTACGAGCAAAGAGAGCGAGAGGGAGAAAGAGAGAGAGAGAGAGAGAGACAGTAGAGAGAGACAGTAGAGAAGACCCATCGCGCACGTACACCGGCAAACTATGCCAAGCACACTTGTGCAACGAGAGACCCGCGGCCCGTTAATATCCATCCAAGAAGAATGACCGAGCGATCATGACGAAGCACGCGGCTTCATTGACGACACACGATCTGCCCGTCGACGACGATTTTATTTCTGTAATCGAGATCAGTGGAATTTTCTGTCCACCGCTCGAATTACCCACACAATAATCTTCTATGAGCGATACCCGTTACAGGCCGCTCTAACAGTTATTACGTAATAACAGTTAACGGTTAGTTAAATGTAGAACAAATCGAGGGGAGCGGTATTCGAACTATTTTCGCCTGTTGGTTCGCGTGCGGAAGAATAGCGGAAAGGATCGGAGAATTTCTATTTGCGAAGAATGCGGATCTGGGTAAATGTTGCCAGAAAAAACAGGAGGTTTATTAAAACGAAACTACCGATGCAAATTATTCGGAGAAAATGGGCTAGTTCTTTTTTAAAAATGTCAGTACACTGTCAATGTATTGAGTGAAAACAAATATATTCTTAAAAATAAACATCGAAATAATCATGAACAGTTTCACTAGAAGAAGAAATTGCATCCATCGCATAAAGCTATTTTAGTCTTAACATGGTTCGAATGATCAAGCATTATGGCCCAACCTAAACTTTCAGAACGTTTTGGTACAATTACAAGTTGTGATTCTTTTAACATGAGATTGTCTTTTTCAGCACCTCCTTCTTCCTCCAATCTCTTCAATAGATGTTAAAAATATAGTAATTTTTCAATAGCATGGTCTGGACTGAATTAATTTTATCTAGCAAGAATAAGCTAAATTCTCAATTAAAATGAAACAATAATTTATACGTGCTGTTCATAATGTTACCACAAAAATTTAAAGGGCCATTTACTCAGAATTGCTCTAATAACAGAAATAGATTACGTTATGTCGAGAATTGCTCAGTTTATTTTCAGTCGAACGACATCCACTAAACTGGTAATTTGAAAAGTTAGATGACGAATCCCTCCAAGTAATATACCCAAAGATTAAGTTTATATTTAGACGTCGAAAGTTGCAAATTTTCAATTGCAGAAGCGAGCCGACGAAAGCAATTCTACTTGTTCCACGTCTGCACCGTAGAATATCAGAATCTGCAGTCACGCATCGCACAGGATTGCGAAATGTTCGAATCATGACGGATTCGAAGGTCTTCGAGGGTGGTAAACTTTTCTGCTAATAATCCGCAGAGGTTTCGAGTGATTTGGCAGCGGTCGAATTACAGGCTTTATATATAGAGGCCGGGATCCGTTGATTAAGAATCGCGATTAGTATTTATTTCGGTCGTGTTTGGGCTGGATTCCACGTTGCTAAACTTGGCGTGGCTTGGTAGCCTGCTGCAACCTACTCTATTAGCCCCGATAACCCTAGCGCAGTGTGATGGTAAAAGGTTATAGGCATTGTTCGAATTTGATGTTAGGTTGTTGGGTCACCGGGCTAGAGCCAATTCTGGGGATCAAAGTCGCGTCGACTCGTTGCGAGGATAGAGACTCCAATTGTCGCATGGTCGACGAAACTCTTGGACCGTTTTTCTCCGTGAGAAGAACTTCAATGACCCTAGCCCTTTGTCTTTTAATTTGTTGGGGTTGTGATTGGTACTGACGTTTAGTAACTGCGACCAATTGTGCCAGAGACAACAGGAAATTGCACAAAGGAACTCAGCGATCGCTTACAATTTTACATCATCAATTTACGCATCATGGTGCAAGACACTCGAAGATAATAGTTCATAGCACGACAACCAGACCCGTCTTACAATTTCAAGTTTCATATCGTAAATTGTGCCTGCAATAAAATTGAAGAAAAAAAATAAGGGTGATTAACGTAGATTTATCTCCATCTGTATTTCGTGAGAAGCCTAGTGATTCAAGCTCTTTGGCTGCCTTTTTATTTTGTTGTCGGGTTTGTATTTGGCACTGACGTTTAGCGACTGCGTGGGATTGCGGCAGAGAAGCAGATTGGATCTCTTCGAAATTTTTCGAACAACGAGTCCGTCGAAACGCAGGGTGAGGGATTAAACGAAATTTATTGGTCGGTAACAACCTCCTCCAAATAACCTTTCGAAAACCGTTGCCCGTGATAGGCCAGCGGGAAAAAAGTGATCGAAAACCAGCGACGCATTGCACCAGTGCTAGAATACAAAATGTTCCGGATCATGGATCCCAAATTCGCTGAGCAATTATCGTTGTGGAAAACGAAACGCCGACTTCCAATTAACGTATCGCATTTGCCGGCTCGTTCGTTTTTTTCTTCGATTTACGAGCACAGCAGTTGCGTCACGGACTTAGGAAAATGTTTCTGTCGATCATACGAAAGAAGATATATTGCATTTAAAACGATTTTAATAGAGGGCGAATGAAAGTGTATGGAAATCATTGAGATCGTTTGAACAGTGATTTCGAAAATCGTATAAATCTTTGATAAGAGTTATACTATACATTCGTGTACGGCACAATGGATGATTCAATTTGGTTTTCTAGTACATGAACTGGAACATTTTCAAACTGGCCGGCCGCTAGGCGGAAGAATAGAATTTCAATTACGGGGAAAGGCTGCTAAACTATTCGCGTAGACTGAGAGCAATTGAATTCGAGAGTAATGAAGGCAATAAGAATTCACGAATTCGAATGTACGACGGACATAAATTTTATCCCTAAGCTAGGCTCTGCACAATTAACTGTTTCACTCGGTGCGATTGCATTCGGATGTCTCAATAGAGCCATTAACGGGGAGGCGCGCCAAAGGTCGATTCATCGAAGAACATTGCGACACTTTTTCACGAGCTTGCATGCCCCCGCCCCGTGTCGACCAGTTTCCCTGAACTCAGAACCATTTGTCGCAAATTCAGCCTCAATTCTGGCCTCGGTACTTCTAGATCCACAAGAATCACAATTGTTTTCGCATAAACACTGCTGCGCATGAATGGGCAAATCCTTGATTGTTCAAATCAAACAGAACAATTATTCCATTCATGGGTAAATTGGGAATTTTTAAAGAATTTATAACATTTATAACATTTCTTCATTTATCTTATATAATTTCGATCAGCAGAAAAATGTAAATAATTGAAGAATCTCGGTATACCTGAAGAGAGAATGATGCGGAAGATTTTTACTGTACTGTCACGAAACTTCTTAGTCGCAAATTGAAGCACGAAGTCATTTAAATAGATGATCCCTTAATGAATCTCGTTGACGGGGATTCGAAGGTCATAAATCACACAAGGAAATGATCTTGCTTCGGAAGGAATACGCCGCGAAACATCTTCTTTAACCAAGATAAATAATCTTCACCGCGAGAACGCAAAAGAAAAATGCCGCACATCGTAGGTGAGAGAAATATACGAAGCAAAGTTCGCTACTTTCTCACGTAATTTTTCTCTGATCATTCCTCCATTCATCATTCGTTTTTCATTTAGATTAATCACCTGTCGTTGTGTCTCCTGTAGAGAAAGAGAGAGAAAGAAAAAGGAACGAAGAAAGGGACACGAAGGAGATGAATCGCTAAGTGCGTCTCGATAACCACTTCCAGATTGTACCGGGCGTGGCGTAAAGATATATGTGCGACTAAACCGACACGAGCGCGAGTGCTCTTCATGGTGTGACTATTTTGAGTCGTGGCTGGGTGTCCGCTCGAAAACATCCGTTGGCCACGCGTCAGAACGCCGTTCATCATTATTCCGAAGAAATTACACTATTTTCGAGCGGGCCGTCTCAAACCTCAATTCTCGAACGCTGAAGAGCTCGAAAGCTCCAAGACACCGAAGTCAAATTTCGGAATTCTGCATTCCTCGCAATAACAAAAATTGATAAAAATAATAAGTCATTTTACAAATATGGGTGAGTCAAAAGTTGTCTCTTTTTCCGGAATTAACACAGGTTTTTCAGAGAAACGACTGATTTGTTATTTTTGTTTTATAGGCCCTCCTGTACTGATGCATTTACGATAAATACAGTAAGTCAAATAAAACGTTAGATTGACATTAGAACAAAATTTCAGGACATTTTTATCTTGTTTTGTACTAATTACAATTATTAAAGCAGGAAATACATTTTCATTTAACTTTTGTTTCTCACAATCGACTCAAATAATCTGCGTTGTATCGATGTTGATGAGAATAAATGAAGTTTGAGTTCGGAAATCAGCATAATGCGTACGGTACGAAACTTGTAGAAATAGTTCATGGAATTGACTATCTGTCTCAGACTTGAACGTTACATTTCGTGAATGTGCGTTCAATGAAATTAAAAAAGATAGGGGTAGTTTCCTCAAAAGGCTTAATATTGTCTACTTAAATTGCATAACCGATTGGTTTTTTACATCCCCGTATTCCCGCGGTCTCATTAGACGAGCAGAGAGCCCGGGATGCACAGTATCGAAGAAACGAGTTCCTCGGTCAGGAGCCTTCGCAGGAAACGATTAACAGGGACGAATGTACTGTCGCGCATCCTCTGGGTTCCCGTTCCAGGAAGAAATCGTCGTCGAAAAAGGGAAGAGGAAACGACGTCGGGCCGGAGCGTTTGCGTACAAGCAGCCTTAATTTCCAACGTATATTTAAACTCCTTAAGCCGGCTGTTTTTCAGCGAGCACCACCTCTCTCTCCCTCTCTTTCCCTCTCTGTCTCTCTCTCTCTCTCTCTCTTTTAACCGTCCTCCTCATCCACGGCCATTTTCCTTTTTCTACTCTTTCCCGAGGGCCGGTGTTTGCCCACTTTGGCCCGCGGCGAACAAGAGACAAACTCCTCCATACGGAAAAGGAAACTTCCGTCCTGTCGGCGGAAATGAAACGTCGAGGCTCGGCAACCTCCTAGCGTAAACGTCGTTCTCCCTCTCTCTCCCCCCCTCTCTCTTCCTCTTTCTCTGTCCCCGTTCAACCATCCCCTTCATCCCCCTCGGGTGCCATCCCCCGGAATTCTGGATGCTCATCGAGGAACGGCCCCCTTTTCCCCGCGTTTCGATTCACCCGCGGCGCAGCGGTCTATTAAACCGTAGGAGGGCCGAATACGGCGAATAAATTGCGGGGGAGTATTAGTATTCGTTCGAGGATGTTTCGAATAAAGTTCGGACGTCGAATTTCGGTCTCGGCGCGACCCCGCCTAGTTCCGTACTGCCCTCGACCAAGGAATTTACCGATCTTTCCGCTAATGCAGACTCGATTCTGCGCCTGAAAAGCGCACAGCTCGCCAATCGACGATCCAGCAAATTGCAAATTTGTTTGAGAGCGCCGGCTGCTCCGTCACTTTCTTCACTATGAAAAATGCTACTTAATGTGTCGAAGAACAATAGAGAATGAATATTGTCGATCAATATTAACGTGGAATTTAAAATGTATACAATGTGTCGAAATATCGTGGATGAATACTGTCAAATATTCTGCAAATATTAAATAAGTATCTCTAAAATCTCAGAGACTGTTCTATATATACTGAAATGAATTAGAAATTTCTACTCTAGACCTTACATGGAACTACCCTAGATACAATTAGAAATATTTCTGCTCTATTCAATATTTGATGAAGCGTTTCGAAAGAAAATAATAGCAATGAACGTTGGTATTACATGTATCGATAGAAATGAACAGAAGTGCCAAGAAAGGATCAGCAACCTCAATAGCCATTGGAGAACTGTAAGAGAGCATAAAACGCAAATTGAACGGATAACGATATAAGTCTCCAAGATAAGTGTCCGTCGTTCCCATGGAAAAGAATTTTTTGGTGGCCACGGCTTTCCACGATTTTCCCTCGGCGTGGAAGTTCGGTATCAAGAAAGAAAAAGAAATTTGGAGCAGTGGAAGGCAACGAGCGAGAGGGACGAAGAGGAAAAGCCCAAGAAGCTGCGAAACCAGAACAGGAGCAGCGACTAAAAGCCAGTCCCAAGCACCATGTATTCAAGAGGTTAATTCTTTCGTGGTGGTTTCGCAGTGGAACGAGGCCGTCGCAGGCTAGACACCGCAAGTTCGAAAGCTGCGGCCCTCGAATAATGCAACAATCGTGTTCCGGGAACCTGAATCCAGTGTCGGCGGCCTAACCGCCAGCTCCCGTTCCATGCTATAGATATTGTGGAAACATGTGGATGCAGTCAGGACCAGCGCGGCCTAATGTAACCACCTTTGAAGGCAGCTTTGAAACGAGGAAGGATCGGCTCCCATCCGGGCGAACCTTCTGCACCGCTTGTTCTTCGTTCCACTTCCGAAAACCTTTGACCGTGCGGCTTGATACAGGCTTGATATCGTTCTGTTTGTGCTAGTTTCTTCTCGGTCTCGTGTTTGCTCGAATCCTGCTTCCTCCGGCAGCAGACGTCGCTATTTTTCTTCGCGCAGTTTCTTATTTGTATTTCAGTCGCCCAACCCCTTCCTACCCTCTGCCCCATACGCCCCAGCAGTAAATCAGCCTGGATCTGGCTGCTGATGCGGCTCGTGCATCCAGGGCCCAAGTTGATCTGACCGGCCTCGAAACTCACCGAACTGGGTTGGACCACATCAAATCCGAACAGCTGATCTCCAACCAGCCGCGGGCGACCACTGTCATTCGAAAGTCTTTTTGAAGCTACCCTGTGTGCTTCCATCGCGGCACGGAGAAATCCCCTGGCCTTGTCTCTCCATTTCTAGCATCCTCGATGCATCAGATTTGCTCTTGATTCGAGGTAGCTAGGTTCTCGTCGCGAAACACTACTGGTCATATTTATCGCTTCTCCGGGAGGTTTTCTCGTTTTAAATGATCTTTTCATGCTAAACTTTGTGGAGATACGATGGTTGCAGACGTAGGGAAATTCAAGTTTAATTTATTTTATATTTTAGGATATTTTAGGCTGGAGACAACTAATTATGATGCCGCTATCACTATAGCATCTGTACTTAACTTTAAATATATTTGATTAGCACATTAAACATTAAAAAATCGCTTACTAGAGTTTCATACAGGACATCTAAGAAAGATCAATCAAGACATACGACTCGAAAAGTGGACATACTGTACAACATAATATGACCAGTTGGCGTTTCTACTAGTGGAATCATTGGTAATTGCGTTACAATTCCACCAGCATGCTCTTCGTTTCTATTAGACCGATTCTATTAAACCACAGACGCCCGACCGCTAAAGCAGAAGATTCTACAATTTCTTCAGAGTCAACATCCAAGATCCCGAAGAAGCCAAGGAGCCCGATAGTGTTCCAATCGGCAGAGGGTCTTTCAGCATCGATACAGACTAGTGACAAAAGATCCTCGAGGAGCAATTCGCGTGAGGACGTCGGGCTGTTGGAATCGCAGCGATAGAAATTCTGATTTCCCAGAGGCGTAAGTCGCGTTCGTCGACGGATTCTCTTGGCGTGTAGGGCGAGCGAAGTGGGTGGTTCGATTTTTCCGTGTGCATACATAGTTCCTCGTCTTCGTAGAGCGCCGCAGGATCGCAGGATCCCGTAGCTTCGTCGTGGATCCTGGTGTTTGACCTCGGCGGGCAGCGGGAGTTCGCGAAACACGCGAAATGTTTCCTCGCGACCCGGCCCTCAGACTGCTACCTTTCAGTCCCCTCCGTGCCCCTTTTCAGGGGCGAGTCCGTCCCCCCGCGTACCCCGGGCCTCTCGATCCGCCCGCAGTTTTTACCGGCCACGAAACCTCAAACGTACAAAGGCGGTAGTCGAGCAGGAGGATCCTAAAGCGGAGTGCGCGGCTTTGACTCCGCTATGCGGGCCGCAATTCCACGGCCAAGCTCTGCCTCTCCTCTTCAGGGTTGGCCATCCCCCTTCATCCCTTTTCAGGGAACGGGAATACGAGCCGGCCCCGGAACTCACTCCTCTCTTTCTCTCTCTCTCTCTTTCTCCTGCACCGGCGATTCCGGATAGTCCGTATTTGGCCCACGGTCGGAAAGTTTTTCCTGGAACTTTTGTGCCCGTCCACGATCCTCACCCTCGCCGCCAATGCGGAAAAACACCGTGAGAGAGCCCCGCTCGACCAGAACCCTCGAACCAGTAGACAACCGGCGGACGGCGAATCAGCGAAAATGTATTTTCGAAACTCCACAACATCCGCCGCCTTTATTTTGCAGACGAACGACCGACTTCCAACCCCCTCACCCCCACCCCGCGATCGAAGATTCATTCGCCAGAAAGTTATCGGTGTCCAACCTCCGGAGATCACGTGCATGTCGCGTGTACTTCGTGATAATAGCGATCTATGTGGTTTGCGGGTTGGTTTGAAGGTTCTCCGTTTCTACTGGTAAGAGATTTTGCACTGGGTGAGGGTTGAATGCGGTTTCGTTGAGTACTGCGCGGTTTCGATCGCTTGTAAGTCTATTATACGGCCATATTTTTCGAGATTATGTATTCAAATCTGGAGGAAGGTAGCTTGTGTTGACCAGATTCTAGTTACTGGAAATTAAACAAAAATCCTATTCATTTTTAATAGTACGTTTTCTTGTGTTTTCGAGGTTGTATGTATACATGAGCCCATAATTATGAAAGTGGTCTAAGTCGCAAATTTTTGGTATAGAGATATTTAAAGAATTACAGTTAAAACACTAAAGAAATTTTATAGGACAATGTAAAGGGAGAAATTTTATTCTATCGCTTCAAATAGGCAACTTAAATAAAGTTAATCTTTCTTGAACACATGCTTTATGGTGTCTCGGCCATTAACATATGCGTGCGCAAGATCCAGGAGTTAGTACAGCGAGATAATGATATTTATTACACACAGAACTCTCGCAGTCATTCATAAATCGTGTGCATATGAACAGTCTCGCCCGTTAGAATTGTAACTAAACATGCACAAGAACGTTAAAAATGCAGTCGACGAACGTATAAAGTCGGTGTTAATTCTTGCAATCAGCTATTACTACAACTTTCAACAAATGTCCTTACACCTGGCTGACACAGTTATTGTCTGAAACGAAAAATCTCCAGAGCTTGTCATTCGTGTGTGTAATCTTCTGATCGCTCGATGAACGAACCACAAATTGTTCCACGAGATTTATTATTCGTGACATTCGGTAAGAAATGATAAAACTCTAATGATGTCATTTACTCCGTCGCGTCGGCCCATACATCGAAACGCATTACGTTATCTCCGGTAGTATATAACTTTTCCAGCCGCGATCTCGGCTCGCCTATTTTTTATTTCACCTGTTATCTGTGGGTTTGCAGTGACTGAAACCGTATATGACGTTTGTGTGACTTAATGCGTGTACCCGCCGCACCGGTCGGCTGAGACGGAGGCATTCTCGCCGAGGCATGCGATCTCTTCAACTACCTTGTTAATGTTGAACGCATGCTCGTTGGCTAACGTCACGTGCGTGCGCCTATATTTGGTCCCGGTGTGTATCAATGTGTGGACGTAACAATATTTGCGTGGCTTAGTTACGGGAGTTACACGGAGGGTTAATTACGAACGTAAGATACCAGTGTTTACTGCGACACTTATTTCCTTTGCGCCACGTCGCTCTGCGGTTTTTCGACCGCAGTCGCTTTCATCCTCGACTCCCATTTATTTGTTTTGTATTTTTCACTGTAAACAACCGGCTCGGAAATCACGGCTCCCAACGTTCGCTCGCTGATCCGTGGAAATTAATCAATCCGGGGGGCCGGTCGTGCGATTTCACTCTTCGTTTCAACTCGAGCAGCTGCGGCGATGTTTCCTGCTCAAAGATCCGAGTTATCTATTAAGGTATGGGACGAATACTAGACTCTGGATTATCAGAATAATTTGAAATTATAACGTTGGATATTGCAAAATTCGGGTGAAGGAGAATCTGGATTTTTGCATTAGCAGTTTTAGGAGGTTGAAGATGATACAAGCCCAGTTATCACACTTTCTATTATTTTCGGAAGCCTTTTTCTAAATTATACGTATCTAAGATTCACAGTTTACCTGAATCACTTGACTACATCATGTAGTCCTTGAGTAGATTTCTCGATGAAAGAGAATTAATTGATCAATCAAAAACCTGTTCCTGTAATTTAATTGGATGTTTAACCTTCTCTCTGTGTATGGGCTGTAAATACACCCGAAGCTGATAGAAACAGAAATAAAAAGGTGAAGAATGGAAAATTTTCAAAGATTTTCTACGAATGCTATCTGTGATATGTTTCAAATTTTTTAAATACTGTATACTTATCTTTTAAAAATCAATAAAATTTCGCAAATATACAGACAAATATTTTCTTTACATTTTTCTCCAAAAGTATACGGGGTCCAATTACACTCCTCTATACGGTTAATATTACAATAACAGTACACAGAGAGAAGGTTAAATAGGGAAGCTATTTTTTGTTTTTCATGCTCGAAAATGTCAGCGTATACTATTTGAAATGCAGCGAATACAAAGAGCATACATTTTCCATATATCCAGACCATAACTGGACTCTGAATTTTTGTATATATTTAAATTAAGAGGAATCACGAAAATGGGGTAAAACAGAATTTCCTCTTCTGCGTTCGCAGTTTTAATAAGTTAATGTTAATTCCATGTACATATTAATTCAATGTTAAACTTCCTATTATTCTCTCAAGATCTTCGTCAATTCTAAATACACAAGATTCGCAGTAAAAATCACGACTATCTACAGAACTGAAAAACTCCATTTTATTCTCGAAAACGCTTCCGAGAGCAGGATTGATAGGGATTTCTTGATCCGTGTGATCAGAGGTGAGCTCCGCGAGTAAAAGTGCGATCGACCCTACGGCCTGCACTTTCTTCTAGCCCTCGCGAGATTCTCCGTTTCCTTTTTCCTGGGGTTCCGTCATTTACATTGTGCGCATCCGTCGTTTACGGTTCGCTGTCGCTCGACAATGGTCGCAACAATGTTCAAACGTGCAGCGCGAGGTGACGTTTAAACGACAGCCTGGTGCTGGATCGAGGCAGAAAAGGGGTGAGACGTGGGTGTAGCAGAGAGCCAGGTGGCGAGCAAAGATGGATGCAGGCCGTGTAACGGAGAAAGACGGGAAAATAATAGAGTTTGCAACGGGAACGGAACGAAAAAGGGGTGAAGAATCGAGCGAGAAAAGAGTTGCGAACGAAGAGAGAGGGGGAGAGAGAGAGAGAGAGAGAGAGAGAGCGAGAGAGGGTGAGAGGGTCAGAGAAAGGGGTTGTGACTCTGTGTGTGCGATTGTCAGCGTGCAAACCAAACCCTAGCTGTCGCAAATATTCAACTTTTGTTCTCCGGGCGAGGTCGAAGGGCGGCACAGGGCTGCTCGGGGGTGGAAAAGAAGGGTCGGTTGATCCGATTAAATGGCATTTGATAAATTCGCGCGCACATAGAACGGGTTACATCGACCGCCACCACGATAATTAAAACGTTGCGACCACTCCCACGGACATAACTCTTATTATTCCCTCCGGCGGCACACGGCTCGGCCGATTTTTATCGAACTTTCTGCTGGAAGGTGTAAATGAATGCGCCCGGATCCGGATCGCACGCGGGGGTATTCTATCGGAATGGTTACGATACTTTCAGATAGATGAATGCATTAAAGTTTGACGCGCGGTGCGCGGCACAGCTCGACTTGAACAAGTAATTTCATTGAACCCTGGGTTAGTATCATTTTTTACTGGTGACGGGCGCGGCGAGATTAAAAGCGCCGCGATTTTCCAGCGATTGCTCTCTGGATAATTGTTTTACCTTTGGAGGACGACGCCTGATTCTGCGTTCCTTTTTACGAGGCCGTGCGTTGTAATTGATGTTACCTCCATCTGTTGATTAGTTTAGACTTTCTTTGTATGTGTTTCATAGATATTTTGATACGCTAACAGCGATGACAAGTCTTCTCTTAAGTAGATCGTATTGTATTATTTCATAATTTTAAAGAGCCTTTGAAGTTATTTTTATTTACAGAGCCTGTTGGCTTTAAAGATGTATTCAGTTTGTATTCTGAATCGTTGTGACCCATATACGGGACATGAGCTATAAAATTGTTAAAATTGTTAGTAAATAATAATAAATAACCACTTTTGAATTGCCACGTATTTTTAATTGTTGAAATGGTGTTGGCGACGTTGGTTATCGCAAAAGTGATGAAAATAGGTGGAGAAACATATTCTCAGTTTTTCAAATACATGTTAAGACTCGAAAGTACGTCAAGACGAGTATAAAATGAAACGGGAACAATGAGTCTGCGCTTATCGGCAACGTCAAAAAGAATTCACTCCGCTTAATTTCTTTAGATTCCGATAAATCTACCGGATAGAACAAATCGCTCTCTGGGATAGTAGTCAAGATTAAACTGCCTAATGATTATTATTCCTCCGTTGCTAGAATATTGATTCTTCTTTCACCGGTAACTAAATATAGCGGGTAAAATATTCCAGATCCAGCTAGTGAAATTGACTGTCTACTGTTCAAGGGAAGATGTCAAGGAAATTATACTGGCTTTGCCGTTTAACATACTATCCAAGTACATCACATTCTGTGCCAAATGTGACTTCACCATACACGTTGGAAGTGCTTATATCGCAATCTAAAAGTATTTTTCTTGTTATAATTGTATATGACTGACAAAGTCGATCGAAAACTATTGCGAATATGCCGTGGAATGTAAAGGACATCTGGAGAAAGGGCATTCTGTACTAGAAAACACTGAAGAACGGTGTCAAAGGGGATAGTTGATCAACGATGGCCGACCAGACGACCAACATGGCTCGGAAAACTAAACACAGGGCTTGTCGATGAAAACCGTGACGTCCGCTAATCGCATGTAAATGCGGAACGATCCGCAGCGACCGCAGAACAACCATTACAAACCCCCGTCGATCAGCAAACTTTCAGCGAGCTCTGCGGGTTTCTTTAAATAGTCCTCGCCGCGAGACTATTTATACAGTGGCGACGCGTCCGATAATCATTGCGCCGAAACGATTGATTTCATGGATTCGAATCTCCCGGTGGATAGGGAAGAGACCGGGCCCTAGATGAACCGATTGCCATCGCCTATCCTCTCGAGTCGTTTGAACCCGGGCACAGGAATAATTCCAGGTGGGCAATTTGTCCGGAGGGAATGATTTACGAGTTCGTCGCCGCTCGGACGAGCAAACGGGAAATTACAGCCGATTCCATCGATACGGATCGCTGGGCATTGTTCCAGGTGAAATGGAAAATGCGGATGTCGATAAACATCGCGTTAAGAAACGCGAGATCGCTTGGATAGCGTTAACGACGTCCGCGATACACACGGCGAGAACTGCGAAATGCCCCGTTGCTCGTTAAAGGAGACACGAAGGAGCGAAGAGGCGCTACATCGACGAACATTAGAGGTGGAAATCTTTCCTTGTTACCGAGCCCTGTCCACGGGACCCCGACGAGCTTATAACGATGTGGTTGCGCGCCTGCCAGCCTGCCATTCGTTCGAATCGACGCAAAAATATTGTAGACGTCCTGCAGGTGAATCTCTGACACAAAACATCACTGAGCTTTAATCCTTATGTCTATAAACAAAATTCAGTGCAGTCGTCAATAACCAGCATATCCGGGTATCCACCTCCGGTTTTTTTTTTAAATAAATACTTTACATCGCGTCATTTTGGTTATTTTACGTTTGTAGTCGACTGTTAGTACCTAAAACCAAGTTTTGCAGGCATCGGCTAGCCAGAAAGACCCTGCCAGATAATATGAATGGACCTTCAATGGTATGTACACCGTACGTAGCCGCGCGCCGTTATTTTATGTCTCCAGCCTACGTCTTGCTACATATGTATATAGTTTATTGTGCAAAAAAATCGGTCTAAACTATTTTTGCGACAATTGACTACAGAATTCGCCACACCCGTTATTGAATGTCGGCTTCAAACCCCGCAAAGTACGAGACATTATACCACAAAAATTGCTGTCGATAGCGTTTTTGGGCAGCATACTAATTTCTCGGACATTCAGTCTGTAATTTCGCAAGCTATAGACAATTCGGGAAGAAAGGTTATAACAGGCTGATACCACTTTTGCTTATAGTGCAGCAGCAAAAAAACCGCAGAAGAACTAGAAAATCTTGCACCGTGTACAACAAACCAGTCTGCGTTGAGCATTCAGTAACTGTAATAAAATGTAAAGAATGCGTCTAAAACTAAATAATTAAGCTTATTTACATGTAAACATTTGCTTCTATCTATCAAGTTAGGCCTGTAATGACGTCGTATTTCTATAGGTGGATACCTGGGTATATCCTGGTTTTTGAGATTCGGGCATGTGAACTTTGACGGAATAATTCTCCGAATCCAATACAAAAAAAAGTCTAAAAGTATATTTCTGTTTCAAAATGTCCAATTAGAGAAAATCCAAGCACCTATGACGAAATTTTCACGGGAACATAAAAAATTTTTTTGAAACATACCTAGGTGGCCGGTTATTGACATAAGGGCTAAATTAACTTCGTCCAACCTATCGGCCACTGCAATTACAATTTGGAATCTGCAGTCTGGAACAAAATTCTATCTGTCCCTGATTATTCTTAGGTCTAGCTCGAGTCTACCGTACCTTTGCTTGTTCATACGATTTTTACAATCTCCATCCGCTTCAGCCGTTTATTAAAATTCAAGTGTATTGCTCAAAATGCCAACAAACGACGAGCACCGAATTTGATCAGAATTTTCCGAAATCCTACCGAAAACGCCTAAGGTATACTTTGCTGCCCGTTTCTTCTGCCATAAATAGGAAGTAAGCCATCAAACGGCCAGGTCCTGGTGATCGATAAATCCGCAACGGTTCATTACGAATCAGGCGGGTCCTCATTTATCCGTCGAATAGATCAGAGTCAAGTTCCTCCGAAAAAAGGGGGGAATTGTCGTTGCCGTCGCAGCCGGGGAATAGGACGTTGGAGGACAATCCGGAAGACAGATTGGCAGGGAACAATCGCGGCCGGGGGCTCTCTGGCTGGTCTTCTCGGTCCCCCTTTTCCTTCGTTCTTAACGACGCGTTCTTCGACTTAACGTATCGGCGTAACGAGTCTAATCCGTCGGGTCGACGTTCCTCGTGAATCGGCCGGACGGACGACACCCTCTCGGTCGACCGCGAGAAAATGAAAGAGAAAGACCATGGCTGGTCCTCGGTGCACGCTCTGAATTCATCAGGCAACCTCTAATCTCGATATCATTGGTAACAATGTCATCCGCGGACAATAGACAGAGAGGAAGAGAAAGAGAGAACGGCGGATAGTCAACGGATCGATCCATCGGAGCGAGCTTCGATGGAAATTATCAGTCGATTCGACTTTGCTGATAGTTGTGGTATTAACACATCGTGGATAAGACACTGTTGGACGCATTCTGTGTTCCAGGTGCCGACACAAATAAACCCGAAAAGTTTGAATACATTTTAGCAGGCCACTGCTGTAGCAGACTGCGTGTCGACACTATCGTTCGGATGAGATTTGGTAATCCTATTGTCCGAATATACCGATATCTATTATTGTATTTAAAATTGTCTATTTCTCGTATTGCTGCAGCATTCCTACTAGAAATTTTGCGTGAATTTAAGGGTACTATTGTAGCAAGTTGCGTCTGAAGACTATCGTTGGGATCGAACCGAGCCAGGGAAGAGTCGTCCTAGGGCAGAGGGCCGCTTTTACCTAGGGTCCTCTGGAGTGGCGATTGTCTGGTTGCCACCCTTGAAAAAAGCCCGGTCGAGGGCCGGGCCGGGACACGGCGAGCACCATGGAGGCCAGGGTGCTTTCCGGCGAGGAGCCCGGTAGCCCAGGGAGCAACAGCACGTGCCGAGAATACTTGAGGAGGTGGATGTGCCCCTTTCTCGCGAGGCGCGCCGGCCCAGGATGAGTTCAAGAGAAATTTATAAAGGCCTACGTGCTCTCCAGGCGACTCTGCCTGTGATACTTTATGGCAGTGTTTTGTTTCCACGGGAGGGGCGCGGGCTGATGGGGCCCTAAAGCGTCGCTCGCAGTCGGTTTACAGGGTTCATAAGACGCGACGTGAATTCGCCCGTGGCTCCCGAACCAAGCACCCACCTCCCCGTCTCTTTCCCCCTCTCTCTTTCTCTCTCCCACCCCGAGCAGAGAGTTTATTGCACGTGCAAGATTCTTCGGGCTCCGGGGGATGCTCGTTTACGTCCCCCGTGAAAAACAGTGCGCTGCATTCCTACCGGGCGGGGTGTACCGGTAAATTAGTACGTTTCTTTTTTCTCTCTCAAACCCCCCTGCTCACACTGCCATCACGCCCACTCGTCGGCTTCTCTTTCGGAGCTCGTGTAAACACGCGGGAAACATAATTACGCCGAAATAAGCGCCCCCGGTAATACGGAAGCGAGTTATGCGAGACGCCCCGCTTGATCTACTCGCCTCGTTAGAAACTAGGATTACACACGCGACCGTGTTCGCGGGATTTTGAATAAATAAACCTCTTTCGGAGGACTTTTATCGCTCGAGCAGAATAACGAGACTCTTCGCTCGTGATCCTCTTCGCTGGGGAAATTAATTGTTGGATAAATAAAGCATTAACGAACAACGCGTCCATCCTGCATCATTGGCGCCCTGCGTGGATTGCTCCCATGAAAATAAAGTGGCCCCAAAAATTATTTCGACACTGAAATTTCACAGTAGTACAAGGTAGACCTTGATGTCGTTACTTTATTAGCCAGAAATGTTCCCATTTTGGTTCTGTAGAACAACCATAAAAAATCGTCTACCAATTTTTAATGAATTGTTGTAAAGGGGAAGGATCAATCTTTAAATCTATACTCGATAAAGTCACAAATCAATTTTTCAATGTTTCTAAAGATAAATCTACCACTGCCGGTCAAATGACCGATTTTATATTTTTCATTTTGCAATTATTGAAATTATGAAGTTACTCGCATGGAAATTGATTCGATAAATTTTATCCAAGCACATATTGAAATAAACATTGCACAAAATCTAAATAAATAGAAGCTTGTCATTTTTATAAGCTAAAATATTTGAATCGTTTTTAGTGCTCGGTGAGTTTAGTGTTACAGATCCTGGGGGACACTGTACACCTCATAGAAACATGTATGCATTACTTAACTTTGGGCAAAGCTATTATCCCGCGATAGGGAGATTCATCGAAGAAACTTTATTCCCGTTCGATCGTGGGCGATCGTTTAATTATTATCGAGCGGTGTGGAATGGCGGAACCGAGTCTCGTATGCCCCTGCGATATTTTTAACGTCGCCGACATTAATTACGCGGGACGAAGGAGCAGCGCGATTAATTAAGGCATTTAAAACCCATTCGCCGGCGATTGATGCGAGCCGCGCGAACAATGCGCTAATTATACTGGGTAAATAAATGAAACAGATGAACGCGAGGACACGTGGACGTCGCGCTGGTTCTCGCGCACTCGCTCGCTCTCATCTCCCGGGAATCGAATGAAGAGCTGTGCCCGGTATCTCTCTGTTCCCGTTGGAAACGCGACCGCATTCTTCGGTCGGTCCGTAGTAACTTTAATACGGGTTATAAATCGCCGGCTCTTTCTCATGTAAATACAGACCTAACCAAGATTCAGCCTCAGCCCCGCCGCGTCTCTTTTCCCGCTTCATCCCCTTCTTGTCCCTTGCCAGAGAACGGAATCACCGAGTCCGGAGATCGTGCTCTCCCTCCTCCTCTCTCTCTCTCTCCCTCCCTCTCTCTCTCTCTCTCTCACTCTCTCTCTCTCCCTCTCTCTCTCTCTCTCTCGGTCTCGTTTCCCTTGCTCGCACAGCCGCTACTCACAATTACGCAATTTAACCAAGCATTAAAATGATCCTCAATTCCCCAATCTACTTAACTTCGTTCGTCCACCGCTATCAGAGACGGGTGTCCTACCTCGCAGACCCGTTTTCCCTCCTTTTCCCAGCGAGACTGCGAAATTCGCCCCTTCGTATTTCGACGAATCGCGTTCGGGACAGAGAAAACCAGGATATAAAGTGAGAAAGAGAGAGAGCAAGAGAGCGAGAGGAAGAGAGAGAGAGAGGGACAGCTGGGGAAAAGGATAGGTCGGCCAGAACGAAGGGAAAACGACTCCGGCCGCAAAATGAATCTCTTTGATGCAATCTTGGCGTCATTGATTATAACGATGCGATCCCGTACAAAAGAGAAGAAGTCAGAGGACGATCGACCCCTCCGAACGGTGATAACACCGGCCTTATCGGGAAAACTTGAAGCTCGGCACGTTTGCCAGACACTTTATTTCGCGGCGACTTTGATTTCTGATTGGAAAGCGTGATAAATCGAAGTAAAACCCGACCGGCACTTCGCTGCCTTCGCACGGTCTGTTTTCATTAACTGGGGATCTACTGATCGACGTGTAAACGTGTTGCAGCAACTTTTCATTCTTGCTTCGATCCCTTAGCCGATAGACTATTTATTTAACCCCTTTACTGTGTACCTAGTGATTTACTAGGGTGTTACTGACAACTAGATTTTGGATACAATGCTGTTTAGGATATTGTTTTGTATAGCGATTTGGTTCAGAACAAGGAACCCTTGTTTCTGGACATGTGGTTAGTGTCGTGTCGCCGATGGTCGCATCGTCGTCGACTCGGCGCCGAAATTCGACACCTAACTATTTTCCGGGGTCCACCCATGGACCAGATTTTTAGACAATAGTTCTCTGTATTTTCACTTTTTCCAACGACATCCCCACCCGTTGAAGATTGTAAAGGAGAGGGAAAAATTAGCTTTCCTTCATCCTGGTCCTGCGAGCTCCGGGCAGATTCTCGTCGATTGTCATCTAGTAACATAGTCTCGTAGCCATCGTACAAACAGTCGGCTGATTCTCTCCGACTGTCCACCTAGCAATTTTAGTTTAGTCACATAATCATTGTACGGACAGTCGGGACTCTCACAGTCCATAGTTAAAATATAGTATTGTTGTCACAATTATAACATTTTATTCTTCCCATTGAGGGAAGTGGTCCTTCGAGATAGTTATTATAAATTAGTCGGCACACCACGTGCAAGTTCCGAAGTGACTCGATCGATCGATGGATCGATTAGGAGTTCACTCAACAAATGCTTTGAACTTTTCAAAAAAGAAGGAATCTTTGAACGTTTTGTTGGTTCGTTTAATCTTTAATGTCTCGAATGGTTTACAGAATTTTACATTCAGTAACATAACGAAAGCGATTTAAATTTTATTTGTTGTTTTCAGTGTTTCCTGTATGTTCTCGTTGACAAATATGAAGATCGTTACAGGTTTGTATCTGGTTGGACAACTATAAATTAATTTCCATTTGCGGCATAAAAATATGCAATGGAACTGCAAAGTTCAACGAGTACAATGCCATTGAACGTAGTAGAATCAGCGACGCCCCATGCGACCATTTGATGGTTAATTTAGAATTTGGAGCAGTACTCGACACATTTAGGGCAGTTCACGAGCGCTCCACATTTATATGGCAATTGGAGAGGTTACAAACTAGAGGGGTGGGCTCGGAAAGCAGATACAAATGTGTGAACGTCGTGTTTTCTATGCTAATTCCATTTAATACCATTTACTATCTTCCGCCAAGCTGCGTGACAATTGTGCCTCTATCTTCCTATAAACCTCGTCCAAAATTAAACGTATACCTACAACCAACTAGTCTAATTTTCATTGAATATTTCGTAAGAAGTGGAATCCTTACATCTGTTCCATATATTTTTTTGATATTTATTTATTAAGGTTCCATCAACTACTAGGTCATTAGCGGCTACGGAAGAGAATTTGTAATAGTGGATTATGTAAATGTAAACTGTAGTGTGGAAAGCTTAGTTTTCCTATTTATCGGTTGTCATGTGTGGTAGTAAGGTTAGATTTTGTTATATAAATCAGTCGTTTTTAAGAAGTCAAGAACACGGATAATGTTTTTTTCGGAATTTAGGCTTTCGCTTAGATTAGTAGGTAAGTTGAAGATTAAATCGATGTAGACCATTTATTCTTGTTTCAAAGTTATAGTAATTTTTGAGTTTCAATAATGTTGACTTCCAATCGTGGAGGCTTCTAAGAGGACAGGCTATCGCAGCTTATTAATACATTCATCACAAATGTGTCCCCTGTCCATTTCGGATTTTCGTAACTGGTCGACGAGCGTCCCTACAACATGTACACGCCAACTGAAAAATCAGTTGGCAACTTCATATTGCCAACTAAAAATAGCGTATTTTTAGCTGTGTCACTTTTGCAACGAGAGTGAGATATTAGGAAATAGCCTGTAGGAAACAGTCAGAGCAAGAACGCAACGAGTTCGCCGAATACGGCGTCGGGAGTGAATCGAAGGCTCTGTTTTTCGGTTTCTGTCTTTGGGAGGCGTGACACTTCCCTCTCGTGTGTCTCGCGTTTCCTCGGGGCGGAACAGACCCATAAATATACGCGGTTCGAACCGGAGATCTTTCGTCGCATTCCTGGCGATTCCGCTCGGGCTAAGCGCACGTCGCATCGGTTCTGACCGGTTCGGACCATTATCCGTCATCCGGGCGAACTCCCATGGGCTGAGCCTCTGTCCAAAAACAAGAGAGACAGAGAGGGACAATGATTTTGCGGGATACCAGGAAACCCGTCCGTCTCCGACTAAGAGTGATGGTACCGAGAATTCGAAGGTAATGAGCCAAGTGTGCCTCCGACCGGACCGCTTAATTAGAAATCGTCTAGGCCTTACAATGTCCGCGGTGGATTTTAACGATTCGTTTAACCGGCCCACAGGCCCCACAGGGAACGACTTCACGCGCGAAGAATCCGCCGCTACGCCATGCGCCGCCGATCCACATAAATCCCGGGAGGCCGACGTCGTCATTAAAATACCACGTGTTTCGCGTGCTTAGCGTAATTAATCCTGGATTTGTACCGCGCGTGCGGCCCGCCTGAATAAGCCCACAGGCGGGCTCCGATCGCTAACGACACACGACTTTTCACGTCGCCCGTGAAACGAACTCGCTGGACCGGCGCGGCGCGCCGCGGCGTCTGGAACCTGTTTCCACAACGGAAACCGGTTGCGAACTTCCGGAGGATTCGCGAGATCAAAGACCAGCACCTGTGATGACTCGCGATGAATGGTACCACTGTGCCTTTAAGGTTGGATCTTATTTAAGATGGTACTCTGGTTTTGGCTATTTAGCACGAATTTTTAGGAATTTTTTCTGGGAAAACTATTGAACCTTTTGCATTGGAATTTTACGCGCATATCTACTGGTACTTGGAGTACGTGTGTGATTTTTTTTAAGTAAAAATAATCAAAATTACACTAATTACATATTTTTAGTGTAGAGCATGATTAGAAATCACCTTTTCAAGCAAAACAACAGATGTATTATAGAGTGTATGAATTGCGGTGAGAATTCATAAAAATATCCATAAACTATTCGAAAATAGTGTGCTCTACTATATGTTACAAAATAAATTAATTAAATAACCATTTTTACGTAGATATCAGTATAGAAATGTCTGATTTTAAAAGTCCCTCTGATAGCTAACCTTGTAGCACTCTTACCGATGACTGTGCAGAGTGTTGATCAGTTTGAATGTGATTATAGCCCGAACGAAAAGAGATGAAAACTTTTATTTACAAAATGGCACAGAAACTAGGATAAACCCTAAGATTTTTCTGGGAACAAGTCCTACAATTTTTGGGTGTGCCATGAAGAGGCGGGTGTCCTTTGCGGACGCGTATAGCAGCCGTATCTGAGCATATTACTGAAGACGGAGATGGTTCAGGGGTGCGCTATCATTATGTCGCTGGACGATAACTCAGGACGGTTGGCAGTCGCATCGTCCACGGTTAAGAACATGGTCAACAAGTAGCCGCGGATGCGTGGACACGCTCCGCGAAGCGCAGAGACTGCGGGTCCGCAAAAACCATTATTACGTTACCTGGATACCTTGTTAAGCATGGTGCTGTTAGTGTCCCTGATCGCGTACCTCGGACGCGGCTGGGATATCTCTCGCCTGGGGACGTTAAAGCCGTGTTCCTTCTCCGTTTCCTCGAGTTTTTCAACGGACCAGAAGACCAATCTTCCTAGCAGCAGAGCCGCTCGAGCAAAACGAGACTCTAGCTGCGCTTCGCTGTAAATGGGTAATGAACAAGCTCTGGCTCTCGCGCGGCGTTCATGTACGAACTGTTTAAATTATGGCAGGCCCAAAGCAAAAAACGCGCGGAGTTCCGTGTGCTCGCTCAGTGCTTTATGAACAGAAAAATAAATATACGCTGGTCGACGGGACGGAAACGATTGGATTGCGTCGTCGTGCTGGAAAGCTTCAGATTTTCTCGGGTGCGACACTACTGAAGTTCGTAGAGTGAATTCTTTTTCGATACTATTTGCATAGGCCTTTCAATTATTTTGTTGATTCATGGTACTGGGGACTTGGGGACTATGAGGTTAATTAGAATTGTTATTCTAATGCGATTTGTGAATAGGAAATGGATGGAGCTGCAAGAAACTGAAACCAGGAAATGGACGATTCGAAAGAAATTCGACGCGCTAAGAAAAAAGGAATTCACGGCTCGCAGTTGCAAATCATCCGCAATTATGGCTCCTCGCGACCGCGTCAGGGTCCCTCCGAGATCGCAGCGTGAACAGACGGTGATCATGCTGCGCGTAGAATAGGTCTTGTTCCTTTTGCCAGCAGCGATCGCTTTGTGTTCGGTGTGACAGGCCTCTATCCATCGACGCGATCATAATCGCGAGACGGCTGTGGTGACACGATGTTGTCCGGCGAACCAGGCTGTTTAGATGACAGGGAAGAAATCGACGAATGGATGAGAGACGGGAATTGAGACATTAAACGGGCTGAATAGCGTCGAGTCATGAATCTCGCATTCTCTCTTTCTCTCTCTCTCTCTCTCTTCCTCTCTCGTTCCCCGGTACGTTGCATTGTTGAGTTTTATGCGCGTTTGTATTAGGGATAGCTTTGATTTCACTATACCGGCCGGTTTCACGCGGCAAAGTCAAACCAATTCGCAGTGAATTATCGTTGAGTGCCAGCGAGATTTATCACCCGGTTTCAACAAGCTTTCCTTCTATGTATAGCGATTGCGTGGACCTCTATGAATAAGTCGCTTTGGGATTCAACGAAGTGATCGCTCTGTACGAGAACGGATATTTTTCTGCGGAAATTTTCCTGTTATAATGGATTACACGATTGCAGAAGCTCGTGATCTATTTGAAAATAAAACAAGTGGATATGAAGTTGCATGCTACAATAATCGGTTTTATTAATCGATTATGTCACTACTATTTTCTATGACTGTTTCCCAACGATTTGCAAATAGGTCGATTCAGTTTTCATTAAAACTGTGGGGTTTACGTTCACAGATTTCGAGGTAACTGAAAATCATGGCACGAACTTTTTTAATGGATATCTTCTGATCTGGACTTTTGTAGAGGATTCGTCATTTTTCTGACCTGAAATCTGACCTGAAATCTGACCGAGAGGAGTTTATTTTGGTCAAGTTAAAGTGTACATTAATCTTTGCGTAATAAATGTGAGATCCTTTCGACTTGATTGTGGGTATGTGACACGTAGAATCTTCGTATAATGGAAATTCTACTCAGAGTTAAAATAACTTTACATTCATTCATCATGTGTCCATTTTATATTTAACCCCTGGTGTAGGGACCTGAAGCTCTGTAGTTGGTCTACGTAGACCCACACAAATATGTAATCTACTTTCTACCACTTGAAGTAAAAATTGTTTCATTAGAAAAGTGTAAGTAAATTGTAAGTACAAGATACATAAACAGTATTAATTTCGTATATCGTACTATAACGTAGAACATTATTTTAGAATGTGCTTTAAATATTTATAGCGATAGTAACATTTGAACTGATATTTGATATTATTATTTTCACCACGAACCAAAATTCTCCCGACGAAACTCTTGAAAATGCGGTTCTAAATAGATGCAGCAAGGGTCTCTCAGTTAATTTGATAAATTCTCTAACAGATGAACTCAACAAAGTTGCACTAACTTCTATAAATAACTACCCCCTACTTACAAGAATCCCCAGAACTAATTTTAACCTCGTCTGTCCCTCATCTGTTAATCTTAACTTGTCCACAGTCTCTAATTAAAAAATCAGTGTGCTGTAAAGATAAATAGCTGGATTTACATACGTCAATCCTAAATATACGAATAATCCCATAGTGTCATTAAAAAATTACTCTACTCTAGAGACAAACGGCTGAATTTACGAACATCTTTCTAAATAGACGAATAATTCTATAGTGTCGAATTAAACAATTGATTGATTGATTTACAAATAAATTTCTCAATTTGATTTTTTATTAAGATTGAGATTTGATCAACAGATTATCATGTCTGACACTGAGTTCTCTCTCAATTTCATATTCCATATTGTTGAGTATTTTACCGTTACGTAAACTCGACAGAAAATGCCAAATTAAGCAGATAAAAATTAGGAACAAACGAGGATTCAAAAAACTCTTGCCACGTAGTAAAATTCAGGCAACTCGAGAAAACAAGTCGTATAATTTAACCCGAGAGAAAATTGCTATGTAATACGCAAAATGGCACGATTTTATACAAGATCTCGAACTTGATCCCGAGGAAAAATTTCTAAAACGGGCTGCAGCATTCGTGCGACCGATTCGCGTTCGGTCGAGGTCCCCAAACATGGGGCGTCAAGATATTTCGCTGGCGCGCGGGGGTGTTTTTGTTCGAGCGATTGCATGCATTAACGTCAAGTCGCGTCGGCCGCGAAATAACTCGCGGAGCTCTCTATTCATCCGGCCGTAATTCCGCCATCAATTCCGGGAGTTGTTCGGCGGTTTATCCGGCGTCGGATCGCGGACGGGGAAGGCGAAGGCGGCCAGTCGTTAGAACGTTTCTTATCGGGTCGGGCCAGTCGGCTCGGTATCAGCGCAGGAGCGCCGAGGCATAATAAAACCAATTAGGCGTGCGCCGCGCTGGGGAAGACCGAAAGGCGAGCGTAGCTGTAAGAAAATCGCGGCTATTGGCGTGACTCCAAATCAATTTAAAAAGTTCGCGGCCGTATAAATCTGCGAACGGTCTGTAAGGTTTCGAGCTACTCGAAGTCTCGCTCGCGCGCGTTTTCGTCTCGCGAACCCCATGGCATGGTGGCATGGCGGCGCGGCGGCATTTTCGCCACGGGGGTGAGTCATTATCGCGAATCGACCGGTTCTAATGACAAGTGGAAAAGAGCCGGTGCCAGAAACGATAGGACCGGTGTCGGCCCGGAACAATTAAACTCGCTTCATAATTCCCAGAGCGAGAGGGATGGGAGGAGCGGAGGGCAGAGAGGGGGACTTAATGAGAAATGCGCGTTCAGCCTGATGGATCGATCTCTCTGTCGAGGCCTCTCTCTCCGTTAGCGTTCGCGTGCGAAACGAAAGAGAAAGGAGAATCGTAGTCGAACCGTCCGTCGAGAGTTTTGCCACCCGGAAAGACAAGGTTACGCGATCCCCTGTCAGAAGCCTCGAAGGTTATGCGCGCACGTACCACGGGTGTCGAAAAGTTCCATGGAGAAACAATTTCGTTTCGCCAGATTTAATGGGAATACGTCCGACGGATAAACACGATGACTTTGACAAGCGATTTCGGGGTTCTGTGTGCATTCCGGATACGAAGTTATGCGCACTGATTCGTTCCGCCGCACCGGTTTGTGCAACGATTTCGGATTCGCGAAGACGGGAGCTTATCTGTGAGCATTATCTTGCTACGGCGTTAATCAACTGGTGGAGTGGAGATGACAGCCAAGAACGGATGGAAGGCTTCTATGCAAATGCGCGACGATAATGCGCGTAACACGTGCAAAGATGCACGATTATGAACACTGAGAGTATGCGCAATAAAGTAGCGGTAAAATGCTAAGTTAGAGGACCAATTAATCGTTGGATTAGTCTTGGAATTGATTTACTCCGAAGAATTTCAAAGGAGATAGTCGGGGATATTTTTGCGAGGTTCGTACCGAGACATGAATTACCTGCAGAAGAATGGATAATGTATGGATGGTACCACAGCTGAACAAAGTGGTCAAAATAACCTCCAGTCTCTAGCGTGAGATGGTTTGAAAAAATGTATAATGCGATGAAGTTTAAAAATTTCTAAAAATCATCAGAGAGAAATTAGCAGTAAACTGCCAAGTCCTAAACGTGACTGATCTAGATATTAACACCAGTATTGTCCCAGTACTAAAACTGATAAACCAAGTATTGCAAGTGAAATTTGAAGATAGAGATTACATATTCATGTCGCCCGCATCACCGATCAGCATAACCTCCCGGCAATATCGCAAACAGAAATACCCAAAGAAATCAGAAGAAGCTCGTCGGAGCTACACACCACGCCTCAAAATTACTTGCAACCATCTTCACTTCCGCGCGCTATTTACACAAAACTTAATAACAGTTTCGCAACCATATAAATCACAACCATATTGATTCCAGCATCTAGAACATGCAGTCGCGTGCTTCGCTTCTTCTCGGAACTCGTATACATCCGTTCCGTTAATGAGTACAGTAAAAGGCTCTATACACCGAACAGGCGTGCGTCGTAACAGTTAATAACGCTTTAACGATCGCGATGCAAGTTCAATCGCGCGACCTCTTTCCACGGAAGTTGGAACAGTGGCTGGTTCGTCGACGATCGTCGAAAATATTTAAGACAGTTCTCGGACAAGTTCTCCGGAATGCTGAGGAGAGGAGGAGGAGGAGGAGGAGGAGGAGAAGAGTAAGATGAGAGGGCGCAGCTTTTGTTGGTCGCCCCCTTGGGTTCACCCTTTTCTTCAACTTTCCCGTGTCGCTGTTCAAAATTTCTCATCGTCGATCGGCGTGGAGCACAGCAGGGAACTTTCTGCCGCCCCCGCGGCCCGTTCTTCAAGTTTTAAGTAGCTACAGCGAGCGCGTCGACCGCTATCGTCGTCTCGGGCTTCAAGGCTGCGCCATTCAAGAAAAAGGAATCGCCGGCCGATGAGGGCGGCGGGGGGGCGGAGGGGGCATTGTTCTTCGAGGGTAATTTACATGGACATTTTTTTCTCCTACGCAGCTACCGGTGCACAATGGTGCCAGAGGCTTGGTCAACGAGCGAGAGAGAGAAAGAGAGAAGCAGTGAAACGGAGCGCGGCCCCGCAAAGAGAGAGAGACAGAGAGGAGAAACGGTGTACCAGCGCGGCGAAACGAGAAGAGGTTGTTGAAGGGAGCAGAGTTGAAACAACAAAACCACCGCGAGCAGCGAACCGACAAACCAGCCAGCCAGCCAGCCAGCCAGCCAGCCAGCCAGCCAGCCAACCAGACAGCTACCTCTAGCCAGCCGATCGCTAACTGTGGACCCATGCCGCCTCGCACGAGGCTAAGTTTACTTTGCGAAACTTTTGCGTGTTACGCGGAGCTTGCCTACACGCCGATTCCCTCGGCAATGACGCTTATACTTGACGCGGAACATTGCCGTCGACAAAGCGGGTACGCGCGGGTATTTTCTGACCGGTACCACTCGCTCGCCCGTGCCTCCTCGCCACGCACCGAAATGAATTTTTGGCAAATGTTGCGCGAACGGATCGCCACCCGTGCGTGTCACGCGCGAGGTGTGACAAATGTCGGGAAACGAATTTCACGGTGATACCTGATATTAGACTCGAGCGAGATATTTAGCAAGATCGTCTGCAACAATGTTATTTAAGGCGGACCCAGCGAGGAACTTCATGGAATCAATCTTGGCGTTTTAAGAGGATTTTGTACCAGTTTCTGAAAGATTACTTACAGTCCCTCTTCAATTTTAGAATGGTTATTTTCTGCAATCTACAATTGATGCGGAAGACGTACTATGGTCCACCACATTTATTTGATCTGATTGATTTTTTAGAAAGATTTCAGAAATAGTTCAGGGATATTTTTCCTCAAAATCCACAAAATCACAATTGAGAAAAGTGGAATAGCATTTTCAAACAGGATCAACTGGATATGAATTTTATTCTTTGGTTTTAACAGTTTATCTACTGGAAGCCTGTAAATAGGGTTAGTGAAAAATGTACATTCATACAACAATCTCTAAAGAAATGTCACGTTACTGTGACCAATTTGATGATCCACGATTACTGCTATTTTTACGGTATTAAAGAGCAAACATTAAAATAAATGTATTACATCCAGAATGTATATAAATTCCCTTTTTTCTTCTACGAGATTATAAGATATATATAATATTATAATCTAACAATTATTTAATACGTGTAAAAATGGAATTATTAAAAATTTTGTATACCCCCCCCCCCCCAATATTGCCACGCAACGTTTGCAGCGTTATGAAGAAAAATTGCTTTTTCTTTATTCTTCGGGAAAGATCGTCAGTCGATAAATTACGTGAACATTCACACTTTGAAAGTTCACTTTAGAGACCCGGCGAAGAGTTAAACCGAATAAACTTCGCCCTTTCGTTCTCCCGCGTTTGTGGGTCACCGCCTACGGTAGAATATCATCGAACCGTTGCAGAATAGCGATTTTTCACGTAAATGTAAATACAGACTTCGCAGTCGGCGTGCATCAGGTAGCGAGCCTGAGACTGCTGAGAAGTCGTTGCGTGTTTCAGATTGAATATTCCTGTGGGCGAGTTTATCATTTACCGTTTCCACTTCGGTTACAGTTTTCGATAGGTCGACAGTTATTTATTTCCCCCGACTCTATATAGTATTTCACCAAACCCTGCGGCGACAACATATAAACACGTAGCTCATATTTATAAACTCGTCTAGCGGCTTGTACAGCAAACACACACACGCGAGAAAATTCTCTATCGAACTCGTATCCAACGAAAAACTTCGAGCAATAAACACAGATCGACTAAATAATTGTATTAAACAGCGAATCAAACGAAAATCACTGTAAATTCCCGGAAACTTTGAACTGTGGAGTGCAAGTTCCCGAAGATTCGCATAAAGATCCGCAGTCCACAAATAACTTTTAATTACTTGCGGATCCGCATCGCGCGACGCAGTGTAGGATTCACGATGTCTGCTGCAATTATTCCGCGGGCCAGTAGTTCGTTACAAGAGCCAAGGAAATAGCTGTTTCATTGAAAAATCTCTGCCGATACGTGATCTCTATCTATCAGCCCGTTATTTCTAATAGTACATCGTAGCGGCAGAGATGCATCGTGAACAAATGCATCTGGGTGCGGTGTCAATAGAGATCACGCGGTTCCGCTCAGCTCTGCTTCGCCGTGCTTCGATCTGCTCCGCTCAGCTCGGTTCGGCTCGACTTCAATGCAAATTCAGAACCGGGATTCCCATTTTCATCGATGCAGCACCGCCGGGAGCATCGGCGGCAGAGGCGCGGCGCACGGTTTCTATGAGTCCCGGGCTAGGTTTTCCGGTGTGCACACCAGCGCACGGCTGTGCAAACACGCGGATACGTGACGGCGGTGGTGAACTTCACGAGAAATGGATCCACAGCTCGGTACGCAAGCAACACGGCAATAAACTTTATTGCGGGAATGCATTAGATCGAATACGTTACACACCTCCCAGCCACCCCGTAACGTGGTGAACCCCGGGGGTTGCAGGAGGGGAGCGGGGACGGAGAGTATTCAGAGCTCAATAAACCCAACTGAGTACACTCGGAAGTTAATGTAACCCTGGCTCGTTTTTGAGTGCTGCCAAGGCACGTCAAGCCGCGTGTCTTGCGGCAATCCTACTTTCCCTTGTCCCTGTACACCTCACCCACTTCTTGTAGCTTCTCTAACCCCTTCGAATCGCCACAGTATCCTGCGGGCCGTCGCGTTATCTAAAACTGGTGCTGACGGTCTCCTTTTCAATGAGACAACCATCACCTTGCTACATACGTTAAGCAGATGTATATTCCTCGGGGATGTAAAATTTGCTCGTTCACACGGATTTTTGGTTAGCAATCTAGGGCAGGGCTCGGATTTAGTTACTCGCGACGGCCAGTTTTCGAGGGCTACGCCTCCTCTACCCGGTCGCGCGTCTCGCTCCCCGCGGCGGCCGTAGTTCTCAAGACAGCTCAGGCTCGTACCATGGAGCATAGACGATATTCGTGGCGCATTAGGGCGACACCCGTACCAATAGGTTTCCACATTGCCGTTGAGGTACTATTGTCAATGAGTTTTTTTTTATCAGTGGTATCCCCCGTAGGCCTATTCCACTATGTCGCACAACAATTTCGGACAACAGCTGTAGAAAATCAATTAAAAAAATTAATTTAGATAAACTTTGTAAACATTTTCACTTGTACTGTAAAAATTTTATTAAAGTCTGGAACAACGTGATTTTCGCGCACGTTTAGACGTGCTTGGCAAATTGTTAAGATCTACGGGAAGTTTAGACGTAACTGTCCGCATCGCAGACGCGAGCGAAGAATCAATTAAACTTTTTCAAAATTTATCTAAATTAATTTTTTTAATTGATTTTTTACAGCTGTTATCCGAAATTGTTGTGCGACATAGTGGAATAGGCCTACGGGGGATACCACTGATAAAAAAAAACGCATTGCCAATAGCATCTCAACGGTAATGTGGAAACCTATTGATACGCGTGTCGCCCTAATGCGCCACGAATATTGTCTATGCGGTACGAGCTTGAGCTGCCTCGAGAACTATGGCCGCCGCGGGGAGCGAGACGCGCGGCTGGGTGAAGGAGGCGTAGCCCTCGAAAACTGGCCGTCGCGAGTAACTAAATCCGTGCCCTGATCTAGGGTAATTGTTCCAGTCATCGACCATTTGACTCTTCAGGAACGACCATTGTCAGTCTGCTTCTGTATGTTAAACCTTCAAATTCTAGAAAGTGAACAATACAGAATGTTGCATCGATTGTAAGACACAGAATTTGATGGCATGTTACACCGCGTCTTTCAGTAAACGCCAACTGGTTCAAAATTTGCATCGCACTGCTTTTTTTCGACAAACCTCCATTCAACTATTCTTCATCTTCGTAGCTTTATTCTTTTTTTCCAGGCAATTTCTTGTTTCGGATCACAGGGAATTGAAATTTTCTTTCCAATTTTCCTGGAGTCGATATTAAAGCTTTCACGGAGTACAGGGTGACCGAAAAGTTACTAGACCATTTTCAAATGGAATACCGCGTTTACTTCTTCACAACTTACATTTCTTCTTTTATAAATAAATTCTAATTTTGATGTGTAGCTTATCCCTTTGAGAAAAGGAGGTACAACTTCTTTAAATTGTATCTCTTGTTTAATTCTTGCGTTCCTTAAACTGGACACTTATACTTGAAGGATCATATTGAATCGTAATTGACATTCATCTTTCCACTAGGAACATTTTTTAACCTTCACCCATCCCCTATTTCTACAGTTTAATTAATTTCAATTTAATTCCTTCGATGTCAAATTGACACAGTGGCAAAAAATCAATACGATGGCAGCAAATGTTAATTAATTTTGTAAATTCTTTCTTCAAGAGTGAACATCTAAGGTAATCTTGTAGTTCGAACTAATAAAATGATGTGCTAAACGCATTGTTTATCCTGTACATCCATGAACAATATGTGCAAGACTAAAAAATAAAAGGCTCCTTCTTTGTCAGCGAAACTTATAGCTTCATTAGCCCTCTCTAACTTCTTTAACCACTTGGCAGTATCCTGAAGTTGCATTCTCTGAAACTATTATTGACGGTGTCTCGGTTTCGTTTTCTCTGGATCAGAAAATCGCGTATTCCCCCATACACTTCCAATGACTGAAACAAGGGGCGGAGTCTTCCCGATGATTACCTGCCCCCTTCCCTCACCAGAGGATTCGCGATTTCTTTTTTCCTGCGCCCGTTCCGATGCTCTTTTCTATCCTTTCTGCTGCTCCGTTCGTGCGCGACAGGACGCGCCGATACGTCAGTCGGGTAACGTGTTTTATACGATTCCATAAAATCGAAGTGGTATCTCATCGGGAACGATTTCCCCTTGTAGGAGGTAACTACGTCTGTAAATTCCTCTCTTGTAAGGCGAACCGTCTCATATTGGATATCGATTCCGCGGAATTTTATTTTAGCCTCGGATTTCCGGGCAGCCGGCTAAGTGACCTTGGTAATACTGCTCCGGGGGTGAGAATATGAAATTCGCTCGTCGATGCCGGTGGGAATCGCTCGTTGGATTGTGGCTGAAGTGGTTTGGAAGGTTGAAAATGTTGATAATGGTCTGAAAACGTTTTTTAATCGGGAATCGATAAAAACGAACGTACTTCTACATTTTAGTCTTTTCCTGTATAATTAGGGATTCAGAAAAGAAGCATATGTTCTCTAGTATTACCCATTCAGTGTGAAAGAAGATTGAAAGTATTAAAATGATTATTTTAATACTTTGTGGATGAGAATTTTATACAATACTAGAAACACGTTCTTCATTGAAGTAGATATTTATTAACGTCTTATGCGGACGTATAGAAATCGCTCTTTTAAATTAGCACGGACAGAAGGTTTTAATATTTTTTACAGAATGTAACAATATAATCCAGTGACGATTTGATTTTGTAAAGCAATGCATAAAAATTCACAGACATACTCGACACATAATTTTTGCAGCCCAAGATCGCATATACAAATAAATGAATGAATATGTATTACACGTAGCTTATCTAACATTTCCGTTTCCATGTCGTACACTCGCCGAAATTTCTATAAAGTCACTGTGCTTTGTAATGAATTCTTATAATTATACCATTACCAATGAAAAATTTGTATTTGGTAGCATTTCGGAAGAAAGGAAATCGGTCCTTGTACAACTGCACGGCTTCTCTTAAACACTGTCGACTTTCTCCATAAATGAAAATCATATCAATCTTATCTTCCTTCGAGTAACGCATTGTGAAACGTTCATCGATAAACTGATCGAGAAATCTTAGAAACTGTGGAAATCTGATAGCAAGAAGGTCTTTTGAGTAATTAGTAGTGGATAAACACGATTCTGTACGAACGTATAGGTGAAGGTATATCATAATTGTCCTCCTGTCAACACCGAATCTGTTATTATGTTGTATTGCGATACATTTGAATGTATAGCAGCTCAAGGGATGAATTTTTGAACATTTGGCGTAACAGAAATACATCAAATGAATCTTACACGTTGAATTTTATTTATACCATTTTTCTGAGTTGAAGGTCATTTGAAGGTCATATTGTGTTACATGCATGAATTCGTTATTTTGTCAGCTACAACATTACGTTAACGAAAAGATATCATTCCATTAAAAAAAAACATCGATAACCTTGAAATCTCATAAAAATGACCTTGAAATTTTTTTTCCTTTACATCATCCCTTACACTATGTGGCCCTTCAAACAGTGTAACTTTGTCCTACGAAGTTTTTTTGTACAACGAAAAGTAACGGAGATATTTAGGTGTCCTGCTTTATCGAATTCACCCTGTAGATACTCGGGGATTACAGTACTTAATATGTTGACCGGTCAAAATTATTACGCTCAAATTGTTCATTAAAGTATTCCGACACATTCTGGTCCAAGACAGTCCACGTAGAAAATTTTTATTTCGTAGAAAGATCCGCTGCCTATCCATCATAAACAAAAAATTGCGATTTCATGAGTTAGCTTACAAGTTAAATGAATTCAGACGTCTCATTTTCTGAAGAATAAAAATTGACTGGTCCTCGTACAATCTTAAATCCCAATTTCTTCGTATCGGCGGTATTAATCCTCTGTCTCCAACCTTATTTTGTAACATTTTACTATAATTCTTCCTTTTTACTGATAATTATCGCAGTAAATATATAATCATCGGAACGTCAAATGTTTAAGGCATTAATGGGACGAAATAGATATGAAGAAATTCTTGCTCGCGGAGGGTTGAAATCGCTAAACCCGGCACCGTATCGCGTACCGGCGAATTAAACTCGTTAGTGACGAGTTATGAATCGTTTCCATCGACGAGGCTCTCCGTCGGATCTCGGGTCGGCGTCGGCCCGACGAGAACGACTCACCTGCAAATACAAACCGTACGTCGACAGAGCCCCGACGCACCACCATAGAAACCTAGCCGCGGATCAAGAAACGAAACGGAACGGAACGGTACGGTACGGAACGGGGAGATATCGAGTGGAACTTTATCGTCGAGTGAGAGATGGAATTCGGCGATGTAGGAGGTAGAGGTAGGGCAAAGCAAACGGGAATAAAAGAATGAGGTGGAGATGGAAAGCTATGGTAGGGTGTTCTCGGGTACGTCGGAGTAGGTGTAGGTAGGTACTGTGTCGGGGCATAATAGAATAGATAGCGGATAGGCGGGAAGCCAGGCCCGCCGGTGCTTCGGGAATACTTTACCGAGCGTATAAACGCTATTTATGGCTGCATAAACCAGCGATAGAGGATATATAATACAGTCACACACCTATGAGAGTGGCGGGAGGGGGCTCTCTCTCTCTCTCTCTCTCTCTGGCTGGTTCGTTCTCTCCAGGTCGCGGTGTATCTAGTTGTATCTGCGGAGAACGATCGACAACACGCTCTCCTCCAACCCATCTACCCCCGCTTCTAGCACGGCACCTCTATTCTGCATTGATTTGCATGAGATTCCAAGCAGGGCTCCTTCTTATAAATCTACCTTCTCCACCCCTCATCGACCGCGGCGAAAGGAAACGAATCGACTTACTTCTTCTTTCTCTTTCTCTCTCTCGCCATCTTTATCCGTGTTTCCCTCTCTGGGCTCTTCTTCTTTCTTGATCCTCTTTCCTTCTCTTTTCTCTTGATCCTCTCCTCTCCGCCCCCACTCGCCTTCTCTCTTGGTTCTCCTTTATTCCGCGAACGATCCGATGCACTTCCCTTCGTCGGAGAGCCAGTCTCGATGTCTCGAACGTACCCGGGCAAGGATTCAGGGTAAATCGCTCGGTTTAATTTTTCAACCGTCTCTCGGCTGACTCAGAACCCGCAGTCGAAGCTCGATCCTCCGTATAATCGTCCCGCATGACTGACCGATCTCAATCAGTGCGTCTCCTTCTTCGTACGTTCCGCCAAGAGGATCCTGGATCCAGAGGGGAGCGTCGTTATCCTTTATTCGGCGCCAAGGAGGACCTCGCCCTGCGACAAAGGACCGACCAACGGCGTCGCGGTAATGAAGAAGGGCCCGGCCGCCGATTTTATTTCACCCTGCGGCTCGAGCCGGCGATATTTCGGTCTGTTTTTATCCCGGCTTGGCGAGCGGCTCCGATCGTTAAGGAGCACCGTCTACTATTTCACAAATGAAGGAATAGTCGTGGAGGATGAAGATTGAATGCAAAACACGAGGAAAAAGCTTCAATCTTTACGAGCTTCTGCAATTACTTATCCTTACGTCGATACCCGAAACTTTCTACGATATTGAATAAATTTATAGTCGGCAGACTTTGCACTTCCAACATGGTTTTATAATTTCAGGCTCTTCCAATCATTTATGCACAATGATTTACAATTATAATGGTGATAATCTTCTTCCTTTTTGCGCAATTGTTTGTGTGTCCTTCAATGTGTCTAAATAATCAACCGCATTATTGTAAATAAAAGACGATTGAACGACTGACTAATACTTCTGCGTATACCTCATAGTTTAGATAGGAATTTTATTTATAATCATCCAGGAAATCTATATATTTATCAACGGGAACGTAAATTGATTCTAAAAACAAACTCAAAATAGATACTATTCTTGGCCCGGGTACGCAACTAAAAAATGAATTCACTCCACTCTTTCTCATAGTCATGAATATTTATACAAAAACATTTTATAACATCGTTAGCTATTAATATCGTTAAATATCATACACCGTTAAAATGTCTAACCATTACACTGCGGATTTTATGCATGTGTGGCAAGAATGAATGAATGAAGAGCGAAGACATTATAAGAATTGAAGAATATTGTTACATTGTATCCAAAGTGTTGAAATCATTGATAGAAGAACATCAAAATCCGCAGTCCACTAATCACTCCAATAAAAAACATCGAGTCCAAGCTAACAAGCAGGAGGTCGAGTAAAAATGGTTTCCACTAAATAAATCACATACAGATGGTCCCAAAAGACATAATCGAGTATAACTCGTGTAATGACTAGATAGTTGATTGTGTCTGAAAATTCGTGATTGGGCCAATGATCACGGTTACAAAACGAAAGCTAGGTAGCGTACCTCGGCTGGAAGTTTCATCCCGAATGGGTCGTTCCGCGCCGGCAAAAGCGAGGCGGAAAGGAACGAGGGAGTTTAAGTTCGGCACGCGAATGTAGCTCTCATCAATCTATCTTTCCGAGCCGGCGTCTGACAGTCGTTTCGAATGCATTTAACCCCCTTAACCCCCCTCGTTCTCCTCGGTGCCCAGGCCGCCACCGCGAGAGTTCTAGCTTCTATATATCCGAGAACGTTACTCGGCTCAATCCTCCTTACATGACGAAGTGAACTCGCTCGAGGAAATTACTCCGCCTTCCTGCTACCCAGAGACAGACGGCTGCTGGATGATTTGACGAAAAATTTTTCCAACGTCCTTGCATCCCCCGCGAAATTGAGTTGGATTTATTAAAACCGAATTACGGACAGCTGTCCGCCTTGACCCTTTTCCAACATCTGCTCATTTGCTTTACGCTAATGTCAAATTTATATCTCCGTCTTTAATTGCCTGCAGTGGTACGTAATGATAAGATGCTGGACTAGTGTGAAGCGTTTGATAAACTAATTGTAGATGAGTTGCTACATATTGAATGAATAGATTTTTACTGGAAAACAAAGAGTACCAAGCAAGAAGTAATACTGCATTTGATAAATGTCACAATCGATGAAACACGAGTCGAGTAATTATTTATCCCATTTCTTAATAGCTTGAATCAATCGGAATTAATATAAACATGTTTTAAAATCCTCTTTCGTAAGGTTTTTATTATTTTTCAGTTTACTTGACCATTCTTCTAGTAAATGCATGAAATTATCAATCTACATACAGTAAAGTCACGACCTAACTCCGAGTAAGGACAGAGATCGTGAAGGGAAACTATTTTTTTACGACTGCGTCGACCACGCCGAAATTACAAAGGGACACTGCCGAACGTAGAAAAGGACAGCGCATGTAAACACGGACCGCGCGGTCGAAAACTTACTCCATACCGTGGATTAAACCAGGCCGGGGCCACTCGTGCTCCGAGAGTCGTTGACGTAGAATCGGCTAGCCCCACTATCGTATTCCGGTTGTCCTACGTCATCGACTTTCGGAGTACAAGTTGCCCATGACAGAATCGAACCATTAAATACAGCTACAATTATGTCGTGCTTAGTGTGATTTTAATCAGAAAAGTTCCACAAATAAGCTGGTGAAAGACCCATAAAAAAATAATGAAAAATAAAGAAGTTTTGTAATTGGGTTAGTAGTGGTTCACGCTATCGACTCGCGTATAGGCACTGTGGAACTGCAGCACCCCCTATTTCCACTTGATATTATCGGTAACATTTAGTACAATGAGTCCTTTTCTGTTTGAATCTTTCTTTATACTTGTACACTATATACATACAACCCTTAAGCTTAATGTCAATAGCCATCCCTCTTTTACACAATTTTAAAACAAAGGCCAAAACTTTCCTGGAGCAGCACCCCCACTAATTTTAGCCACGAGCCGCCCCACTGATGTTTATACTGCTCGGCAACCGAGGCAGCTGGAGCTTCTTGACCACTGACAGGGTATGCCCCGCAGTGGAAGGGGTAGGCGAAGGGACTTGGATCGTGGAGTTCTGAGCGAGTTAGATCGTGACTTTGCTGTGTGACATATCTGAGACGCCTTTGTTTATCAAGAGATCAAACTTATGCTAAGAACGCGGGAAACCTCCGCGTTCGATCGCGGCTTTCTTTCGCCGTCGCCGATGCATTTTTGTAATTGCTCGGAATCCCGCGGATCATATCGATTTCAGAAACCAGGTCAATTCGATGTAAAACTCCGGGGTCGTCTCGGTTCTGTTACGCCGATTAAAATCTCGCCTTTAATTATTACTGACGCGGGGATTATACGGTGCTCCGACTCGAGAAACGATTCGACGATGTGATGTTGCCGGGTGCGAGCTGCGCGCGTGAAAGCTCACGACTCGATATACCGATTCGACGCCATTATAATACCTAATTAGGCATTCGCTAGGCTCCGAGCATTAGTCGATGATTCCGGGGACTAGTTTCGTCCCGGCGACGAACTTCCACCGGCGAAGGAGAGAGCCCGGGTCGTTGGCGAATTAATTATTTCGCGTCATGCCTCGCGCTGCCACGATGTTTATAGACACTTAGATATCGCCTTAGGAACCCGTCCCGTCCATGATGCACCACTTCCAGGTTATTCCCTATTCCCCGGGATACTCGGATCCTCCGCAGCTCTCTCCCTCTGTTCGGGTTAATTTTATTTCGTGCTCGTTTATAGGGAACCCGATCCTCAGGGATGCGTTCGCTCTTCGGCAAACGTTTCATCAAAACGCGTTTTATTCTCCATGCATTCTGTGTTCAGTTGGGCGAAATGACGCGTAGGAAGAACTACCGTGATCACAAATGTAAGTTTATCCTTCTCGTTAATGGATACTTAATTGAGGAGTTGAACGTCTTGAAGGAAATTCGATTGACTTCGGATTGTAAGAAATCGTTCATTATCTCGAATTGTTTGCTGTCTCGAGTATCCGTTAATAGTTAAGGATGTGATTTTTACTGGTGTATTCTCTAAAGGATCTCTAGAATTCTGGGAACCTTTTTCTCGGAGGACAAGAGTTGCATCGAAAATGGGTGGATTTAAAAAATTTGAACCTTTGAAACTACTTGCTAATCGTGTTACTTCTTCTTGATTTACATACGTGCATAAACTAGTGTCTTTATTCCATCGTGTTCGTCTAAGATTGCTCACCTGGAACATAAAGAAAATTCATTATTTATCACTTGCATCACTTGTAATGACTTTCATTGATATAAAACAGCATTAAATTTCGATTAAAAAAATTGTGAAAATTTACAGTTTAAAATACACAAATACCTCTTGTCATTGATAATGATAAACTATTATAGTACAACATTTTAGTACTAGATTTTCTTTGGACACTCCAGTTCTACATGGAGTAGTACATTTGCACAATGATGTTGATCGGTGCGCATTGTATTCGGAGTAATAACTTTCGGTCGGTTTTCAGTGTGAGTTTGCAGAAATTTGCGAAAATATTCGCGCGGAAGGATGCTTTAATCTCAGCCCGGCCGCTTAAAAACTCCCCGGCGTAGATCGCACTGCTATCTCGACGTGTAGATCGGCGAATTCTAGAAGCGGAATAAAACTTCTATGAAATTTAATAAGTTCCTTTGTGGGGGATCGTAAGTTTCCCCGAGCGACGGAAACAAGCGCGGTCTTAGCGCGCGGGGTGACTCGCTAAATTTAGGGACGACCCTTTGCATCTGCGCTAGAGTCCAATTTATCTAGTTTACAGAACCTATTAAATCGTGAATATTGTTAGTACACGTGCCCGTGCTCTATAAAACCGTTCCTGGCACCCTGCAAAATATCCTCTTAATAAAACGTTCAACCAAACAATTTCTCTAAACGCGAACCAGTTGAAATTGTATCTCGTAGCTCATGCGACCCAGAAAACTTAATTTCAAATATCGCTCATATTCGTACAATGTGATAAATTACATTTCGGGGATGCTATTATTCATTTTTACATCTTAGAACTGACAAAAATCATCCTCTGCTCACCAAAGGGTGAAAAGTAATTTTTCCTAAAGCCATGACTACAATTTACGATCACATGTCTGAATGAATATGAAAATATTTTTAGAAACGTGCATCAGTGACACAAACAAGTATCGAAGCCAATTTTTCGTACAAGTTACCGATCATGATTCCTCTTATGTTAGAAATTATATGTATAGATTATTGTATTTAATTCTAAATTTTACTACTAAATACAAGAGTCGCGTATCCGACCCACCCAAGCAAATTTTAAGAACGTAACTATGAGTAATACATTACGAAAATAATTATATTATCATGCACCACACTGGAAGTGTAAAACTCGCGATACTCCAAGCATTTTGTCGTCGGTCAACACGGTAAGTGTAAAATTACTAATTCCGCCAGTTTAGGATAAGGAAAAGAAATGGAGTCCTTTCCGAGACATAAAAAGTGTTCCCCGTCTCTTGAGCAGCCACGAACAAACAAGCGTAACTGCAGAACAAATTCGTAGACAAGCATAAAGCGTCCCGCGGACGTGCTAATGGAAAAAGGTTGCGAGTATTAGGAAACTTGCCGCGCGTGAAGTTCGTGTTGGCACGTTTTAGTACTCCAACGAATACCTTAGTGAACGATGTGCCGAAGTTTAAGCACATCTGATGCAAGAAGCTCCCGGAAACCGCAAACGTGGCGGAAGCAGTTAACCAAGAATTAAGATAGTTCCTCGAGAGCCCTTGTTTTTAATAATAAATTTCTTGAGCACGCGTCGAACTACTTTAGGGTCGAGTGGCTTATCTTTTCTCCGGGATCTCGGTGGCATGTTACACCGCGTTTTTTAAGATTCAGGGAACGCCGACTGGTTCAAAGTTTGCATCGCACTGCTTTTTTCGGCAAACCTCCATTAAACTATTCTTCATCTTCGTAGCTTTATTCTTTTTTTCCAGACAATTTCTCGTTTCCGATCACAGGAAATTGAAATTTTCTTTCCGACTTTCCTGGAATTGAAATTAAAGTCTTTATGGAGTACAGTGTGACCGAAAAGTGAGTAGACCATTTTCAAATGGAATATCTCGTTTACTTCTTAAAAATTCACATTTATTCTTTTATAAACAAATGCTAATTTTCATGTGTACCTTAACCCTTTGAGAAAAGGAGGTGCAACTTCTTTAAATTGTATCTCTTGTTCAAATCTCGTGTTCCTTAGGCTGGACTCTTATACTTGAAGAATCAGATTGAATCGTAATTGACATTCATCTATCCAATAGGAACATTTTTTAACCTTCACCCATCAACTATTTCTACAGTTTAATTAATCCTTTGATGTCAAATTGGTACAGTCGTAAAAAATCAATACAATAGAAACATATGTTAATTAATTTTGTACATTTTTTCTTCAAGCAGGAACATCTAAGGTAATCTCATAGTTCACAACTAATAAATGATGTGCTACACGCATCGTTTGTCCAGTGCGTCCATGAACACTATAACAACGGTTGGATGGACATTTAAATTGATGCGGCAGACGCTATCAAAATTGATCATTGTTCAAGAATGGTCAAAACTTTTTTTTCTTAAATACAATACAAGGTGGTCCTTTTAAGTAAGGCTACCTAAATATCTCTTCAGGTTATTGTGATGCAAGAAATATTTGTTACGTAATGTGCATGGTGTCCATGCACCAAATATCTGGCAAGGATATTTTTTTCCTAAGGTCATGTTTTTCGCAGTTATCAAGGTTATCGGTGTTTTTTGACGCATAACTACATATTTTTGTTATTGCATCGTGTAACTGATCGAAAAATAAATTCAGATATATATATAGATAACATGACCTTCAAATGTCTTTGATCTTTGAAAATTAAAGTGAACACTGGAAAAAATAACTTTGAGAAAAAAATAACATTTGCAAAAAATTCACCTTGTGTTACCATCCATATTGCATTAAAAACATTTGATATGTCACCACAAATAAAGGAGACATTTAGGTGATTACATTTAGGTGGACCACCCTGTATATTCAGATCTCAGGACCTACATATTATGCTGCAGCATATATATAGGTGCCGAAATAAAGATAAAATGGCCAGCTCATTTCCGCGGGTAATAATCATGCAGCTCGCGCGCGCGGTTCCTTGAGCAATATAAAGGGCTTCGACGAACGAGTAAAGACTCGCTTATCGCCGGTCTCCCCTTATCTATCTAATTGATTCCAATAAAGGGTCCATGGAGCGGAATAGAGGGCTCGAGAGTGCTCGGTTAGAACTCGGTCGCAGGACCGAACATCGGCGGAATTCGGTACAGCAGCCGTGGCAAAGTAATCGCGCGGTGTAAACTCCGTCGCAAGGTAATATGTGGCTGGCCATCTCGTGGAAACAGAACCTAATCCCGCGGGCGCGCGTGACCGGAATCGCAGCCGGTTCCCTTTCGGGCGGTTTCTCTCCTCTCCGCGACGCGACGATTCGTGCGTCGCCTCGCCGCGCCGGCTGATTTTTCCCCCTTGTCTCCTTTCTCTCTTAACCGTTCCGAACACCCCTCGCTTACAACCGCCGAAAGTGCTTCGTCCCTCGTCCGATTACCAACCACCCTTTGCAACAATTTCACCCCGAACCTGTTCCAATCGGCAGGAAACGACCTGGTGACTCCTCATCGTTATTAATCGCTCGACGCGATTACACTCGACGACATTTGTATCTTGGTGACACGATAAAGACAGCAGCCGAGGGGTGGTCTCATCCCTATCTGACTCACGGGGATTTAACTTGTGGTTAGATGAACTGTTCGTACCAATTGTGAGCGCTGCTTTTGTTCTAAGTGCGAGGAACTCTTTTTTTCTTGTGGACACCCAATTCAGATTTAACCTTTAGCACTCGAGTGGCGACTCAGAGTCGCCAGTAAAAATTGATGTACCATTATTCAAAATATTGTTTCCATTATATTATATTGTTTCCATTAATGTTGTTTTACGTATTGTATGAAATATAATATAAAGAAGAAAAATAATATAGAATGGAATTATTCTAGGTTGGAAGAAATGTTTAATTTTCAATTTAAAGATAGCTTCGAGTGCAATAGGTTAATCTAAACACGTTCAAATGAAATTATTGGTAGTTCTTCAGAAAAGTAATATACTAATAATTGTTGTTCTTACTCTCCGGGGTTTACAAGCTAATCTATCTACCTTAAAATGATCTTCCTAATGATTGATACACAAGAAAATTCATTCAAAAAATGATCTGTAACAATGACTAATGAAATTTTAAGTAGCCAAACCTGTACAATTTCAAAAGTGGTGAGAAAAGAGCTAAAAATATTCATAAAAATAAATTCGATTTTTTATAAAAGCAATAGGCGTCGGAAGAATGCGAGCAACGAATTCAGTATTATAATCTCGAGAAGCATTGCGTTTGTGACATTCCGAACATTTCATCCCCATTTGTATCACGGGTGGAGCGAGAGAAGGTCGGACGTCGAACAAGATAAAGACGAAAAACACAGGGGTGGTTTCTCCACCCTCTTCGCTGTCTTCCCCGGCTTTTGCTCGGTGATTTCACGATAGACGATTACTACGGGACCTTAACGTCGCGCCTTTAATTCTCGCGACACCCTCGAGTCGCAGAAACAAGGGTGCAGGTGCGCGTCTTGATCATTTGAATCGCGATGCCGCCTCTCGAGGGTTGCAATCATAGTGCTCGCTCGAGAAATAGGGAATTCTTGACCTGGTTTTGTTTCCCGTTTTACTGGGCGCCGAGATTAAATGTTTACCGAATAAGTGGATGAAATTACGGTTATTACACGGGATGCTGCCGGGAATAGAAATCCATTATGCTCGTGCGGAAATAACGGACCATGTCGAACAGCTTTTTTCCTGTTAGTAGTGCAATTAGTAACCAAACGCTGCAGAATCACTAAGCCACAATATGGATTTAATGATTATTATCAGACTGCGGATTTTATACATTTGTGATAGAAATGGGTAACCGTAATTTGTCACAGTTGGAAGATTGAAAGAATTGAAGACGAATTCGACCAATCTAAATTATTAAGGGATGAAAGATATTCCTAAGTGGTTCCTGTTTCTCCCAACAGATGCAGGCAATTTTTATTTGGCATAGAAGTGTGCAGTTCGGTTATTATAGAAAGGACAATGTAAATGTCTGAACACATTTGATACTTGATACTTGATCAGTAGACAGTGAATCTTAATGCAAAACAAAAATTGTCTACATAAATTGCAACAAATTGGAGTGAAATAGAAATTAATTTTCTTTCTTAATACGTTTAATAGGTTGCAAATAATATAACAGTATATTTAACTTCTTTCAATGTTTTTACCATTTTATATGACACCTACTCATTTTTTGTCGTAAGTGCATAAAATCCGCTGTCTATTGATCAAGTTTCGTATTATCCACATAGCATGGCATCACGCGGAAAGTACAAGTAGCTGTAAAAATTATATGATGTTCATTATACTCTTATCTATAATGAAAATTCTATCTGTATCTGTGACAATTCTATCACAGTGAAGTTATATTAAAAAATCATAACAATTGCAAAATGACTTTACGAAGCTCCATAAAATGATTTTTAAGGGAACGTAGTAAATGGTGCACTGTAATTAATTCAACGAAACGAAACGAAATGCGTCATAAAAATTCGTATGTTTTTAAGGTAATTAAGCCGAGGAACATCAACAGTTGTTTCTAAACGGACGAACACTTAAAATAATTCCGCGTTTTTGCAGGAAGGTATGCGAGCGGAGAGGGATTCCCTGCAAAGAGAAATCTCTTGTAGTATTGTGTTTTCTTGTCTGAAGTGTGTTTTCCCGGGGCCGAACGTTTTATTCCGGCTGAACAACCGGCTAAACAGTAATTAGCGGGTAACGTTATTAAAGCGAAAGTTGCGAGCGCGCGTGCGGCCGCACTCGGCTGCGATAGGTTGCAACGTAAGCGAGGGGTGGAGACGCAGGTTCGCAGACATTGAACGTAGATTTTGCGCGTGGGAAATTGCGTTACCGGGGGAAAAGGGAGAGCCAGAAAGCAAACCGGACACCGGGGATCCGCTATTCGCGACACGATCCCGAAAATATAGCATACGGCTCTCGAAATAAGATCAAAAGGCGCGGTCAGAAAATTTCTAACGTGTCCAAACATCAAATTTTCTTCGTTTTCGTCTGGATATACATCGAGATACCCGGTGGGGTCGCCCGTTTCTTGGCTCTGGACCAATCGTCACGTCGACCCATCCGAATCGCGATAAGGTTTCTGGCGATGAGCGCGTTCCGGGCCTCTAAATGTCCTGCGAAGTTATTCTGGACGTCACTCGTCACTTCCGGGTGATGCTCGGCAGACAAGTTACACCTGTCAGACAGTAATCGTCTGTTCTTTGTTAAACTGGAAATTCGGCGACAAAGTACTCCCTCATAGTGTACAATTTTAGCGAGCCCCGCTGCTGCTGCCGGCGTTAATTGTTATCTGATTCGACCGATGACGCCGAGGGATTATTTCTGAACAACCACCAAATGACGCCGACAGCCGCGCCTAACGTTGCCCGCTAAGTTGTTGCACGTGCGATGACCGATATTATTAATACACGTTAAGTGAAAGCTGAAGTTAATTTCCTCGATTAAGTTTCGCAGAGATACGATTTTGTAATAGCACTTCTTAACACTAAACCTGCCACAGCTGTATAAATAACCAGTTCGAGAATGTCGCGCGCGCATAAAATCCATGGTTTAATTACGTGGCTTTCGATGGATGTACCAGTGTCTAAATAATCCTCGAGAAACGAGGTCTGTTTCCGAGACGGAGGTCTGATCTTAAATCGAATTGATCAATAATCAAACGAGTAATTAAGGCCAGTTACCCTCAATTTGCGAGCACCGCGGCTCGAAATATCTCTCGTTACGGAGTAATACGTTCTAATGCCCCACCTTCTCTCGTCGGATTTCCGCTGGATCTTTTACGTAATGGCTCTTCATTAAAAACAGGACTGTTCCATGAAAATTCTATGGTCTTTTATTCCTGTCTCACGCTCCCGCGTTCTAATAAGTGCGCGATCTAATTGCAGTGTCCCCGCTGCGCCGTTGTAACGCACGGACTCGGCTTCACTTAATATACGAATTCCAGGTTGATTTATCGATGGCCTCTGCCACGGGTATTCTAAGAGCCTCGGCTGCCAGAGGTAGTACCTACTTTATTACGCGACGAGTGAGACCACTATTTAAGACAGCCGAATGTAAGAAGAGTTCGTAAATCTTGCTCGAATGGCCCCGGGATTGTCGGAAGGATATTAAAAGTTCTGCCGGCGAGATTCGATTGAGTTTCGAGGGGCAATAACACTGGTCTACTTTCTGCAAATTGTTAACGAAATCGCCGACTCTCGTTCTACGAGTTAGCGTCCGATCAGTGAACCAATCTCGGTTGAAAGCGACCTCGAAGCTCGCGTAAAAATGTACGTTTATTTAAATAAATCCCAAGAGTGACAGCAATAACGATATCGAGATCGAAGTTCTAAAAAATTGAGCGATGCACAATTTTAGAAGAAATCTGTAATGTCGTAGTCTATTTCTATCAGCAACGAAATTCCTTTAACCTAGATAAATGAACCTATGCGTTGAAATGACTAAATATTACACTTTGCTACCAAAAAATTTACCTTATAAATAAACAGGGTAACCGAAATACGAGACCTGTAGTTGGTATTAAATGTATCAATTGAAACATTTAACGTCGGATGAGAAAATGAAAATTGTCGGAAAGAGAGAAAGGTTTTAGGAAGTTTCGAGATCGAGTTTGTGTGACTCGAACAAACTCGGAGATTTTATTATATTTCTAGTGACAAGTGTTATTTATATTTCTCTTTTCGGCGCTTGTCTTCAGAAAATTTTTGGGAAACGCAGCCGATAAGAGTCGGCCAGTCTCGCAAACGGCAGGTATTGGGTAACGTTTCCCGGTAAATTCGCGACCGCGCCGCGGCAAATTGCGAACGGAAATGAAATTGAATTTATTGTGTCTTGCCGTGGGTAATATTTCAGTCGGGCCGAGAACGCGCACAGGTGTAACCGAGCGGGAAGCATTAGGGTTGGTAATGGAAATATTTAGTTCGCATTAGCTCGGATGCTTAGCGGGGTGGCGTGGAAATGTAAATTAGGTTTAGTTTATGGGCCGGTGGCTGTAAAAAAGCCCGTAAAGTGAAGTGACCGCGTCGGTGAAACGGCTTGCGCCCGGATCGAAGGAATTACGGCGACGATACGTGTAATGATCTCGTGACAGGGAGCGCACGATTACGAGCACGCTAATGGCTCCCCTTAAACGAAAATTACGTATCGGTTATGGCGACGAAAAAGTCCCCACTAAATTGATCATTAACGGCCGTCGTCGGTTTCGGTGAACGACGCTCGATTTTTACGCGTGCGCCACAAAAATCTTCAATAGCCTTACTTACCGAACCACTGACATCATTTTCGCTAGGAAATATTGTAAGAGATCGGGTTAACACTGCTTCAGTCATAAAGCGTTAATGGTACATAAATACAGCACTTTTACACAATACCAAACTCAGCTCTACCAATTCTCACACGCCACACTCGCCATACGCTCCGTTCAAACTCATTCATACCAATTCCACCGATACTAACACCCCAACAAATATACTTTTATACACGTGACTACAGAATTTGTTTGGAAAGAAACTTTCGACGTGAGTCGAAGATATGAACTAATTTCTAATCAAATTTTATTAGATTCGCCGATAGATAGAAGCCGCACAGTGTGTATTTAGGTTAGAGTACAATTTTTAGTCTAGCAAATACAAAGTCGCGATCTAGCTCTCATCGGCTGATCCGAGCAGGGACAGAGATCGTGAAGGGAAACTATTTTTTTATGATTGCGTGTCGTATCATAAGTTCATGCCGCGGATGTTTATTCTTTCCGCGCTGTGTTGTATAAACATAGAGCGATAAGCGCCCGATAGGAATAGTGTTGGGAGACAGATGAATAGAGAAGAGGTTGATTACTTTTGTTCGTAACCTTTAAAGGTATGCTTCATGTACAAATTTAGATAGCAGAACAATAAGCGGTACGAACTCATGAGACGACCTAATACTTCATATTAAATTTCTTGATAGTTAATAATTTCAAGTATTTAACGGGAAAACATGTCGAAGAAACATGGTTAAGAAACATAGCGACTTAATTGGTAATTTCTATAACTCACTGGCGCATCTTCAACCGAAGATGCCGTGTCGCTAGTCTGTAACATTCAGCGAGAGCAGATCATATCGAGGAAGCTCCGCGGCCGGAGTTTTCCCATCGAGGCGAGAGAATTTTCCGAATATCTCCGATAACAATGGTCGATCCGAGAGGTTCGGTAGGCGGCGGAATAATGCCAGCCTTATCAGCGCTATCCACTGCTAGCCACGGCGCGGCGCTTTCTTAACGGGATCTTTTGGTCGGGTTCTTTCGAATTGAGGCGAGCTCGGGCCGGGCCGCCTAGCCTCGGAGGATAGTTAAGACGGGGCACGGGTTTCAATTAACGAAAGACAGTGCCCGGCGTTAATCCGGGAACAATCGCTCCTTGGGGCGGCGATTAGGGGGTGGCGGCCGTGAGGTGGGCCGGCCGCGAACTTTGAATTAATTAAATTCCCGTAATTTCGTATCTGGTTTCCGCACACGTGCCCCCAATTCGGCTGCGGAAGTTCGATCGTGGAAAATCGCGGAATGAAAACCCCCCGTCACGTCGCGTCGCGTCGCGTCGGTTTCGCCAGAGATTCAGGCGGGAGCCCGCGGAAGGGTTCACCGAAAATACAATCGGATTGCAGCGAATGTGCAACGCCTTCGACCATGCAGACGGGCCCGGGCCAGCGGAATGAAACCTGCCGTGTGATCCCGAAATTTCGTCGACCGAATTGAAATCCCCGACAATTAAGCGGAAATCGAGATTTAAATAATTTCACGTCGATCGCCGGGATTAAAGAATGGTCGTCGATAGGGAATCGGAACTGAACGGGCTGGCATAGCGCGCCCCGCCGCGGCGTGGTATTGCGTGGCGCGACTCGGCGTGGCGTGACCGTGCTCGCTCGTCCCGTAATATTCGATTTACAGACTGTCCGTGGATACGTTTTTCAATGGTCACTCGCGACCCACCCAGGCTCCTGACATTCGTCATTTCCCCTAACCCTCCGACACTCTTCTCTTACCCTTTTGCCCGTAGGTTCTCTTGAAATTCCTGCGATGATATCGATCGATTTCCGGTGAAATTGATTCCGCCGCAGTGTCGTTCCCCGTTTGCCTTTTTATTGCGAACCAGTACCGAGAAACGTAATCACCGTTACAACCCGCTGATCGAAATTGCATTAGGCCCGTTGTTTAGGTGCTACGACCGTTGCATTTATTCGCCCTGGATATGATTGTTTCTGCTTCTGTTATCTTACGCGCACCAGTCGCGTTTAGAATACATTCCTATGTTTACAAGAACGTAACTAAAATATAAAAGAAAAATGTACAGCTGACAGACACGATATAGAGAGCATAGGAATTAATATCAAATTTTTTTAAAAAACCCTCAATAAATGTGATTCGTGATGCCGTTAACACTAAACGACCGTTTCCAGATTTTTTATTTTACAATTATTGAATTTATAAAGACGCTGCCATTGGAACTGATTATACACGATTCTATATTTAAGCACAGACTATAATAAAAATCGTATAAAATTCAAATAAATTCGACTGTGTCATATTTATATGGCAACGCATAGTAGTCATTTTTAGTGCTCGGTAGGTTTAGTGTTAAACTTTGAAGTTCGCTCATCCCAAGTTCTTAATTGAAAAGTATCGTTATGGAACAAATTTGTCCAAGTCCGCTACGTCTCGTCCATCAACCAACATAGTTTCTTTCGCCTGTTATCGCTCTGGTCGAAAGCTCCTTGATTCGAAACAGCCGGGCGCGAACTTCCAGCGCAAAAAGAGCTCCACTTTGCGAGAAATAAAATATGTTTCGCGTGACGGGCCTCTTACCATGAGAACGTAAACAGGAAACGGGGAGTGCTCATTGTTCTAAAAGCAATCGCGCCGAACGTCCCGCGCGATGTATTCATGCCTCGCGTGTCTCGCTCAGCCAGACATGCCGCGGGCATTTTTCGTCGCGGCTACCGAAAATTCTGCGAATTTGTTATGCTCCTTTTTCAGGGACGTTGCCGGAATGCAGGTGCACTTCGCTGGGCTACTTGGAGAGACCGTGGAAAAATCACTGGGTCGCGCCGAGGAAAAACCAAACGCCCCGTCCGTCGGAACTTTGTTATTCGCTATTTTCAATCTCCCTTGGCCAAAAACTTTCGCGAATTTGTCTGTGACCGTAGCTCTAGCGTGACATTATTTTTCCGAGCCACGGAAAAAGCGTACTTTATTGCGGTTTCTTTGGCGTTAATTTCTTTCTTGAATTTCGGAAAATTAAGCATAGTTCGTAACGTCGAGATGGCCAAGAAGAAGAATTATTTATCGCCACTTGGCATTCCGACACAAAATTTAGCGATTCTGTTAATTGTCTTTAAGATTCAGTGTATTAAGTAGATATCGATGCAAGATAAAATTGTTAATATTGCTTTAAAATCAATGTAGAATGCTTAAATCCATAATTATGGGTTTCAGATCTCTCTAATACGAAGCTGTTTATCAAATAATAAATAATACAATATGAAGTATATAATAGTGTCTGAAAGTCATAAACCGTATTCGTGTGCCCGTCCGTTTTCCAAAACCGTATACCGTGATCCTTTAGCCGCAAATCGAAATCGAAGTCCGTGGTCGTAACGCTCGTAACACCCGTAACATTCGTGACACTTGTGATCGTAATCTTTTACCCCGTGATGGCCGAAAAAGCCTCACGCCCTCCGCTGCTTACGCATATATCTCGTTGCAAACATGCATGGCTCACACATGAGGATCGCTGCCTTCACAGGACAACAGCCGAGGTGCGGGCAATTCCGTTATTCATTGCGTGGTCCTCGGCTGTTTACAATTGCCTCGTTTTTTATTTTGTACACGGCATGCTGTATATGAAATCGATTGTTGACTCGGTGGGCGTTGAACCCCGAAAACGTATCGCGACGCAGCCCGCGAACAGGCGTACGGATACTACATAGTTATGAAAGTGGTCTAAGTCAAAATCTAAAAAAAGTGAGTTTATCAGTTACTTCACATCACATTATTTCAAACTAAATTAATTCAATGTACTTTTGTACAATATTTCAAAAATGAACCGTTAGATAGTGCTTTTGATTTCAACATTGTATGAAATTTATTTAGTGATTGAAGTATAATACTTTAACTATCTCGAAACAAGAAATTTATGACTTAGACCACTTTCATAATTATGGGCTCATACATGCTTGTTTATAATGGAGAGTTAGAAATAATCGAAGGGGTTACGAAATTATGGAATATATCTGACTAGAAGGATTTCGATTAATGATTGCGTGTAATTCTCACCTTCGTATTAAACGGATTAAAATGTGTGCGTGACAATTAAAAATGACGGGCTCCCGGATAGAAAATGCTCGAAGGCGGCGTCAAACATAAAAATTCAATCACGAGCCAGCGCGACTGCACCAGCCCCTTAAGTGCAACAGGGGTTAAGACCCCGTCGAAGAATTTCCTCGGAAAATCGGGTGGAAATTCTTCGGAAAGAATCGCAGGCGGAATAACGGTCTCGGCTCTCGAATAAGGTGTGCAGCTGACGCCTTGTAAACATTCCGTCGAACCTGGTTGCATCGTGGACGCTGTAATTCCGTCAACGGGAACGCGACTGAGCACGGGGTCAATCCTCGGGCTCGAAGCCGGCTAGGTGAACAGAAATGTTGCTGTTTCTCGCTCGAACGCGCCATTCTTGAGTTATAAATACGCTCGGCGAGCGACGAGGCAACGGAGAGAGCGAATCGGAGGCAAGGCATAGAAACGTCGCGCCGCACCGAGCCACACCGCGCCGCGCCACCCCGGATCGAAACGCGAAACGCTCGCTGCGGAACTCGTCCGAAAACAGGTGAAAGAAGATGAAAAGAGAAAGGAGAGGCGACAGAATGGACGAGCCCGGTCGGGGGCCACCTGACCGCGTCGCTCATCTCATTGAGATCCTTATAACAGCTGCATCGGTCAATGGAGAGATCGTCCTGCGGATTGACCAATTGTGGCCCCGGCTTAAATTAGCCGGGCCAATGGCGACCGGCACCGCGTTAACGTGGAATCACCCCGGGCCAACCATGCTCGACGAAATTGTTACGGAAACCGGCCACCGGTGTTCCTTTCGCCCGAACATTTACCTACCCGTGCCGCGGAAAATTCATTGGGATGGAGACCCGGGTCCAACTATAGACCGAACTTGCCTAATGATGGCCGATCCGGTTCACCGCTTCGGATAGAACGCTTTTGCCCGGTAAGCACGCCACCGCTATTCCAGCCAAGTTTTATGATGGTCAGCTCCGTGCCGAGGTCGCCTAACAAATGAATGAACGCAACCGCCTCTTTGTTGCTGTCTTCCATCGATTATTTCATTTATATAGGAAATGGGTATTTAGTTTAAATAAAATAACTCACGATAACTATGTATAGCGATACTTTATTTACTATGAAAAACTCGGAAGACGTCTGCACGGTTCGAAAGCCAAAACTGAAGTGAAGTAAAAAGAAGGAGAAAGTCTTGGGCGGAAAAACCCCTATTGGGCCCACTCGAGAAAACTAAATTAGAAGAACCCATTAGTTTTATTACCAGGACCCTCTTCGTAAAATAAACTGCAGTCCTTCGGTTTCTGACCTGGGGACCGTTAAGGCAAACAAAGACACTGTCTGTATCCTTCGACATCTGGCTTATTTTTGCAGCCAGGTATTCCAACAATTTATATAATTGTCTTTCCTAATTTTTTTTAGAGATGTCGATGAACAAACTCTAGAGAACAGATACACAAAGCTATTCACAATAATATATTATTATTTTTGTTATTAATGTTACCGCAACATATTTACTAAACCAACTTTATACATACGTAGACTCCGTATAAATTATGCGGATTCAAACTTGAAGAATAACCAGAAATTTCTCTATTTTACAGAATTAAAGCACAAATCACCAGATACTAAAACTAATACATTTTATCTCCTGTAACTTCGCGTAAAAAATCTTACAATATTCTGTGTTCATTTAAAATGGCAGTCCCTACTCTACTGTCGAACTCTTGAACTCATTTTTTTCCAGAGATCATTTTCTGGTACAAAACGGAGCGGAAAGCTGATGTCGCTTTTTTCTCCTGACATTTTTGAAAAAAATTTTTTATCGAATTTATTTGGCTACGGTCTTGTAAAGGAAAGTTTCTCCTTTATAATGACACCTCAACAATCCAGCTGCGAGTTTCTTCTGCGGTTTTATTGTATTTTAAGTGAGAAGACCCAAGGAATTCCATGGTTAGATTTTACTTAGTGTGGGCGTTTAATATGTGTATATGCAATAAAAAATGGGGTTTGAAACAAGTTCAAGGGTATAAAAATAGGCACTTCACCCTTCAAAATGAGCCCAGGCAGAATGTTGATTTTCATATGCAAAGTTAGAGGAGTTTGAAGATCGACGATTTTTCTGTTGGCGTGTTTCATCATGGCGCTCCGTTTTTACTTCGCGCACAGATCAAAACCTGGGCATCGGGTAAATGAACTCTATGGAAAATTTACTAACTTTTGCCACCAAAATAGAAATTTTGACGATGTTTGTATATCGTAGTTCATTATTAGACTGCACATCATTTTAGGCTGCAACAATTTTCACGAATAATTTTATAAAAATCAGGAGAGAAAAATTTGTTTTGTTAACGAGGAGATTGTTTTTCGACGAACGTAGAAAAGAAATAGAATTTAATTTCGTCAACACTAAAAGTTTCTCCCGTTCTACGAGTTCACAGATGTTACGAATGCATAAACGTTCAGAAAATATCTTTTATATCGTATTTGAAAAATAGAAAATGTGTGGATATCAGAAGTGGAGAATTGCGTGAAATAAACGACGTGCACGTGCGAAAAAGAAAATTGGAATTTTGATGTACGACGTGTCGACATCGCAAAGAGGAATTGCGATTGGATACAGCGAGTATTAGAGGAGTTTAAAGAGAAATTTAATAAATCGCGAAGCAGGCGAACAAATCCTGTATTATATCGCGAACAGGTAATAACATTTTTCCGAAGAGGAAAATACATTTAGAAAAAAAAGGAACGTAGGTAGGAAGGAAAAAAAAGTAAAAATGCACGGAGCTATTTCGGTTTGCGTCCACGGTCAATGGCAGGTTCGGAACGACATGGAGCGCTAAAAAGTTTCGAAAACGAATTCTGTTTCCGGAAAAAGTGATTGATTCGTTCCGTTGACGTTAACCGATTGATCTTTGCCAGGGACTGTGAATCTACCAGGAAATGATGGTCTCTGTCCGTAGTCAAAAGGCTTCGGTGTTCGAAAAAACATTTTTCAATAGAAAAAGTGCATGGTTTCACGGTTAACGGTCGACGGGCGCGATTCAAACGCGGGTTTTCCTTTTGAATTTGAAATTTTGTTGCGAATACCGCTGGCTATAATAATAAAAGCCCCGTTAATATTCAAGCCTCTTCGGAGGAGAAAAACGTGCTCGCTGAAACTAGTCGCTATTTTTCGATGTTGATAGTGGCCGCGGCACGGAGAAATGGAAAAGGATGAATATCGTTCGTATAATTCGAAAACCCTATTCCCGTAAGAGGTGAAACCCGAAAACGCTCCGGGTACAAAATCAACGCGACCCGTTTCGAGATTTACATTACCGCCTCGATAAATGAGCGTTTCGCGGAACACACCGGGGCCGATTCGAGCCTCCGGAAAATAGAGGAACTGCGGAGAAGCGGTGGGACCAACGGGGGGAAAAAGTTGGAAACGTTGCTCGCAAATGAGCTCCGAGCTGAAAGCGACGGACAACGGCATCTCGAAAATCTCTGTACGTCGGATACGTAGCGACAATTACCGCCGCCGCTCTTCGAGGACAGCGCGGAACGAGGCGGAATAGTACGCAACGGAACGCGACGGAAGCGTAACGAATGGCGCAACGGGGCACAGTGTTGTATAAATGCAGCGTTGCTAATGTTAAATCGCCAACCCGGTAATTACATGCAAATAGCGGCGGCCACTGTTTAAACAGCGCCGCGCCTCCTGCCCACCGTCAATCCACGTTTTCGTTCCGACCGACCGCTGGAACGCGTTGTTCCGTGCTTTTTAAAAACGCTTCCAACCCTCCCTCCCCCTAACAACCCCCTCATTTTTGCCGGAAAACGCGCACCCATTAGGGACATGCGCTGTCGTGCTCGCGACGCGCGAATAAATTAATCTGTTCGATGCTAGACACTTCAATCAACCGGTTAATTCGCCGAGAGAACGCTGTTTACGGGTTAATTTGGTACGCGGGTGGAGCGTTTGTAATTTACAGAAAATTCGGAAAAGTCGCACGAAGAATTAATTCAACGTATTTTCAAGGAAGGTCAGGATGAAGTCGTTTATTCGCTGCTGGTTACATTTATCACTTTTTTCATTAAATTAAAAGACTCGCTGGTTTGATATTATTTTCTTGTTAATTTAGTATGTAGCTTCTAACACAAAGAGGAATTGAAAAAATCCACTTAATCTTTAAAGAGAAATTGAAACAGACCAAATAATCTTCACAGGCAAGTTGGAACAATCCAAAGAATTTTCAAAGAGAAATTGCAGAAGTCCAGAAATTCCTCAAAGAAGAATTCAGCTGTGACAATAGCATCATACTCGGAAACTAAATCATTTGAATGAATGAACACGGACGTGTCATTTCGAAGCTCACGGTTGTTAATATGTTTGTGTTAATAATTTCTGCTCCTTCTCTTTTTCTTTGTTTCAAGCCGGACTCTCCCTGCCATCGCGCACCGTGGCCGCGCTCTGATTGCAACGTGTTTTTCGCTAATAACTGCATAACGCCGACGAGGACATTCTAACGATGGAAAATGTCACTTCAAATGACCTCAGACACCGTCCCCTTTACGATTGTACCACATTTTTGGGGCATCCTGTATATTCTCTGAATCCAGTGTGTTCCGTCGCATAAGAACCATACACGTGGATGTTTTTCGGTTAATATTTATGGTCCGTTCGTGCCTAAAGAACGTCATAGAGAATTAAACAAACTAGGGTCATTCGACGACCAATCGAGGCATCTGGCCTAATGTTTAGTTTTCTACACTCTTGAAAATACAAGGTGTCATAAATTTAGTCCTTCCGAGGGACCATCCGCGACCGTTAAGTACGGTGTCGAATTACCGGGACCCGTCGTAGCCCGACTTTAGATATCGCCCTACTCCTCCTTCTTAGGGCCTCATTCAGAGCTACGGGAAGGAGGTCCTAATTGTCAAAAGTGTGCTGATTGGGAAATGCAACTTTCTGCAGGAACCAATCAGTGCATCTTATTTCCAGCTCGAGAAGCCTGACGAACATCGCGTTGAGACCGCGTTTGTCAGTTGAGTTTACGCTCTAACGCCGCGCTGCGACAGTCTCCAGTCCGCGGGTAGACAAGACAACGCACGAGCCGTTGTCTTGTCAATCATTCTTAATATTTGTAATTGTATCGCGATAATTCGTTGTCGAGCGATCAAACCATCCGACTAACGGGATCGCATCAGTCGAGATCCCTCGCGTACGGAATCGCAACATATTGTCATCTGCGCGCGTATAAGGCAGGACCTGCTAGATCAGCCTTACTGACGAGTCCACTAGCAGGTCCGGGACGAAACGCTTCTTTTAACGTATTTCTTTGTCATGCGAATCGATTATTGTCTTTTGCGTCTTTTATATCATCTTATCATTCGAACTACTTGCCCAAGATTAATTTGGCGGGCACAGATCCGAAACATTCGCGATACACGCAGTCGCGACAAAACACAGTGAAAAGTGCACAATAATCTGTGTTTCTATAATTTTATTAACACTAAACCTACCGAGCACTACAAGCGATGAAAATATTTTAGCTTACAAAAATGACAAGGTTCTATTTATTTATATTTTGGACAATTATTTCAATATGTGTTTGGATTAATTCAATTGGATCGAATCAATTTCCATGTAAGTAACTACATAATTTCAATAATTGTATCATGAAAAATATAAAACTTATCATTTGACCGACAGTGGTAGGTCTACTGTTATTTTACGGTTTCAGTGATTTTAACTTTTTTGTATTTCGTAATTTCCTAAAATAGGAGAAAATTTATATCTATTGCATATATTCTCCAATAGCTGCACCATCAACAAAATCAAAGTAGAATTTTATTTCGGTTTAAAGGAAATTAATAGTGTACATATTTATTAGATTCTGTTTAAAATCTTCATCACGAGTCTGACACGATTTTGTAGGGCAAGGGGTTAACACCAGACAGTTCGAACACTCCCGAACTGAAATTCGAAAATGCGAACGCTTCGGAAAGAGGAATAATGTTAATAAAGGCGGGTGAGATTGTCGCGAAACGCGGGTTCCAGGAATCACGTTGAAGCGAGCGGCTTCAGGTATTTTGCAAAATGAGTCCTGTAATATTTGCATTTGCACACGCATTGTATCCGACGTACGCGCACAATGCAGCGATATTAAAGTTTAACCGAGAAGATCGTCAGCGCGGCGCGGGGCCGTTAAATTGAAACAAAAATTTTTATTTCATCGGCCGTGCGCCGTTAAACCGAAATTCGAAACAGCGTCAGCGATCCCCGAGTGATTATTCAACGACACGGGCGGCCGACGAATTCGTAAAAACTAATTATACCAAACTTAACGATCACGCTTCTGCGAACGAGCGCGCACGGGTGCTTCTACCGCATTGAGCTCTGGTCGCGTATGAAAGTAAACACCAGTAGAATGGGACACGTTGGCCGCCACTCTCTGTCGGTGTTCGCGTGTGCGTGAGCGGGTGCGGGCGCGAGTGCGTATGAGTGTGCGCAGCGCAAATCTATTATCAATAAACAAGAAATTTGCTCGAACGTTTATCCGTTGTTTGTTAGCCGAATAAAAGTCCACTCAGCCATGGTCATTTCAACTAACGAAACGTTTCGATGAATATCGGCGTCCGTGCGTGACGAAGGAACTCGAAACATTTATTTCGCAATGCCCGGCTGCAGGGAACCGGCAAAAAATCGATTTATTAACTTCTGTGAAATTGTTTCGATCCTATTGCGGATGCTCCGACTGGTAATATTTCTTCTACTGCATTCTTTAGCGAGCAATCTCTTCTGCCTTTGCCGTACTAGATTTATTATCGTTTCGTTCGATGTAACGCATCCTGTTGGCTTCTTTAACCCTTTATTACCGTAAATTGCGTTCTTTCTAGCTAAAAAATATGGACTGGATATTTATAACGAAAATGGTAATTCGACACCAGGATTGAATAATGAGAAATTCTATGGCGGGTTGATTGTAATCTTGACAATTTCTAAAGGGTTAATAAAATTCGTTCTTAATCTCTCACTGAAATAAAAGTTATTTATGAAACGACCGCGCGTAAAACACATTCCGTCGCAATTAGAGACGGCGAATAAAATGTAACGTTTTTAATATTTAAATTCGAATCACGTCAGTTTGCAATGGCAATCGAAACGCTACATACGTGGAACACATGGTATCGAATGTGCACTGACCTAATTGATCTGTCAGAACTGGTGCGACGATAAATTTTATTACGGCATCGGATCCATCGATATGCATAATGTGAATTTAAAAAGGTAAAACAGAAAATACGTGTACAATTATAAATAAAATAACGATTAACTAACCGGAATTAAGAAGATGAACAACTAATCAATCTCAGAGAATGAAAAATGGAGGGCGGCCTAATCCAGAATTTCAACCAGTGGCGGAACTACAATAGCGCAAGATCCCGGAAAGGGAGGGTGACAAAATTTTTGCATATATCATCTTGCAATTTTATTAAAATTATCCCTAATTTAAATTAAATTAAAAGTTCACTGACAAAAAAGATATACTTTCTGCGTTTATTAAATTTTTACAATTCTCCTTCCTCAAAAGCATTAAAAAATCTCAATCCTACATAAATATCTAAAGAAAAAAGAGGTCTCAAAATTACATGTTGCGGAGGAGCCGAAAATTCGTAGTTCCGCCACTGATTTCGACACAGCTTCCCGTTCGCCAGAGAATCGAGGCGGTTATTTCTCGAAATCGACTGATCACGATTGGTCGCACCTGTTTTGCCGAACCGTTTCGAAACCGGCCGGTCTATAATTACGTCTGTGTGCTGTGTTCCCGCGGTGAAATACGGCGTAAAGTCCGCCCCGGCATTTTTTCCGGCGAGAACGTTTTCATAAAACTTTCGCGAATAAACATCCGCGCGGCGCGACACGGGAGCGGCGCGGGGTCCGCTCGCGCCCGCGCGACAGCCAATTAAATTTGTTCAGAATTATGCCAGGCCGGAGAATTATGCATTGGGTCGATGCGGCGCGGCGAAGTATTCGTCTCTTTATCCGAACTGTTGGCCAACAAAGCGACACGGTAAAACGAATCGCGGCATGTAATAACGCGCCATAAATCTAACTCGGCCTCGACGGCTTTGGACAATGGTGGAACAGAGAGAAAAATGCGGAAGACACAAAGAACGCGAAAATACAATGGCTAAACAGACCGAGGAAACGAACGTGGAGGGAAAACCGACCGGTGCGGCGTGGCGTGGCGTGGATGGGAGGAACAACGAGACGCTCGTAAAAGGAACGAAAATCGCAATCACCGCGTTCGTTTCTCCTGGAATTGGTGTCCTTCCGCGACGCGTACGGCTATTCCGCAGCCCGCTTAATAAACAGCCGTCTGTGATTTTCTATTCACCTGTCTGGAGGATCGCGGGATTCTTTAATACCGCCTCTGATTACGTTTAATCGAATTCGGTCTCGTATTCTCGCTCGCAACATTCAAATTCTGACGCATTAGGCTAATCGTAAATCTTTCTCTTACTTTTTTCAAGAATTTCAGAAACGAGCTCCGTTCTAATCAATTTTATTCTGTTATTCACGAGGTCCACAGTTTTATAAGCGAATCTGCGTTCGAGAAGGCCGAGAAGGCTTTCTAGCTACTTCATTATATTTGAAATATATGTAGTTCTTCGTTTTCATGTACCTTTGCAAAGTTGATCGATTTCATTTTTAACATTCATTATTTTTCTCGAGGGAGTATAATCATCGATAAAATAGTGAATAAAATACATTTTGTTTAAAGACAGAGAATTTTATCAGAAGAAGCGGTTCACTATTAAAGATATTATGGTAAAGCGATGGAGACCATCGATTACAAATAATCAGTTACCATACTGTACAAGCAGCGCTAATCACAACAACACTAAAAGTATTAGAATTACACGAAATTGATCAGGCGAAATTTGACATGGTAGAAAGAATGCAACAAATTCAAATGATTGAGGTATGTACAACATTTTTATCCGACTCTTGTTTCTCCCAATTGATGCAGAATGTTTCCACCTTCGGTTAAAAAAAAACCCAGCAAACAGCCATTGTTCAGTCGCTCGATGCAGTCTCAAATTCCCCGAATAAAACCAAATTGAAGTAACAGAATACCATCCACTCACCCGAAGTTCACCATCTACGCACTTATACTGGCCAAACACGGGCCAGTGTTCGAAATCCAGCGTGTTCAGTGCACGACAGCTGGAACCAGCTACACGAGTGTTTTGCTCGCTGCGTGTTGAGTCGACACAACCAATTGCGTTCGACACCAGAACGCGGAGGGACGAGAAAAAAAACCGATCGAACTCATTGATCACTGTGTTTTGATTGTACGGTGCCGTTTATATTACTGGCGACGTGCCGCGTCGTATATCTGCGCCGCGCCGCGCCGGTGCGGCGTATCGTTTCGAAAAATGTGTAAATAATATAAAGTAAAAGTAACGCGTGTGTGCATTAGTTACGCGAGAACGCTGTGCAAAATGCTCTGCATGGCATGCATTGAAGAAATGATCTTCGGGCTGTGGGATGGTGAAAACATGTATTATTAATTGTTTAGTACAAACTTGTCGTTTGCGCTTTGCAAGCTTGTTATTCGATCTTTTTGTAATCATTTCTTTTGCAGAATTACGTGACTGTAAAGGTAAAATTGTTTTTGCATCACTTTTTTGTCATAGTAATTGTTGTCTTTCGTTAAATATTACTGGTTTCTTCTTTATTTCGCTTTATACGATAGCTTTCAAAATGACACTACTTTTATTCTGTAGTATCAAGTCAGATTCGCGGTGAAGATTTCAACCAAAATTCCAGTTAAACTGCAATAAAATGCGACTTTTATGTTATCGATATTTAACCATTAGAGAAAACATAGGAATACAAAGAAGTGAGTAAATATCTGTATTAATATTTTCGGCGCTCGGGTTCGATCAATTGTTACTATTTAATAGCACGTTTGCAATATAATTAACGACGTTTCGGTCTTATTTTAGACCATTTTCAAGAAAAATAATTGCGTCTGTGAGTAAATAAGTTGGAAACTTCAATACTCAACAGCGTTCACAGAAATTGCCGATTTAAAGATGCAACGTAATAGAATTTATCCGATAATTCCAATTGTGTATCTCGAACGGTTTCGCGAGATTTCTGTAAGAGAGGGAAAATTGTCGAGGAAAATGTGAAAACAGTTACTCGGATACAGGTTGGCTGAAAGAGCGTCGAGGTTCCATTGCAAAGTGATTACCGTGAAATGTACGAGCGAAATCGTAGCGGTTTGAGAGATATGCTCTAAAATATTCGTTGAAGAATAGCGGGTGCTTGGCAAGGAGCAGTGATCGTTTCGAAATAGAGCCATCCACGGGCCGGTAAACACCAGGAATTTATAGGAGCGTTATAGCGCCGCGGCGGGTAAACGCGATATTGGCAGCGAGTCGGTGGGTTGCGTTGCGGTGGGCTACGGTAAATAAATGGACAATATCATCGTTGTCGTAAAAATAATTGCTGGCTGCGTGCTCGGCCGCGGACGATTATTGCCGGTTGCGGCAATTAGTCGTCGCGAGTTGATGCGCCGCGTAACACTTTATTGCCGCTTACCGCGGATTTTTCGCCTGAATCCGCCGTTGCAACCCTCTGTCGCGCATTTCACCGTTAAACTCTATGTTTCTTTGAGTTCACGGCGGAGTAACGATCATCCCGGCCACAGGCAAGAGATTATGCAAAGAAGTGTTCGTTGCGAAGACTGTTCCCCTTGCGACACGTTCGAGTATGTATTTCGATGTTTGGCCCGACAAAAGTTGGCCCGCCCGATAAATCGTCCAGGCGATTTATACTCGTTACCGGGAAACGCAAATAACCAGCTTTAATCACCGTCCGCGCGTTTTCCATTAATCGTCCCCAGTCTGTGTTTAATTTCACTCCGCGCGGCGCGGCGGTAAGTCCGAAACGCGTCGTTATTGGTAATCGCGTATCGGTATTAGCCGTTTCTGGGAAAATTACGTTTGATCTCATTCGGGACCCGCCGGTAGGAAAAATGAGACCGGCCACGAGGTCCTCGGGTTAATTGACTTTAATGCTCCCTGGACGGTGATTCTGGCGGGTTCGCACGTTGCCGGCCGAACAAGGACCGAAACGTTGATAAAATACGCGGCCGAATTAATGCGCATGGCCTGCTCAATGGTGTGCTTTTGTCACTAGAACCATTCTAGCCTTCTATTCATTCTGTCTAAGACTTACAGCTGATCATTCAGCTTGGTAAAGATTCACGATAATTATCATTAGATAGCGTACCATTATGCAAAATAAAAATTTATTGCCTGAATAGCAACAAACTCGAATGAAACAGGTATTTATTTTCTATCTCAATATGTTTAATATGTTGAAAATAATATAATAGTATTTTTAAATTCTTCTAATGTTTTTACTGTTTTAAATTACGCCTACTCTTTTTCGTCATAAATGCATAAAAAGTCACTCTAACCAGTTGATCTGGCAAGTTTTCTTTTTAAATTTATTCTTGTACATTTGGAATTCACGCGTTGTTTCTATTCATCACATATAAGAATTAATACTGTAACATATTACCTCTGATAGCCGATTAAATTTTGAAATTGCTATTTAATTGGCTCCTACATGGTCATGCATTAAAATTTGCATTATTATATATGAGCAATGCATTGCACATGTCCGTTATCATCACGAGAATTGAATGAAAACATAAAGAGCTAATAGTAGGTCAAGCGTGTTCTAACACAAGTTTTTAGGAAATCATATTTCTGCAATTCTTTCGACTGATTAATACAGATTATTTCGCAGACGCAATTATTTTTCTTGAAAATGGTCTACAATAAGACCGAAACGTCGTTAAGTATATTGCAAACATGCTATTAAATAGTAACAAGTGATCGAACCCGAGCGCCGACAACATTAATACTGATTTTAACAATTTACGATCGATATAAATTGAATATTGATGAATACAGAGTTAGTATACAACAATGTAAAATTCTAATCTACTCCAAGTTCACAAAGCTAGTGTAAGCAAAATGAAGAACATAGTTGGAGTATTTTAGGACTTTCTACTTGACAAACTCACTGCAATATCGATTCTCACAGTGCGAGAACCATCCCATTTTCAGTCGAGCAAGGACAACTACGATTGGTGACAATGGCAGCAAACTTTATCAGGGTCTGAGAAAATAACTTCCGCGTTTTCAGGTGGCCCGGGAGAAGTCTGTTCCAGTAATGAACCTGCTTAGATGGGACAAGTTACATGGCAGTCGAATCGAATGGTGTTCCAGAGTTATTAGGAGCGTCGCGCGATGACCATTCGAGCGTGTCGCGATAGGTACCTGAACTGGACGACGACGTGGACGTGAACGCACCGACGGAACAAAGGACACAGGATAATGGACAATGGTCTCCCATAGTTTACTCCAGGTGAATTAAACTCGTGCCGAGCGTGCCGAGTCTCTCTGCAATTCGCCTTCGGTCGTCGCGAAGTCAAGTGGAATTGAACGCGTGGACCATGTTGCACGGGCTTCTATAAACCGACACGATCGCTCACACAAAGATGCCTGAGGTCTGACTAACGCATTGTCGTTCCCCCTTGCTAAATGGCGTTCGGTTAAATATAAACTATTCCATAGAATGACCAGCCGGCGAAATCGGGGACGATCGTCTTACGCTCTCGTGACCTGTTCGACGAAGAACCATAATCGATCGAGTCCGCGATTCATTTTCACACACATGGATATCGTAACGAAAGCATAAGCTTTCGGTAGGTGGATAAAGTAATGAATATCTGACACTGACTAAGGTAAACTAGTAGTTAACCAATTAGGAGAAGTCTTCCACGTGAACAACAGTAACCAGTTGCTCTGTCATTAAATAGTGAGTGTCGATGGCTGAAGAAACTCTTTAAGTCTTTTAGATTATGTAACAATTCCACTTAAAAAAAAGGTAAGTTATACAAATTGAAAAAACATATCTAAAAATTCAGTAATTACTTCATACGTTGACCACTCTTTGACCTTTAAGGAGGGTTAAAGAAATAATGTTGAGAATCATATTAGTATCGTTTAGTTTCAACAATTACCAGCACAAATTATAATTAAAGAGTTAAACGAGGAATAAAACAGAGTATACGTTGCGAGTTATTTAGTCGTTCGTTGTTAGTATGCACACTTCACTTCATATGTAATTGTCTTAAAAATTTAACTGCCAGATGTCGTAGCATCTAAGGTTCACTTTCATCAAAAGGGCACAGCTTACAGAAACCTCATCGTTTATGTTTTTCTAAACACTGGTCAACTACTGGAACCTTTACCTTAGTTACATCTTTAAAACCTGGATGACGGGTCCATTTTGACCCAGTATTCTAAACGTGTCGTCTAGCTATTCATGTCATGATGAGATATTTCAATTGAAAGTTGTGCAATTGGGTGCAATAATGAATCTTGATAAAATTCCATTCAAAGTATATTTAAAATAATTTAAAAATACAGTAACACACACTCCATTAGTTTTACTAATAATACAGTAAATATTGCTCTTCTGAAACAAACATAGCTGAACCAGATCGTGAGCAAACTTCATAGTTAATTAATACCATTAATAACGTTGCCTAATATTGTTCTTTACGTGCATGTATATAATCAAGACACTGGTTTAAATATGGCCATTCTTCCATAGATTAGACTGTGATGTAAAAGATGCTTGTGACTATCCTAGTATGTAGCAAAATTTCCGCAAAAAAATGTTAACTCTATTAATCATGACGAATATATTATTTCTCTTTCGCTGAATAGTTGTGCGGAGTCTTACTTCTTCTTTATTTCTTTATTTTATAGAATTCTTTGAAGTAACTCTACCCTCTGCGACGATCAAAGAGACGAGAAGGACTATAAACCAATAAATCCATAGCAGATTCGTGTCAAACAATAAGTTGAAGTCTGAGAACACTGTACTTACTTCCTACAGTTGTCAGTTTCTCGTTCAATCTTTTTCATGGATCACTAATACGTGTCCCAAATTGAAAAGTTCAACATTTAATGTCTTTTACATAAATTCCTAATTCGGAAAATGTAGTAGTTCAACACGTTTCCCAATGAACTAACAATATACAGAAATGCTTGGATCTAAGCAGCTTTGCTCGCAACCAATATTTCAAAATTAAACCTTCCACTGCCGGTTAAATGGCCGGTATTATATTTCTCATTTTGCAGTTATTGGAATAACGAAGTTGCTTACATGGAAATTGATTCGACAAATCTTTTTATCCGAGCACATATTGACATAAAAATTGCACAAAATCTAAGTGAAAGGAGCTTTGTCATTTTTATAAGCTAAAGCATTTTAATCGCTTGTAGTGCTCGGTAGGTTTAGTGTTAATTCACCAGATTCGAGAGCTTCAACAATTCCAGAGCACCAGTGACGTTTCCCATGAACCCAGCTCACTCCCACAATTCATGGTGCACCGACGCGACGGGATTCGCAAAAGTCGGAGCGGAGAGCTGGCATCGCCAGAACAGAAAGTATGTCAATGGTGTATGGAAGGAGTAGCGTCGCCGGGGTGATATTAATCGAAATTCGACCGCGTTTTCCGATACACGGTGCCGTCGTCGGATTTATCGTAATAGCGTAACTTCTGCGGAAACTTCACGCGTGAAGACTTTTCCGGCGAGCGCCATGAAGAAGATACAGGTAGTCGTAATTTGAGTTGAACTGGGAATCGCATGCGCATAAGTCGAGTCAGCGATTCCCTTGTGAAAGATTACAACGTAAGGGAAATAACGACGCAGATAGTATGGATACTGGAGAGTGTGGAGGGAAACGGGATAGGTGAGCAAGAGCAGAGAGAAAGAGAGAGAGAGGGTTGAGGGTAGTCACGGGGTCGGAGAGAGGAGAGATATAATGGGTTAAGTTTCATCGTCGTGCTTCGACGAATTTCCGGGTCGAGCTCGCGCTAACGCGGTGCTTCCAAGGGAGTACCACAGGCTCTTCTTGGGTAACCAAGTTAAGTTGTTAATTTCCGCGCGCATGCTTCACGCTTGGCTTGAATTTCTTATGCGGGCCTGATGCACGACCTCGTCCCCGAGCCCTGAAAAGAAACTATTCTTACGGTTTTACGCACCCGTGTGCCCCTTTCGCGGCTTAGGCGAAAGCTCCAGAGGCTGCGAAATGCTTCACGAAACATCCCGTGCGAGACCTCCCAGCCAAAACCAACTAGAATTATTGCTATTGCTCAGAAACTCCACCGAGTGCTTCCACGGAAATAATTGAGCCCTCAAAGATGCCTCAAGTTATATTTTTGGAGTCAGCCCGGCAACGGTTGGTGAAATTACAAGTAAAGGTCCACTGGTTTTGTGTTCATTTCCTTTGATGGCCGCGTTTTTCTTATGCGTATCTCGATGCAATAATCGGGCAAATCTACTTCTCAGTAAAATTTTGATTAACTTCTAAATTACCAATAGCTACCTTGCAAAAAGATCTTCACGACAAACTAGAAAGATTCAAGCCCAAAAATTGTTGATCAATGTCTAAATAAAAAGTGTCTAGAATTGAAGCACATTCTTGAACATTTCAGAAGCTCGAACTGAAGATCCTCGCCGTGAAGAATCTTCATCCATCATCTCCCAAGCCAGCCCAGATAAATCGATGCCTAACAAAAGTAAAAAGAAGAACGCACACCTTGCACCACGAAGAGAAGTCACGTCACCGCTATCCAGGCCCACCGGAAGCACTTCAAAAAGTAAGTCAGTGGGGCCAAGAAGTTCGGAATAAAGGGACCGACTGGATCTCGGCCAATCCCGTAGCAGATTTCAGCGGTCGGATCTGGCTGGACCATCTCCGGTGTCCTTTAATCGCTCAGGTAGTATACTATCAAGAAACGATCCTCGGGAGTCGAGCATGAATGGTAGAACAGGTTCCCCGTTTCCTTTTTATCCTCCTCCCTCCTCCGGCACGCACACGCGTGCCCTTTCTATCTTTCTTCTCGTCTTCGGCGTTTTTTTCAGTCGTCTTCTTCTTCTTCGGTCTCCGCCTCGTTTTATCACGGGGCCCGTTTACCCCGGCCCGCGCGGTTGTCAGCACGGTGGGCGGCTGTTATGTCGGGGTTATGGGCAATATTTGTCACGTGTTATCGCCGGCACGCATCTTAAGCACGGAAAATTAAACGTGTAATCGCGCGGTTATTATCTTGTTAACGGCGGATGCGAGTCGCCGCCTTCGGAGCGAGTCGATTTCGAATGATCCTCGAGATACGGGTTAAACGAGCGCTTACAGGGGGCCCTGTTCGGGACCGGACCCCCACTGTATTTAGCACAATCGGCGCCCGGACAAATTGCTCGTGCGCGTCGGGGATCTCGAGGAATCCTTCAGCCGAATCAGCGGAATCGGCGATCAGCGCCGCGTGACGAAGCGGTATCGTTTAAACCGCCGTAACTCCGGCGAATTTATCGGGGTCCCTTGAACCGTGATAGCGTTATCAGGCATACTTTCGTATAGCGTTCGAGGCAAGGCCGCATGAAATAATAGCGATAGAATAGATATACATACTTACTTCGGTTGCTCGTTTCAGAGCGGCGCGGCGCACCGCGGCGGATTTTATGCATATGGCGCAGAAACAGATAAGAACAATTTGCGCAGATTTATTCGAGACGCTCATTTTCTGATAACGCCCGTTTAAAATGTAATGCTCCGGATCACGTGGCTAATCTTTGCCGCGACGCTTTCTTATTTTCCCTGCCCGCTGCTTGAGTTATTTCGTCCGACGGGAACGCGCTCGCGGAGTGGCCAATAAAATTGCAATATTCTTCGGGAATATGGCGGCGCAGATGTCTTGATAAATTGCCAGCGTGGTTGCTAAATTGAATTGTTTTGAGATAACCTTTAAGGAGTTCTACGCGGGATGCGGTGTGCTTTGGAATAGTTGGGCCGGTGATCTTGATGCTGCAGTGGTATCTTTGTATGCATGAAATGCAAGGGAGTGCTTGCAGAAAGAAACATGAATGCTTCGCTTATCTTCTGTGTGCTGTGAGATCAGCCACAATTTTTTCTTTACGGTGAGATTGATCAGATTTCTTGGAATAGAAGCAGAAATTTCCATGAAGACGTAAAATGTAGTGATAATCAGACTGCAGATCTATATGCACAATGAAAATTGTATGTATTCCTTGCGGAGGCAGCAGCCAAATAAAAATGTCTTTCTCTTCTGAATAATTTTAATATATCTATAGATAGACTGCGGATCTTTATGCATTTATGACAAAAATGACTAGATAAACTTCAAAACTGTGAAAACATTTAGAGAATCTAAAAATGTTACTGTATTACTTTCAGCTGATTAAAATTATTGGAGAAAGAAATAATGTTTTGCAATTAACGTAGACAATTTTTTTTTGAATAAAGATCCGCAATCTACTTATAAAAAATATTCGGTGTAGTGCTGTAGAGTGATATTTGAACATCGATTTTAATCCTAAACGCATTCCAATCTGTTCAACTAGCTATAACAATCTGATCGGTCACTGTAACAAAACAAACTGAAGAACATACTCCTTGGCTAACACGATAAAAAAATATGTCAGATTGATGGAGGGACGGCCAAAGGTTAAAAAATCACCGAAAACCGTGGTAAATCGATAGAAGGGTTAGCGGTTGCGAAGGATTACGTGCAACCGGTCGGTCGCCATTCACGAATCTGCGTTCGCAGTCTAAATACGTGCGTGGATCAAAGGGGGCGCAAAGTTTCCGGGTCTGACTCCGAATAGAATCATTCTACTGGCGCGTTACGCGCGCATTAGCGGGTAGAAAATATCGTGTTAGCCCGTAAACAGATTTAGCAACGTTCTACCGGGTCTGAATGGTAATGGCGACACGGTTTTCTCTCTGTCTCTCCCCCCCTTCCCCGAAAATGTCGCGGGATGCGTTAATACCGAGGATCGAGAGTCCGCCCCTCCTTCCAAGGAAGACAACGTGATCCGCTGGCAGCACGGTAATTGGAAGGCAGAAAAACGGAGAAAATTAATTTGTCGAGCTCGACTCCGTGGAAACTGTGGAGACAGGTCGTGGCTGCAGAGAGAGGGAGAGAGACAGAGAGAGGGAGGAAGGGAGAAAAAGAGAGAAGAAGAGAGCAGGAAAGAGAGAGAGGGAACGGACAGCTTCCATTGATTATGAGGCAAGGCGAGCGTCGTTAATGGCTGACGGCGACATTTATCGCGTCAATGGACGTCGGGCGTCTATTCCCACGTGACGACCTCCGTTACTCGCTATAAATATACGTTTCGCGCTTGTATTCTACCGTTCTGTTCGCCACCATCAGCCGCCACTCGCAGCCGCGGCTAAACATTTTCAGAAGCACGTCCTAGCGATCGCCTCTCGCGCACGGTCCCCGCTATAATTATGTTAATGATGCTCCGCCCCAGCTGTCGCGAAAAACAAAATAATTGAATGTACGCGGAAGGATCTCGCGAAAACGCTCGATTCAGATTGTTCGATTGTACGCCTCCGTTTGATCGCGAGAATCTTCTTGATTTAATTGAACGGACGCCACGACGCGACGCGACGGCGGACTGAAAAAGGATTTCACCGGTAACAATTTTTTTCCGTGAACAACTGGCATCCGCCGCGGCGGAATTATAACAGGTCCGTGGGCACAAAAGAACGATCGGCCATTTGTTTCGCGGCCGGCATAATGGTCGGCACACACAAAACCCAGAAACTATTTCATCGTTGTTTTCGCGGTTATTTCGGCACGGCGCGACGGGACCGTTCCGTTTGTTGGAAAAATAGAGCGGGGTGCTTAAAAACGCGAAAATACATTCGATCGATCAGCACAGCTTTTCTTTTATGCAAATATAATTGTTCCGCGACACTTTTGACTTTTCGACACGCTGGTTGGGTATCAAACAATTTGATACTGTTCAATCGATGGTTATTCTATTGTAAACTGCAGATAATGGAAGTACAATATTTCATATTTATTCGAGCCCCCACCCCTACCCCCACCATGGAGTTCTACGTTCGTTGTGTCGGAATTGCCGGGAATTGTACCCTCGGTGATTCAATGATTTCTCTGTCGTATGTTCGAAGTCTTTGTTAACGTTTTTCACCGGAACGTCGCCGAAACAGCTGCGGAATTCAACGTTCTGCACTCGGTACCGACGAGGGTGTGATTTATGTTTGGAAACATCGACGGGTTAAATTTCAGTTAATTGATCACCGTCGACCGAATTGGTTTCTTGTTTTACGTTAACAACGGATATTAGACAGGGCTGTGTGGGTACGCAATACTAGTCAGGTGATGGTCCGTTGCACTGATTAGTGACAGCCACACCGGCGAACGAGAACAACCGAAGCTCTAGGTGGCTGGTGACATCGTAAACCAGTCCCAGCGCAATCTGCAACTGCGTTACGTTGCAGTCAGTCGCGGAACAGTGTGTTTGTGCGACTGTCCGTGTACACGGTAACAATGTTGCGTCGCTGGCATTGTGGTAAATACGACATTATATCATCAAACATTGCGAACCGTAGTGTATCCACTGCTGCCTGTTAATTGTTTCAATAAATTGCCGCGTGAAATACGAAAATTACTGCGCACATCCACGGTCTGCCCTTTTTGCGAAATACCCGCCGAATATGCTCAAATATTCCCGAAAGATCTATTGTTTGAAGCAAAAATATTTACATTTTAATCTGTTTTATATGACAAGATTATTCTATCCTTGCACTTGGAAACTTTTTTCAATTCAGCTGTCAGCAACTAGAACTCATTCATTTATCTATCGTTTACAAAAATCACAATATTTCTAAATACTGCCGAAAGACACATTGTTATTTAAACCAGGAATTTGTACGTTCATTATATTGTACGCTCGTACAGAATTCAGTCGTTTATCTATTGTTTATGGAAATAATTATTCTATTTATATGGCAATTGGCTATTAACCCCTTGCCCTACAATACCGTATCAGACACGTGATGAAGATTTTGAACAGAGTTTAATAAATATTTATGCTATTAATTTCCTTTAAACCGAAATAAAATTCTACTGTGATTTTGTTGATATACAGCTATTGGAGAATATATGTAATAGATATAAATTTCCTCATTTTTTAGGAATTTACCAACTACAAAAAAATTCTAATCGCCGAAACTGTAAAATAAATCGTAGGGCAAGGGGTTAATACAGATTTCATGAAACAAGAATTTTATATCTCATTAGCACTATAACAGCCAGCAAAGTTTTCGTGCTCTTTCAAAAGGGAAAGTACTGCTTACTAAGTGCACAATGTCTCTTTAGAGGCTAATAATAAAATCTTGCGAAATTAGTGAAGTATGAGTACACACTCTTAGCGGATTCAGACAGCCATAGGTCAGACGAACGCTACTTAACACTTCGTCCTGTAATATCTAGACAAATTCTTCACTGCAAACAAAATATATGCAGTATTCATTTTTGTTACACTGGAATGAAACTATATACGTCTGCCATTAACTATTAATATATAAATATCGAAATACATACATACGATACAAAGCAAATCGTAGTGCAACGGGTTATAATTACCCTAATCGATTCGATTCCCAAAACAATAGATTCAAAGATCAATTTAAGCAAAGAGTATTTCCTACACTGATACGATTAAATGTGGTTTAAATGTTTGTACCAAAATTAATCGATGGATGTAATTCTCTGAGAAAGTTACAAGACTTAAAATTAATAATTCAGGGATTAAAAAAGAGAATTTCTTGCACTGGTATAATTAAATTTCGTTCAAAATTACAGAGTGAGAATTGAATGGGGGGGGGGGGGGGGTAATTCGCGAAGAAAATCAGAAGAACGAAAGCGAACCAAACGACAGGGTAGTTTAGCAAGTATTCGAGGCCTCGGAGGTAGAAATTGAATTCTGCGGTTCACAACAAACTTTAATTCAAGCCCGCGCGTGTTTCACGGAGCGTGAGGAGAGTCTGAAGGGGTGGACCGGAAAATGTTCGTCACCTAATTTCTTTCTGGAGCGTTCATCATCTTACGTTATTCCGGGGACGCGTCACGGTACGAGCGGACAGTCCCAGCTGCCGCCAGAATTTTTCTAGCTCGGTCTTACCGAGGTGGGCGATGCGTAACGATGCTACAGTAATTAAAACCAACCCCCTCTCGCTACCCCGGCGCGCTATCCGCCCCGCTTTCTGCCCGTCGCCGGAGCTCGTTGGACGGTACGCGCCGACGGTTTTTAATTGAAAAAATTTCCAAGCCAACTTTTTTACAGACGGCAACGGTGCCCGGTGCTGCTGCTGCTGCTGCTGCTGCTGCTGCTAGTGGTAGTAGAGGTGTTGGTGTTGGTGGTGCCGCCTTTCACGCGTACCAGGAGACTTTCCCAGGGAATGTGCGAGCGCACGGCCTTCAATTAAAAAACAATAACTGTCGGGGCACGAACGTGCCGCCGAATATTGTCCGATTCTGTTGACGTTCGCTGAACTCCGGACCGAAAGCGAAATAAACAATCCCGGCGAAGCTCTAAGGCCAAGACGACGAACGTGTTCGGATCCCGACGCGGTTTGTGCTTGTTCCTGAACATTGCTTGCAATTGCAAGCTAAGTTTACGTATGTAACTAGAACAATTTTATTATGCTATAAGTCATTGGAAATTAAAATTGTCTCCGTGAAATGTTTCTTCGAACCATACACAGTTCTGAAATATTTAAATTAGACCTGGAATATGAGGATTGACTTTTTTACAGTTTATTGGTTCATTTAACATATAACTAGACACCACACCATTATGCAAAATAAAAATGTAGTACTTGAATTATTAGAAACTGGAGTGAAATAGAAATTTATTTTCTTGCTTATTATGTTTATCAGTTTTTTGAAAATAATGTAACGGCATTTACATAGTAATTAGCATTACATTTTACTCATTTTCTTCATAAATGCATAAAATCTGCTGTGTATATATACTGTTGTCGCCCATCAGAAATTTTCTAGAATTCCAAAGTGATCGGACAACGAATTCACCAGTCAAACAATTTTGAATAAACGAAAATGCAGAAGGGTTAAAGCAACATCTACTGCAATAAACTTTACACCGCCAGTTTTGATGTTCGACACTTGACGCGTTGCTTTGCGGCGTGCGTGGCAGGAAATCGTCCGAGGGTGATGGAGGGGGTAAATTTCAGAATGCAAAACACGGGCGCAAAAAAGTCGTTCAGTGGATTAAAGTTAACTGGCGTGAATCGTATCGATCGCATGGCTTCGTTCGACTGTAATCCGGTTTCTGCTGAACAACGCGGCACACCCGGTGACTCGTATTTCAAGAGAGAAACGAACCGCGTTCCGAGCACGACGACCGTGATAAAATCGGCCGTAACGACGGAGCCCCCTATTCCCCCATATCAATCCCATGAGCGAACAAGAGCCGGCAACGCGGTGGTGCTTCGTAAAACACCCGATGACAATCAACGCCGGCACCCGTGGACTTGGCTTTAATGGTTCCGCGTTGCGGCGTCTACCGCGGACGACGTAACGACTGGCCTGAAAAATCGATCGAGACTACCCTCCTATCTACCCTCCTTTCTTCCAGATTTCATAAAACAACCGTTGGGTCTAGGTCCGCGGGCGAAACGATCGCTGGTCCAATCGATATGCGAACCAGTCATTGTTCGATGGAGGATTCAGACCGATACCTTGTTCTGGACCAGGGGAACGAAATTTAAAATATTTTCTCTCTTTCGTAGATTGACGATCAGATTATCCGCGGATATAGTGAGAGAGACAACATGAAGCTCAGAGGTTTAGCACAGAATTCTGACTGATACCTTGTCTTGGACTAAGATAGCAAAGTAATTTCACCCATTTGAAAACTGTTGATCAGATTACGTGAGGATATAGTGCAAAGGATGACGCTAAACACATGTTTAAAGAAGGATTTAGATCATTACAAAGGAAACAAAACTTAAAGTGATTTATTTAGTACAATGCAAGAGGCAACACGAAGAAGACGTCACTTTTCAGCGAAGGTTTTAGACTGACACATCCTTTTGATCCAAGGAAATAAAATGTCTTCGCCTTTCCTTAGATTGTTGATTAGATTATGTGTCTAAGAGACAACATCACATAGGCGTGTCATGGGTCAGAAAATAATTCAAAACCGATACCTTGTTCTGAACCAAAGAAACAAAACATAAAATCTTTCCGCTCTTCCAGAAATTGTTCAATAGATAACATGAGGAGCCACGTAAAGGACAATAGAATATCAAAACGAGATCTTCCAGGATCCACTGAAGGTGTCCTCTTAAGGTATCCCCGAGTAGCCATCGAAAGCTACTCAAAAGAAAATAGTGAAACGTGACCACAGACCTTCAATGAAAATCATTCGAGAAGATTGGAGGATCACAACTTACAAGATCAATGCAGAATCCCTTGAAGGCCCACAAAGACAGCTTTTCAAGCAACCTCGAACGTCTCAGGAAACCTCAAAGGGCCCCACAAACCTCTAGGAAGAAGTCGTCTTTCAAGAACTGCACTGATAGACAACCAGCAGCAGAGATACAAGCAATCAGTCGGTCAAGAGACTTCAGAGAGGAAAATCTTTGCAAAATTTCCTTCGAATGTAACGCGATGGGAAGCTTGTTGGATTTGAGCTGCGATTGGTGGTAACGTGAATGATGGAGCCCCTGTTTTCCATTGGGTAAAACTTCTGTTAAAAATCTATTACACAGTCTGCGCGCGAGTTAGCATTATTTGCAGCGTATCGAACCTATTACTAGGGGGAGTGAGATTTATTCTTGACTTACAAGGAGAAGTTACAATGGTTGTCGATTTTAATTAAGCTTTGCTGTTCTGATATCATTCTATTATCAGATCTATTTTTTCCAACGTAAACCAAGTTTGTTATCCCAATGATATCTGAACTGCAGAGCACTTATGTAATTCATTAGCATTCATAAAATGTTCATACTGCCGAAAATATTTATGTTTCAAATGTTTTTATGAACATAACTAGTTGCACTAATGACAACTGCATCAATAAATAAATAGCAAGATTAGAAAGAAAAAGAATAGAAAACACCTTTAAAAAAAGAGGAATACAGCTTTCAGTAAACATAAAAGATTGAATGTAAAAAAAAAATTTTTTTTAAACATGAAAGAGAGAGTAAGAGAGACTTGAACTCGTAACCTCGGGTCACGTACTTTAGCACCTAGTGTACTTCAGTACTTTACCACCTTCGCGACACCAAGATATTTTCTGGATATCATAAAATTAAATGTCAATTATCTTTATAAATAACGAGTATTGTCAAACGCTGGGACACGGGTCTGCTTGTGTGTGCTCTAGATTCACCAGGAATAGTTTAATCAAAATCGACGACCCGACCGCTGTGACCTCTCGTTGTCAATTTACAAGCGCGCTGCAACAAGAATGGAAGTTTGCGTAAAAGTCCGCAGTCCAATTACGAGTTTGCGTTCCGTCGCGCAAAAGGGCCGGCGATCTTCCCGACGGAGCCTAATTCAGACATCGAAACGGTGAGTCGTGTTTCCCGAAGATAAGGTTTTAAGGACTTAATCCAGCGAGGCGAAAAGGGAACGGTGGACAAGGGAAACGGAGGACAATCGGAATAGATTCTTCGGTAATTTACGGTACGGTCGGCGATCGTGCGGCACGGATTAATTCGGCAAGAGAGAGAGAGACAGAGAAAGATAGAGAGAGAGATAGAGAGAGAGAGAGAGAGAGAGAGAGAGAGAAGGATGAGAGAGAGAGAGAGAGAAGGATGAGAGAGATAGACTGGGGCCGAGCTACGGGATACGAAACGAAGCGGAAAAACGAAACCGAAAGGTCACGGGGCCAGTAAACGCGACACAAACGCCCGGCAAGCCAGAATTTATTCCCCGCGGCGAGTGATTTAGGATCAGCCACGACTCGTCGCATCGATGAATTATGATGTGGTACCCGCCACGACGAGATCGTTCTGTTATTAAGTGACAGGCTACAAGTATGCGCTCTTAGGAAATTTATCGACGTGACTGTGGATGTGGAAACTGCTCCGGTGCGATGAAAAACGTTTACCTACTGTGACTCTGCTTAATTCTAGGACGAGGAGGAAAGTTTAATGGTGTCCAGTCTGAGACGAATTTATTCGCACGGCCGGTTTTAAAACCGTGACCAGTGCTATTCTCGGACGACATTGCGCTGCTTTACCACTACAACTGAAATAATTTAAATGATACTCGATTGTGCAAAATTGGCCATGTTCTCTGAACCATCCTTTCGCTTCGCAATTTTTAGTATCCAAGAAAAAAAGAAGAATCGGAAGAAATATATTTGCTCGTAGATCTTCCTTCGCTATTTTCAAAGATAAAATTTATTTTTCACGCGAGTTTAGTAAATGTGTTCGATTTTTCCTACATGCCAAATTTTTACTTGAAAAATGTACTACGCGATATGACACGTCCCTAGCCAAACACTTAATCAATAATCTAATTGGTTGGTTGATCTGCCACTAGGCGAAGCACTTGATTCCCCTAAATCGCCATCGGGTAGCGTGCCAGACATAATGATACAAGCCCCTCCCCCCTTCCAAAACCGGGCGACAATTGATGCTCCTATTAGCCGGTGCTCCGACCAGAGGATTTTCCTGTCGGGTCTTTTATTTTTCTCGTTGGCACGCGGAGTCGCGCGGGATGATCCGACGTACGAAGATCGATGATGGCGGCGCGTGGCGAATGATCTCGCGCGTCAATTGACCGGCGGCGTCGCAGCGAATTTATCGCGTTTACACGGGGGGACATCCCCCGCGGCTTTTCATCGAAGCCGGGAAGTGTGCCAGGGCAAAAAGCTGTCCTAAGCCGCGGAGCCGTCCCCTTCGTTCATCGGCGAAAATTGTAATTCGCGAGGTACCGAGCGGTGTCCGCTCGACGGGTGACAAATACCAGGGCCGCCCGGCTAAATGAAATATTTATATAGCCCGCGTTTACGGGTCGGGTCGAATATTGTTTAATTTACGACGCAGATCTACGGCCAGCCGAGGTCAGAGTACACCGTCTATTCGCGGCGGGAATATTTGGGTCAGAATGCGCGGTTATTATTTCTTCGCGACAAATAGACGCGTTGCACGGTTTATTTCGGCGGGGATGCTTAACCAGTTATGCCAACGGCAAACAACCCTCTAAAACCTTTCCTTAACGCGTTGGGCCACTGTAACGACTCGAAGAGGTTGCCAATTTTCGAATTTAGGAACTGATCATCGTAATTGTCGTCAAAGGGTAATGAAATCACGACATGTATTATAAACAATCGAACAATGCACCTTGTCATTTTATTTTGGATTGTCAGATTCCAAAGAACTACATTTTTCGAGAAATTATACTTCGATGTCTCTGTGAGCTAACCTAGTCAGTTCTTACTTGTTTCATTCGTATTATGGTAATGTTCTCGTGTAGTAGTTTCTTCTATTCTTCTATTACACTGTTGGGACGCAACGTAATATGAGACCCACAAAATAGGTCTCTGCTACGAATCCGATACCAGAAACCCAAGACTTCGACCACCCGACGCGAATACATAAATTAGGTGAAGAGTCGAAGGTTCTTGAGTCCGAAACGGCGGGACTCGTCCGATTTCATGTGCGACTTTCCGGCGCCTTAACAATAACAATTGCAGACAGCGTCTGGACCATTTTCTACATCTCACCCCCAATTTTTCTCCCACTTTGCTTTACCATCACCACAGTTTCCACAGCTTATAAAAAGGGTCTTCAGTGATTCTTCAGTCAGTCTTCGGTCAATTCTGTCACAGTTTACATTTTTGTACAGTCGTTTTAATACACGTTATTGTTATTTACATATTCCACCATTTATTTCAAAACACCTCAACCCTTCAAACGACCTAGCACGGTTTTAAGTAACCAAGCCAGGAGTGACAGATGTGAGGAAGGTCAATATACCGACTTTTCCATCTATGCACGCATATATACATACACTTCAAATAATTCTATCTCATTCCAATGTTTCCAATTTGACAGTAATACATAACAAACAAAAACATCAATTTGTGTGGAATTTTGAAGCAGACCACCTCAATAACTACGTACACAATTGAGTGCTAGAATAAAAGAGAATTATAAGGAGACAATCGACAATAACAGTAGATAATTATGTAATGTATAGCTGAATTGGTATTATGGCGATATTTGAAAAGGCAGGTGAGAAAAAGAAGCGTCAGGAGAATCAGTCGTCTATGTGCAGATCGCTACGATAAAAGAGAACTCGAAGGAGAAGAATTATAAAATTCTCAACTAATGTACAATAAGGGATTACAGATTAAGGAAACAATTTTTCGTTTCGAAATTAAGCATCGCACCGATCGACCGTAGGTGTTTTTGGTTCGTGAGCCCTGCAGAGGGGAGGACAGGTGGGCGTAGATCGAACGAGTAAATCCTCGGCGACGAGGCGACAACGTGTTCACGTGGAAAGTAAAGGAAAGTGGTTCGCTTCGCGGCGGTTGTACGAGCCACGGGAAACGACTCCGGCTGCATCTTCCCGCGTAGTCAGTCCCTTAACCCGCCGGCTTAGCGCAAGAGTTCCACAGGATAGATTGCTTTAATTTAAGTGGAGTTAGGCTAGTGCATCTCCGTTACACACTCTGCGAGTTAGGTTATGGGCCGAACGAACCCGCGTCTGGGTTCGGCTTAATTCGACCCTCCCAGGAACCCCCGAACCAACCCCCGTCACGCTTTCTCTCCCTTTCTCGGGCTTTTCTCTTGCCCCCTCCCCCTCCCCTCTATGTCCCGGTCTGTCCCCCTCCTGTTGCCGCTATCTCTGTCCCGCGACTCTCAGGCTTAACCCCAGATTAGTCGTACACTTGCGCAAGCCGGGTAGAAGTGGAAGTTCCTGGATCACCGCGTATCTACTCCTGCCGTCGAGGCAGAATCGAATCCTGGCCGACTGCAGTATCCGCATCCACTCGACCCCCACTTCGGAATCCGGCAGCTATCGCGGTTATGTCCTCCCCTCTCCCTTCGGTCTCTCCGGGCACGGCCGTTTCCGCTTCTTGTTTGCCTCCTCGTTCTGACGCCGGTCGTCAGCGGCCACTTGGATAACTCGACGCCAATTTGCGGAACGGGTTTGCGGAGATGGATACGCTCCGGATAGCTTGAAAATAATCTTCGTGCGCGCTACCCGAAGGGTAGACTCTCTCTCTCTCTCTCTCCCCCTCTCTACCCATCTAGCCTCCCCACACCTCCTCTTGCATCCCCCCACCCCACCACGCCTCGCCTAGCAGACTCGGGATGCGATTACAAGACATTGATTCATTTAGCGGTTGCCCGGCTGGAATTGGGAGATTCTACGCTTCGAGTTTCCACGATCGGACCCGCCCGTTTACCCGCCGAAATCGCGGCTGCTACACGCGTCCGCGCGATCAAATTGCCGGGTGCGGTAATGCCTCAATATGTAGATAATAAATGTACGCGATATTTGCTAAGAATTTGTTCTGAGTACCCTTTATGGAGCGGAAGTTGTGGAAGCGTTTAAGGCAAATTAAATCGTGAAACGTTTTTATTTGTACTTGTTTACTTATGAATGTTTCTCTAATATACAGGGTGTACCAAAAATGTTGTACTTCCTTGAAAGCGCTAATTTTTGAGATAATTCTAAGTAACATTTTCCTTTACGGAAATTTTCTCCGTGGCTTTGTTAAAGAGTTATTAATTCCGACTCAGCGATAGATCCCGCTTAGCGTGACATTGGCATTGGCCGAGCCAAAACCTCTGATTGGTCCGTGCTTTTCGTTAATAACTTCTTGAAAAATCCACGGGGAATATATTACAAAGGAAAAAGTTACTTCAAATGTCCTCGGGAATCACCTCTCTGAAGGAAGTACAACATATTCGAGACATCCTGTATTCCTGACGTTTTTGTCCCATTAAAATAATACCAAACATGCAGTGTTTCAAAGCACATTTGCTTCTTCAATTCACGATTTAGTGGAACATCGATTATTCGAACGGATGATATTTCGATTGCGTTGAAAATATTGAAAATTGCTGATATTCAAGCTATTACAACTTCACGAGAAAGAATCGTACCATAATTTACCTAGGATCCTGTATCCTCATTAATGAGGAGAAAAAGGAATGTCTTCCGAAAATTTTCTCCCTGTCTGATTTCATCATAGATTTAAAGATTGAACCTTTCCCTTCAAAATGCCGTCTGAAAAGTCGCTCAACGATTTTTCCCAGCCATTCTATCGATGTTCGAAGAATACCACGATAATGAAAATCCTACGTCACAAGGAAACGTCGTAACATATTCGTGAAATTACGCGCGGAATACTCTGCCAAGAACAAGCTACGGAAAAGTACTACAAACATTGCCGGCTCGTTAGGACCATTTTACAATGGATCGTAAGGTGTTAGCAGATGGCCGTGCTAATTGTTTCTCGCTAGTTAGCGCATCCGTTTTGCGCGTAAGCGAAGCAGCTGGTAGACGCGCCAGTCCCAGCGCATGTAAACTCTAAAAACAAAATGAAGAAGTATTCGAGTGGAATTTCTACTCTTGTATGGGAAATTTGCGGGGGCCGTCGCGCGTCACGAGGACACGTACGTGTCAGCCCCGGCGCTAGAGACGCGCTGCGCGGGGCTGCGCCGATTAAATCGCGGGCAAATGCCGATCTGAAATTACAGCCGGTGCACCGGCATTACTGGATCGCGTCGTGTCGTGTTACGGCTGCATTTCTATCTTACTTGTCTTACCTGCGACATGGACGCAATACCGGGAACAGGACACCAAGACGAAGGAGGATAGAACGACGGTGAAAGAGAACCAGAACGAGAACGAGGCCCCGTGTCCTTTTCTTTTCTGTTTTGTTAGCCATCGAGCCCCTGGGACGACACTACGAGAGCCAGGACACATCGGTGTTTGTTGTAGCACAAACTAACTGGCCCAAAAATCAGAATTGTGCTAAGAATGTGTCAGTAGTTGTCCAGTTTTTAGAAAAACATAAACAATAAGGTTTCTATGAGTTGTGTACTTTTGATGAAAGTGAACCTCGGATGCCACGGCATCTGACAGTTAACCCCTAGCCTACTGTGGGCGCTCATAGGCGCTTAAAAATTTTGCGTTTGTGACACTGGGAGCGACTATAGGCGCTTATCCCATTGTGGTGGTCTGAGACTGAGAGCCCCTAAAGGCGTTCGACACAGTTCGGCTTTCTGACACGGAAGGCGCCTATAGGCGCCCTGGAAATTTTATCGATAATTATTCCGATAGATCTTATCTCAGTTAGACGAAAGTGAATGCTAATTTCGCTGTTACATATTCCGTTAAATGCATCTCTACCCAAAATGTCGCCGTTCTCGGCGTACGTCGTAACTGAATTCCTACAATATGGTACGGCCAATGCGTCGCAAAGTCTGCCGTAATTAAGGGGCTAAATTTTTAAACAATTACATGTGAAATGAAATATGCATACTAACAACGGACAACGAAATACCTCGCAACGTCTATTCTGTTTCCAAATTGAATTTGTTATAGAATTGATTCGTTTTATTTCTCGATTAATTCTTTAATCACAATTTGTGATGGTAATTGTTAAAACTAGACAATGCTAACATAGTTCCCAACATTATTTCTTTAACCCTCCTTCTAGTATAAGTACTGATGAACAGGAGGTCAAAGAGTGGTCAATAACTGAAGCAATTTTTAAATATATTTTTTAAATTTGTATAACGTAACTTTCTTTTTAAAAATAGTCTTGTTACATTATCTAAAAGGTTTAAAGAGTGTATTCAGGCATCGACTTTCGCTATTTAATGACAGAACAACTGGTTATTATTGCTCGTGTGGAAGACTTCTCTTAACCGGTAAACTACTGGTACGTTTACCTTAATAGTCTTTACTCATAAGTAGACGTTCCAAAAGAATTCTCTATACAATCAATTATTTTATAACTCATTTAACAAATTTTGTTGGCACTGACAGCGCACACTTTTGATTTTTTGATTTTTTTCAACATTCACTAACAGAATACGCAAGAAAACACACACGATGCATTTTTGTTCATCAAACATCTGAAAATAATTATCCTTGATATTTTTCGAAATCGTTCTAAAGCAAAAGTTTTAATCTTCAAATGCATGGTAAATTCACAGCCTTAAAAAAATGTTTTGATGTCATTGCAGAGATGTTTTAATTCGTAGCATTTTTTACTTACAATGTAGAGAAAATATATCTTCAGTTTAGACAGTGAAGATATAAGATATAATAGACAGTGAAACGAGACAGTGAACTAAAGTCGTAACAGGAGTCCAAATTATTGCACTACGATTTCATTCCTAAGAAATAATATCTGTTTAAATACCAACAATTTTCATATGATAGAAGCACTAAAAATTGTTTGAAGAAAAATTAATTCTCGATCCAATAAATATCGACTACAATCAAAGAATTCATATCAATTCGTGTAACGCAGTTTACAGACGAAAAACGTGAAGTACAGTTCCGTCTAGCCAGTTCCCTCTCTGTGGAACCACTGTGGAACGGATCGACGCGCAAAGAGGAACGAGTCGAAGGGGGGAAAAAGTTGATTCGCAAGTAAATGGAAAGCGGTGGAATCTAAATGAAGAACTTAGCCTGTCCTAACTGCGGTTGAATTACCGGCGGCTGCTTAACGCGTCCCGAGCCACGTTAATTACGTTAATCCGCCGGCAGGAATTAATTTCTCCGCGAGACGGAGCTTTATCTTGCGGCGTGGACGAGAACTGTCGCGATAAAGTGAACGTCGAGGGCGGCCACCCTCTTCCGCCTAACGCTACAAAATTGTTTGATTCAGGTTGCGTTGAATAAGCGAAGATCAAGGGCGAACTACCTGCTGGAAAGATCGTGGAGAAAGGACCATTGAACATGGAAAGTGTTGGAATTGGTCTGCGAACCCTTTTGTACTGAAATTGAACCTAACGCAATAATTACGAGGGTTCGGAACGTTGCCTCAATCTTCAATGGAATTTCGAAATGGGTCTTGGGAAGACATGCACTTCATTTGTTCATTTAGCGTTGATACTTATCGAATTGATGGTTAAAAATCGATCAAACTTTAATGAAAAATATAATGCAAAAAAAATTAGTTATTCAGTTCAAATAGCTTAAATTTGAATCTTTTAATTCAAGTTTCAAATAATTATATAACTATGATAATATAGACAGTGGATTTTTATGCAAAGTAAAAAGTTTGTACTCGAATAACAAGAAACTGAAGTGAAATAGAAATTTATTTTCTTGCTTATTATACATATTTATTAGGTTGCATATAATGTAACAGTATTTTTAAATTCGTTTAACGTTTTTAATGTTTGAAATTACACCCACGCATTTTTGTCATAAATGCATAAAATCCCCTGTCTAATTATATATTATTATATAATTATAAAATCTCCCTCTGGAGATTGTATTCTTCACAGTATGAAGAAATGTGTGAAAATATTCGATTTATTCTCTAACAAAGAATACAAATAAAATCACCGCTCCAGTTGACAGATCGCCGAAGAAAGCAATCTCGGCCATAATCAGTCAAGGCAAAAATGCAATTTGCTTGGAACAACGTTTAAGGGCAGTTTCCACAAAAAAATTCCACAAAAGGTTCCTATAGGGAAGGTTATAGTATTAATTATAATTGATTAAAGTCCGGGGTAATACGTAACAATTGATAGCAAGCTTCCTTGGGAAAATACGCTCAAAGGGATCGAGATACTTTCTCCGTGGAGAAAATGAAGGGAAGTAAGCGCTTTAAAAACATGCTTTGTTCGGAGTCGATACCTTAATTAGTCCCCTAGATATAAGACTTCAAAGTGTAAAAAATGGTTCAATGGCGGCTGAAACTCCGGCGACCCATATTTTTTGCCTTGAATATGCGTACGAGTAATGGGAGTAGCAGCAGCGAAAAGAGAAGAAAAGGAAACGCTGACGCTGCATCCGTCACTGACCGTAATGCAGGTTGATGGTAGGTCAGCGAAGATGTGCAAGCGAGAAATCCGACTGCAGTTGAGAAAACGAGATGGACGCCTATTAAAAATCCTGGTTTGCTTCGTTCCGTGATATCTCGGTAACCAGATGCTGGGATTGAGAGCAGCGCCATTTTTAAAGGGGAAGATTTTATGCCTCTCGAAAGCTCGCAAGCTCCACTCGGAAATAATCAAATTACACGATATCCGAATTCGAAGTTATAGCAAAATATATTCTAAATAACTGCTTATCTCGCGATTATGACTTTTCCGTTATCGAAAGATTAATATTTAGTATAATTATCTTAAAATTATGTATACCGGTACAATGGTACTTGCAAATTCATTGAAATTAATAGGATCCTACAGCTGGCGACTTGGTAAAGTGGAATATTCGGTAATGAAATAATCTAAATCTAGATTAATAATCTCATTAATGCGATAGCTACGTTACGGGCGCACTGGTAAATAAATGTTAATATTAATGATTATCGTGGAACACGTTAATGCGCCTGACAATACTGCGATCAATTCAATTGCTGATACAGTTTGTAACAATGTGCGCCCACGGCATTCGCCATTTTCTTTTTCCGCGTGACATAATCTAAATCCCCTTATAACTTCTCGATATTGTATCGTGAACAGTGGCGGAACTACAAATTTTCGGTCAACCGGCGAAATATAATTTTGGACCCCCTTTTTTCTTTCGATACTTTTATACGATCGAGATCTTTGAATGCTATTTAGGAAGGAGTATTGTAAAAATTCAATAAACGCAAAAAGTACGTTTTTTCTTGTCAGTGTACTTTTAATTTAATTTAAATTATTATTTTAGTAAAATTATAATGTAATAAAATAAAAGGATAATTTTCGTAAAATTATAAGACAATAAATACGAAAATATTGGACCACCTCCGATTACGGCCCTACGGCGTTGCGGGGTCTTGCGATATTGTAGTTTGTTCTAATTGAACCACACAAACTTCGTGCGCTAATCTAAAAATGACTTCGAAATTTTTCTTTGTAGTAATTCAGCGATCTATGTGTTAATCAGTTTTGTTAGAAATTTGTAAGATTTTATAGGTTTTTACGGATTTTTCTGGAATGTTCAGATGTATTTTTCAGCATTGACAAAAATGTAATGGGAATCATCGTGAGCTTGGAATGTCAACAAAGAATACTGTGTTTCCAGGTGCGGAACTTATTTATTCGGAGAGGTAGAACGATCACTCGAAGGGAATTCAAACGCGTATTTTAATGGAACAACGGGGTTGGTGGGGATGGACGCACACAGGGGTGAACTCAGAATTCCAGTAAACCGTGGATTCAGGATTTATTCGTACGGTTGTATGCCAAGAAAATATGCTCGTACATCAGCGCCGGCGAAATCGAATTTTACGCAAGAAATCAAATTAGAGTCACGACGGAGACAATTCGATTTCAAAAATCGTCTTAGGTGCCCGCTAGCTATTTCCATATAGATAACAAATGTAACTTCGTTGGAATCGAGTTATGTTTATCGATCGGAGGGTTCGATTTAAGTTACTTTCTACGCGAAGCACGCCCAACGTTTACTAAATCTATATTTAACCCTACTGCTTGCTTTGAAAAATATTTTTCCAAATAGAAAAGACATATTATAAAATACGATCCGACTGCATTTTATGAAATTCGCAAAATATTTTATGTATTCTCCGATGGGAAATTTTCATAATTTATAATTTGTAAAATACGATTCAACTGTACTTTCTGAAGCCCGGAAATTTTTTAAATTGTGTCTTATATGTACGGCTACATTTACGTTTCATTTATTGTGTTACAAATATGTTTCATAATTTAAAATTTATGAAATACGATCCAGCTGTATTGTATGAAGTTCGCGAAATTTTTGAAATGGTCTGTTGTTTAAACAGTAACTTTTATGGTTTATATTTCCCGCTATAAATAAGCTTTATAATTTAGACTGTACTGTTTTAATTGCAATGCTCGTGCGTATTTGTGACTGTGCGCGATCGGGAGGAATTTTTTAAAAGATATGTTTGCAGCTTTATCCGGGAAATTGGAGTATGGAAAAAATATGAAACAATTCACCTGGAACCAATAAGTAGTGACAGCTTCGGCGTAATCAATCATGCAAATCGGGCTCGTTGTAATATCTCGCAATTCCGTGAACGATTCCATATGGTAATGCCGTTAATATCCGACTTGTATATCGATATCCACCAACACGTATATTCTATACGTTGTCCGGCTCCATAGTTAAAACAAAGGACGCGCTGCAATCTGGCCGGCTGCAGCCGTGCGCCATTCATTATTTATTAACGATTAGTTCGCTGGTATTGATCTTTGCTTTCGCATCATTGCAGTGCCGGGTTATCCCGGCGTCATTACCAATGGCATAAAAAAATCATCGAGCCGGAGCCGGGGCCACACAATCGTCCATGTATCAAATAAAATATCGATGCGTCCAATCGTTACGAATTTAGTCGGTAACGACACAGAGACCGATTTAGAAACCGCGGAAATAGATCCCACTGAAAGAACTATTTTATAAACTCTAGAACGCTTCAATAAACTGGACAGAGAATTTTGTGCATTTTTGAAAAAAATGGGTAACTTACTATTAAACATAGTAAGAAAGAAAAGAAATTCCTATTTCACTCCAGTTTATTGCAATTCGGATAGAAAATTTTTATTTTCCATAGATCCGCTGTCTAATAGCAGCTTTTGTGCATTAACGGCAAAAAATAACTTCAGGAAATTTAAATCTAATTTTATGAATATATTATCAAACTATCAACATAATTGAAGGAAGAATAAAATTTGATTTAGCTCCTGCTTTTAGATTTCATGCAGACAATTCGCATTTTCCACGAAACTCCACAATTTACAAACCACGAGAACAGAACTTCTAAAACAACTTCACTGCACAAATATGCACAAATGGGGAAGAACGTACAGGAATAGATCAATAGGAAATTGTTATCGTATCTGCACAGATGCATTGAATATATAGTCATCGTGTAATATTTGCAGTGCAACGTCGATGAAAATCATGCCATAACAGGATCGCGTAATGTGATTATCGAAAGAGGATAACTCGACCCCGCTGTCAGGTGAAACGAAGTTCCATCAAATTAACTATCGAGTGCTGTTAATTATCGTATTCGGTCAATAAAACGGTACGCGAAAAGCTGGGAATTCATGAGAGAGAAAGAGAGAGAGAGAGAGAGAGAGAGAGAGAGAGAGAGAGAGAGAGAGAGAGACGGCCGCGGACAAAAAGGGAACAAAGGCGGGTCGAAAGTGAAAATGCCTTTGGGCGAAAGTCTGAATTCCCGTAATCACGCGTAGCGTGAAATACCGGGGTAAATAAATTACTGCTGGATACTGTTGCAAATTAAAAAGTGCGAATGATCACGGCGGCGCGAGATAGGAGCTTCAAAAGTCAAAGGACGCAATGAATTTGCCTCGCTACGAAAACTAATGTGCCTTTTGCACGATATAAAGGAAATTTGCAAATTCTATAAAGCATTTGAACCATACTGAAACATGAAAAAATTGCCAATACGATTGTTTTTTAATCATTTGATTGAGTTTTGAAGGAAAGGTATATACCAAAAAAATTGTATATCAATTTTTAAAGAGTTGTAAAGAAAAATTTATCATAAATTTATTTGCTAAAAAAAGTTTTTAATGTTTTCAGACACGTTTGAATTAGCAGCATTTTTTTAGGAGAACCATGTCATCAATTTCTGCTCATACTGTAATATGCAAAAATATTACAGGAAAAATTAAGCGTATACTGTGAAAACAGAAGCTCACAGGATAAAAATGAATGCAGGTTCATTACTGCACCATTCCTTGTAACAGAGCAATAGCAGATTAAATATCTCCAATTTTTCGAAAATCTGAAATTTTCCTCGAATACTTTTGGCAGCCGGCGTGATTATATTTTCACAGTTCAGTGGGTAAATACCTTTTTGTCCAAAAAATTCCCGACGACGATTCGTCCCTCATCAAATATCATTTCGCGCAGAAATTCCCGTGTTTCCGTGTCACGGGAATTATCATCGAAGGAGGGACGAGAAGCGATTCGTTAAACGTAATCGGCGACCTAATTGCCGCGCATTGTTCGCCACGGTCCGTGCGCGATTTCGTTACACAATTGTCCCCGATGTCAGCGGCTGCGAATTTTCGACGGCCCGGAGTTTTTATGCGGCGTCACGCGCTAGACAAAAAGACCAGAGAAAAATACCGAATCCACCTCGCTGAAACTGTATCGAACCCGATGATTGTGTAGCCAGAAAAAAAGCTATTTTCATTGAGATTAGCTAACCACCGTGAACGTTGGGTAATAACTCGTAGCTTCAACGAAAATCGGAAATAATTACTTGTTCGAGACAACACATGATGCCAGACTACTAAATTCTATTTTTCCCATCAAACGAAACAATGCTTCTTCTAAATGAAAAAGGCGTTAACGCTTTAGTGGATCTTTGAAAGGAGCTTGATCACTTTCTTTTCAAACAGCAATCTTCGAAGTAGTATATATTATTCATGACTGCTCGTTGATTTATGTAAATTCTTTCGAAATTGTTACTCTTTGGATTTTTAAGAATTCTGATAATTACAGGTGAGAAAAATGTTAAATGTTAATAGTTTTAAAAGATTGTCTTTCATTGTAACAATTTTCGTTCAGTCGATCGTTCGTGAACAAACAATTGAGCGCTAAAGTAAAATTAAATTTTAAGGAGAACCAGCCGTTCAAGTGCAGCCAATAGATCACTAAAGTAACATAATTTTCTAAGGGAAATAAGCCGTACATAACCAGACAACTGTCCGCTGAAATAAAATAACGCTTTAAGGAGAATCGGTCGTTCATGTGCAGACAATTGAGCGTCGGAATGAAATAGAACTTCAAGGAGAATAAGTCGTTCAAAGAATAGATCATTAAAATAAAAGTGAACTTGAAGAAGGAGAATCGCAGACAAAATTCTCAATTGACGTACAACAACGTGCAATCCAGATAATAAATAATTGATGTACAGCTGTATTTCTATTTGATTTATACTCGAAAAAGGGAGATGAGAAGAAGGCGTGTCTCTGAGACTCTTTCCGAGTCGCGCGAGGCTCCTCAATCTTTTCGAATTCAAAGCCAATGCGTTGTGCAAGGGTTGGGCACTCAGTGCAGCCGAGAGACACCGATTGTGGGAGCAATTGTAGAGGGAAAAAGTGATGAAGTAGCTTTCAAATCCGAAAAGCGTACGCTACTGCCATCTACGCGCTGACGTGGAAAACTAGAATCCACCGAGAACCGCGAATTCTCGGCTTCGCGTGTATATACGCGTCGCGATAGGCTGGATTTCCCTCGAGTCACCCTTTTGTACTAAAAAAAGAAGAGAAAAAGGGAAAGAAAGAGAGGGACGGGGGAAGCAAACCCCGAGATGCGAGTCGTGAAATCGTTGGGCCGGCGCGCGGTGCGGTGCGGCGCGGCAGCTGTCGGCTTTAGAACTGGTACGCGAAACTTCGACGCAAGCTCGCGGTCCGTTTCGCGCAGTCGATCCGAAAGCATAGTCGCGGTGTTATGACGGATCGCTTCATTGAATAGCATCGACTCTAATTAGGATTCATCGTGACCGAATCGTGTAGTCGCATCTACCGCTGGACGGTCCTGATCGACTCACCGATTCGATTACGCTTGTTATATTCGGACTCCCTTACCTGGAACAACAGAAAATAGACATTAGACACTGTTCGATCACAATGAAATTGTGCGAATAATGTAGATACTGATAGTTTCACTCTCGGATGATAGAATTTACGTTCATTTTTAGCCAGATTTACAAACGTTCCATTTAAAATAATTCTTCTTCTAGGCTCATAAATATATAAAAAAAAATTGATACATAAGTATTTGATCAATATTTAATGTTTAAAGCAAATTTGCGAGTTTGCTTTAAACATTAAATATTGATCGAACCTTGCGCCGAGAGCATTATCATTTTTGTATTAACCATCATACGATCGAGACTACTAGTAAACATTTATAAGTATTTGAGTTGATCTGGCCACGGCAACCAGGAGAACGTCAGAAGCATCATGCGGGTCAATCATTATCGAAATTCGGATGCGCTTACAAGCAACGTCAAAAGTGAAGATGAAGGTTCTGAGAAACATTAAATCATAAAAATTATGATTTCGAAGACTTCATCTACCAACAACCTATTAACAGTCCTTCGACTGGTTGTATGTACCACGAGGAAAAGGACCTATAAGCTCCAGTTTTAAGTAAGAACCGCAGAATAAATGGTTAAATCACATTCCGGAAGACATTCGTTAGTTCACGATTGAAATGAACGAAAATGTTGCTCTGAAACCTACAAAAAATATGCATCACTTTACTTGTTTGGCGTTTTTCTGTGAAACTAGAGACAAGCATGTCTCGTCGTGTGCGACCAATAACTAAATCATAGAGACAAGGAGATAGATACCATTAGATCTAGCGCGTGTAGCAGAATAAAGCACGCGTTGTGACACATATCTTTCCCCATGTCTCATTTCTCTAGAGACGAATGGACTGATCCGCGACTGAATACGGTGAGCCACGGGGTTCCGGTTACATTCGTCAGGGTAAAATGCTGTTTACAATAATATTAAGTTATTATTCGTGATGGAAACACGACAGACGGTACAATTAAACGGAGATACTGCGTCCATTCCAGCGGACAGCTTGTACAGGCCAATTATAGAAAGCAAAATATGTGCACGCGGGCGCGAGAGTCCACCGAAATAACGGTCTCTCACAATACGTAGAGAAGCGAGGGCGCCGAACAAGAAGTCGGCACGCGGAACGTTTTCATGGGTTTCGCAAACAATCGCTGTACACGGTGTCGAGATTCGCAGCTGACAGCCGCTTCGCATCGCGGGAATTACGCCGGGCATCTGGTCTCGTAAGTATGCCAAGAGAAAACATAGTTTCTGCGCACGGTCAGAAATTTATTAGCCTCCGTGAATGCAAATGGGAATTACATCCGACTGTAACTCAACCCTTGATAATCCTTTTAACGTTGTATGCATTAAAATTAACTAGGGCGGGGTCTATAGAAAACCGGACCCCTTCCAGAGTCTTCGAATTATTCCAAGTTGTATGCATTAACATGAGACTCTGTCGGATTTGAATCTTTTCCGTCTGAATCAGACTCGTCACGATAATCTAGGCAGAATCTATTAAGCGTGAACGTTATTCATTTCTTTTAAACTGAAAGAGATTCTACACTTCTGTTAACAATACTGAAGCGTTACAGTAAATGTAGACACGCAGATAAGGCCTGAAAATTATTTTTGATTTGAAGTAGATATACCCTAGCAAAACTAATATAAACAAATTGAAAGTTACACACTGAGTAATATTGTAATATAATGCCATATAAACCTTCTATGGTTTACAGCAATAATCACTTTACAGTGGATGAACAAATTATTAAAGCCACAAAATATGTCCCAGGCTATTGCTAATCCTACATTTTGCAATTACTAACAATTTGCAAATATCAACACTACTTTGAAAAACGAAAACAAATGTTCAGTGCAGCTAAGCGTTCAAAAATTAATTTAAGCAAGGGGTTAAGATATGAGAAACTTTTAAAGTTTAGTAGAAATTAATAATCATTTCTTTTCCACCGTTATTTTCTCGTTATCTCTTAATGATCCTACGAACTTTCAGTCGTTGCTTTTGGACTGAAACAGCCGGCGAAATAGATACTTCGAAACGAAATTTCAATTTGGTTTATCTGGACAACTTATCTCGATTGAATGCAGTGCCATTGCGTACCTCCATTAATTACAGCGAAGAAAGACCAAGTTAAGCGAATTGTTGTGACTCAGTGCAGGTAATCGATGGTCACCGCGACCATCGCTCTCTGCAGAATCGTTACTGTGGCTTCAAGATATTCTAAAACGTGGTTCTCGGACAACCAGGCGTCGTACAGGACAGAATTATATCTTCTAAACAGTATTCATTTATAATGAACGCATTACTCGCGTGTCCCGCTACTTATTTCCAATTTATTTAAGAAACTGTGTTAATGTTCCGATTGTTCTTGGATAATTCTAAATTGATTTCCATTTAAGGTATATGCGTCCAAGCAGTGAAATAAAATGTTAATGAACGTCACATAAAATTTTCAGTATTGAAGAGACTACCGAAGACTTAAAAATTAACGTTAACTTGCTAATTCGTAACTGAGAATCATTCTCAGACCAACATGCTAGGCTATAGGTTTCTCTTTCACCTACACACGTAAACAGAGTCGCCAGATTAAGACTTGTGTCTTCGCTCTACCGTCCCCTTCTACGACGTTGTTCCCCACGCTCCGACACGGCCCGGTCACATGACGCATTTCGTCCCTGTCGTGCATGTGTCACAATGTCACGTGATTAGTCCGCCACCAGCAGAGAGAGGGGTAACTCGTTTCCCCTAAATTCGAATAAATTCTCATAATCTGACGAGTCTGCTCCAAACCCCACGGAACAGTTGTAACACCTAGACATCGCGTTTGTTGGAACTATTAAAGTTTCGGCAGCTATATTGACGGTAGCTCAAGGCAAATCACACTTATCCCCCACACCTATCACCTCGACGCGCGACGACGGTAATAATTTAGGAACGAGATCCAGGGGATCTATCGAGCGATCTCGATAGCGGCCCACCAACAGGAGTAACCGCGAGTCCCTGTTCGCTTGTCGATCCCCGTCGCAGAACAGTCACGAGTCCCTTCTCCACGATTTCGTAATTCACCTATATCGAAATCGTCTCGAAACAAGACCGATCGCTATCCCGGGCCTCGTCGTAAATCACCGGCCGATCGGATCGCACCGAAAAGCCTCGCATCATCCGTCTCTGACAAAGTGTAGACCTGCCAAGAGATCTGGCCCGCTGTTCCCGAACTTCCGGTCGTTATTTACGATCGAGATCGGTAGAACTTCGGCCGAGTTTCGGCGCGAGAACGAGAGCCCGAAATCGCAAATTGATCTCGACTCGTTCCCCCGGACCCGTCGCCCTTTTATCGTGCCGGGTCGGCGCGGCGCGCCGTGCGCCATCTCCCGTTACCGATACACCCCCGCTCTGCCATTTCTTTCGGCAGAAAGTAATTTTCTTGAGTCGATAGCGCGGAACTTCGGTGACAAGCTATCATCAGAAAATTAGTGACGAGCTACGCAACGAATTTGTTCAGCGTGCTCGCACTCTGGTTCTTTATTTTACAATTAGTGGGCCGTATCTTCAATATTTTCTTTCCTGTTATTAACACGCTTACTGCCACGTCGGTCGTATGTGGGCTACACAATTTCTCGTACACCCTTAAAAATTAATTGTCCCCGTTATATACTTGTTTACACCAACCCTAGTAACATTTATGGTAGGCATTTAGGGAAAGTTCCTTAGGATGTGTACGATCGAAAGAGTTCCTGGAAGATTCGCTGTATTAAGTATACTGCAGATTTTGATGCAAATTCTAAATAACACGTTGCAACGAGTCGAATTTATCAACTAGAAAGTTCATCAATGTAAGCATAGCACAGAAATATAAAAATGGGTACATGCTATAAATGCATAAAGATCCGCAGTCGAGTGATAAGCTTTAATTCTACAGTTTTCGTTAGAACAACTAGATTACTTGAATTTTACGAGATTTCTGTGAGGTGATTGCTCGGCAGTGAATGTATTAACAGAGCAGAGGATTACAATCTTGACAAGAGACAAGTCTCTGGTCTCGGATCACACAATAATCCGTTCTCCGGCGAGCGTATTGAAACGCCGCGCATAAAATCCGCATCATGCCGCGACCGGCGTAAAAGCGGTCTCGTGTGAGAGAAAGAGAGGGTGAAAAAATCATAAATACGAGGGTGGGTGGTACCGTGTAATACCATTAGCCGGCCGTATCTCCGCAATCACGGCGGCCCTTAAAAAAGATTTCAATAAAGCCGCGACCGGCGTCCAGGAGGCGGACGTAATTCAGCCGTTCTTATCCGATTGCCGGGTCGATCGATTTTCCCATAAGGCAGCGCCGCGCGCCGTATCGTCTTCGTAAGAAACTCCCGCGAACATAAAAGTTTCATTGGATCGAGCAGCCGCACGTATGTGAGCTCGCTGATCAGCGACGCCTCGGACGCTGAGAGTGTATGATTCGCGATGAGCAACGGTTTTCGCGAACATGTTGTTTAGTCGATAACGAATCGAGACGGTGAAACGTTATTACATTTTCTTACAGGTTATATAGATTTCTGTTGCGATGCTGGAAAATTGAGCGGCGGGAAGTTGTATGCTTGTATTTCCGTATCTAAAAATAAATTGTAATGATGCATTCACCGTTCTAACAGCTGATCATAAACGAGAACATTCAAATAACAGCGGGTATGTAATTGATTAAGACATAGTTGAAGACGTTGGTGCACAAACTGGGTAAATCGGGATTAGAAAAATCGTTTAATTGTTTCATTAGATAATAATCATCTATACAGGGTGTCCACGCAACTGCAACAGGCTGTACCTCTTATATGATTGGAAATAGAAGAACATTGTATAAGTAAAAGTTAAACAGTATGAGACGATGTATAATATGCAACTAATTTTATACACTTTTTTCTGCATCAATGCACCATAAAAATGCAGCTGCACGTTTTTTTAAATGTAAACCTATGTTTTTGACTGCACCAATCGATGCAGTTTCTTGTGCTCTACATAACAGTACTAACATACTTATGCCCTAAACTTATTGTTTAGGAAGTTATCGAACCTAAAAGTTCTTTGAATTATTTCGGTCTCTCGGCAAGTGTTCCGGAATACCTACGTTGCAAAAAGAGAGATTTTTTTAGGTTCGATAACTTCCTAACGAATAAGTTTAGGGCATAAGTATGTTAGTACTGTTATATAGAGCAGAAGAAACTGCATCGATTGGTGCAGTCAAAAACATAGGTTTACATTAAAAACAAAACGTGCAGCTGCATTTTTATGGTGCATTGATGCAGAAAAAAGTGTATAAAATTAGTTACATATTGTGCAATTAGCATTAATTGCTAACCGTTCAGTGTAGAACTACGAGAGGTACAATTCTACTGAAAAAATGGGCTTACTCGGTGCTTGCAGTAAGGTAATCAACTATTGACACGCAGGTAACATTTCATTCTTTACCTGTCTTTACCTATTGTGTGCCAGGTATGTACATTCATAAAACAAAAATTTTCCTAAACAACAAGGTTTGGATAAAGTCTCGTCGCTCGAGTGGAGCACCCTGTATAAGGACAGTAATGAATGAAGTACAACTCCCGAAGAGGTGGATTTAGTTTTCTCTTCGAATCAATCACTGTACGTTAATGTAGCCGTCATACTAATGATACCGGAGCGGCTTCGACCAAGCGAAAGGAACTATGTCATCCAGGAAAATGCTCCACAGGACAAATCGTGTGCAGAATGAAATTTTCAGCCGATTATTAATCGCGCATCGACGGCAAGAACCGCAACAGGGTCTCACGGTTCCAACGATGCCGTGGAGCGTTGTAGAGCGTTGCCGAGCACCGGTGTGTAGGTCAGACATGAATTCTTGATATCCGGGGCTTCGACTTAACCGCAGACATCGGGTCTCCGGTGCTTGCTACACTGATACCGACCGCGGCCGTCTCCCTGACAATCCCGTGGCATGTTAACGTCACGTCCACGGTCTGTAACCGGATCTCCGCCGCGCCGTGGAAACGTTCAGCAACGTTCTGCAACGCGTTGCAACGCGCTGCAACGCGCTGCAACGTTGAACCGCGTCCCGCATCGCATCGGCCAGAAACCCAGGAAAACGCGTCGAATGCAACATGCGACCTCTGCCCGCCTCCTCGCGCTAGAATGTATCGCCTGCATCTTTGATAGCCGGTCGCCGCGCCGGACAACATCGCGGATCCCAGGCGTGCATCCTCCGCACACCTTGGCCACCGGTTTACGCGACACGACCTTCCGTGTCCACGGCGCAATCGTAATTAACCCCTCGACCGCGATGGATGAATTACCTTGTCGCCCGGCCGCTAATCTTGCTGCCCTTTCGAGCCCCATTTACTCGCGGATCGCTCTAACTGCTAGGTTGTTACGCTCCTCGTTGCTAGGGTACGTTCGCACCGACTCGTGATTGCTCAAACACCCTTCAAATTAGTATACCACTTTTAGCTCTTTCAGTGCCAATCCATTAACGTTCCACCAAATCGAAGCCATTTTTTTCTTTTCAAATGCCATAAGAATCAAAGAATTAATATGTATAGTAACCATTCTACATTTTGTGTGTCCCATGTTTGGGAGTTGCGGCACTGAAAGTGTAAAAATTGGACCAAACGACTTCAGGTTATCTACAAAGCTAGAAGGGTCAAGCTAGTCGATGACGTGTGACGATTGTTATAATTAGACAGCGAATATTTATAAAAAATAAAAATTGTCTACCTGAATTGCAACAATCTGGAGCGAAACAGAAATTTATTTTCTTCCTTAATATGTTTAATAAATTGAACATAATATGATAGTATTTTAAAATTCTTCGAATGTTTTAAATTACACCTATTCATTTTTCTCATAAATGCATAAAATCCTCTCTATAGTTATAATCGTTAATTATTTGAAATGATTTAGACGACAGAATCCTCATTCGTTGCACACTAGCGATTTTCATCACGAGGTGCTCAATGTTCTGGAAGTGGTGGGGATTCTAGTGGCCGCGTACATAAAAGAAGATCGACATTAGATCAACTTTTGTTGCACCGTCTCTATTTTTGTACAGATTTTGGGTCCTGTTTCACGTTTCTAATGAAATAAAAATTGCTTTTTTAATAGGTTTATACGTAGCAAGTCTGTTACGAGCAGCTGAAAAGTATGTCTTGTAGATTCTTATCAGTCATTGGAATTAGTTCATTGTTGCTATTAGTGCGAACGTTAGAGTCTATTTAGATTATTGATACCGTCTCAGACGAATTAATTAAATGAAGAGCTGGTGCATTGGGGACAGTAGAAGAATTAACGTGCCTACAAGAAGCACCTGATGTTCAGGAACATCGCGTTTGCGAATTCGCAGAAGCGATTGCCAGATCCGTGAATATTTCAGGATCGTCGGTACTCAATCCGGTAATTTCCAAACGAAAGATTACTTTGGCAATCGAACGGCGGCGGCCCAGCAATTTCCAGCAAACGCCACGCGTAACACGTTGATAATTACTGTTTCAGCGACGGTAAAGTTTAATCTGTGAAATTACTTCGCGCAGGCCTTCTCTTTTATGCGTCTCTGTGTGTCGTAAAGTTGCCTGGTAATTATACGGCAGTCGGTGTGCAACGGTAATTTGCAATCGGTGTACAAAACATGCGAGCCGAACACATCTAGAACTCTCGGGGTGAGCGCGCGGTCCGTGAACAAGCGCAAGAGTAGTAGTCGGTTTTCCCTCTCTCTATCCCGCTATTAATACGCTGCTAAGTGGCTTTTTGCTAATTACCCTGTTGCTTATTATCTTTATTGCGTATCGACTTCACCCGATATCGGGACCGTTCGTGATATGCCTCTATTTACAGGGTTCGATTACACGCTCGATATTTTGTGCCACGTTGCAACAGAGGCAATTTGATAAGATGAAATATTTACGATTATGCGCCCCTGTCTGGGAATAGTGCTCTGCTCTGGGAACTGCGTGGTCCTGCGCTGATTCCCGTTTCTGCGTTCCCTATGCTCCCAATACCGTCCTCCACTGAACACTAAATGAACATAAGGGCCACTAATTACGCCGCCGACTATGACCTCTCCAAGCTGTGGCGAAAAATTATATTTCATTGCAAATTGGCAGACCTAATTTAAACACCTGAGACTCCAGAAATTAACTATTTAGTACACTGTTAGGGATGCAAAACCCTGAAGTCTATATTCAATAATTCTAAATTAAATAATTTTTCAATTTATCGTATTTGAGGCAATTTTTACATATTGTTTAGGTAATTTGTACTTTAAAAAGTGGTCTCGTTGAAAAATACACTACAAAAATAGTTAGATTGAAGTTGGTCAGAACCTTTAAAGAAATCAGATCTCAAAATAAAAATTTTCCATCTTGATAGCAAGTGTCAGCACATAAACAGATATTTTTTGTGCACTTAACGTTTTTCTAAAGTGAATACTTCTCATAAATGATTTAAATCCGCAGTCCGGTGATTTGAAGTTTAGATTCTTTCGTGTGAACAAACACAAGCCCTACTTCCAAGCATCTACAGCAACTTCGTGAATGACTGTGCGACATTTCGGAGGTCTCTTTCGACCTTTTCCGTCGAATTACGAATCGATTAGCCGCGATACACGGGATCACAGAATCACCATCTTTCATCGGCCGTGCTCGTTCTCGGGTCTGGTGCCTGTTCGAATCCCATCGCGAGCATCGCGTTGGTGGGTTCATTTGGCGGTGGTAGTTCGGTAGTTCCGCAGTTTTCCCGGGGTTTCGTCGGCTGCGCCGGGCACCGGCGTCCATTTGTATCGGTGAAAACGGCTTCGGGAACTCGCAACGCTGGACCCCGGCCAGGAATTTATCCCGGCAAACCCCCTGGCCCGTGGTGCAGGTGAGCCGGGCACGGTCTCCGTGTAAACGCTGTATTTATTGCCTCGTTCCCGATGTAAATGCGCGTGCCGTGGATTATTGGGAACTGATCTTCCGATCTCGAGGATAATTCCGGTACCTAGGCGGGCACGGCCTAACAACAGGATCGTCACCGAACGGCTCTCCGTCGGATCCTCTAAATTTCGGCAGAACGGGCTAAATACGCGGGGGCCAAACGCTGATGTAAACGCGTTGCACGAGCAATTGCACGCGTTGCAAACCCTCGAACCCCTTCCTGGTACACCGACATCTAGCCCTCCTCACCGACTCTCCTATCCACGGCACCGCACAAGCCTCGCTCCCCTCTTCGTCCCACCCCCTCTCAATGGCCATCCTCTAACGAGATAATATATCAATTGCGTCTCTGATATATATCCGGGATCGCGCGTATCCCGAGCGCGAGTCGTACCCTCCGGTTTAGCAGCTATCGAATAGCTCAGCCAGTGAACCGACTGCGCTGCGGAGCATAGACGAATTGCCGGTGGATCGAATGGAATTGAGTAATCACTTTACGCGATCCCGTTCGACTCGCTTCAAAATGCGATCCCACACCGTAAATACGATGACGCGCGGAACGACGCGTCCCGCGAAGCGCGCTAGCCCGTCGCCTTTGTATTTGAAACTCGAGAGATATCATCGCCTCGATCAGATCTTGATACGCTTATCGGAAACTTTTCCCGATGGTGGCGCCTCCGTTTTCACCCTCCGTGGCTCCGCGGAACTTCGGACTCAACTAACTTCGCGCTTATAGACAGACAAACAAATACAGGCAGTCCCAGGACAAGCGGTGCAAGCGGATTTTATTTGCAAAAGTAAAAAAAGAGGAATTACATTTTTTCTGCTGACGTGTCTGATCATGGACAACTGATTCTACTTCTAGCTGGGACACGCGAATCAGACGAGCTTTTTAACTAATTGTAGACTCAATCCTTCTTTGTTACTAGACTGCGGATTTTATGTACTTATGACAACAAAGAATAGTTTCAATTTAAGGTAACGAAGAAATGAAAAGCATTCCAGTATGTTAATACATCATTTTCAACTTATTAAGATGATTAAAGGGAGGGAGAAGCTTCTATATGACTGTTATTTCTTACTATTGTTGCAGGAAATCTGTATGTACAGTCAACAAAACGTCACGTTTTCGTTTTCAGTAAATTGATAAATTCCACAACGCCAATATACAAAAGATGAAACGTGTAGACGATGACTAATTAAACAAAAAATCTCTTGACCCACGAAAGGGTGAATTGCAAGATCTGGGGGTGCATCGGATCGTTCTCAGCGTCGAACGAGGACGAATCACGGTCCGGCTCGAAAACTCCATGGGCCATTAAGCCTGGTCCTTATCAACGCGTAAAAACAATGACACCCTCCTGGTATCGGCCGCTCGACACACCCTCCGTTCATTCGATGACGTTAGGGGTTGGTTCGCGTGTCGCTATCTGTTTTAACGGGCTCGTGACGATTCCCGGTTGAAATCGCAGCTGCGGCTGAATCAAATAGCGGACCCGTTACACCCGGCGTAACCCGAAAGACACAATGATTTTGGACGTGCCGTTGCCTCTCGTTTGTGCCGGACAATGTTTCGCGACACTTTCGACCGTGACCGGTCTGCGGCGTGAAATAGCCGGATTCTGTGGACGCCGCGATAATTAGACCCGGACGAGCGTTGCCAGTGTCACGGAAAATTTGAAAATGGCCCGCGCCGCTCGTTGCGAAGAACCAAATTCGTTTTAAACTCCATCCCTTTGTCGAATTCGCTTTGGCCGGGGCCAGCTTGACGAGCGTTTAGCAATTAACGCTCGTTTCCCGAATGCCCCGCCATTCCGGGAAATAAAATTGATCGGCCGTAAATGTTGCTGTTAATGATAATTTAAAAATCTAATTGCCGAGTCCATGAAACATCGAGTGCGACACTCGCTGCTACAGTGTCTGTACCCAGTTAGTGACAGTTATACAATGCTATCGTCGCTATATTACAAAACGACTACACCAAGTAAGACACGAATACGTTCAGAAACATTAAGCTAATTTAACAAAAAATGGTAACAGTACAAATTCAGTTAATGATTCTGACAGACCCAGTCCGTACATTGGAGGGTGAAATACATTTATTATTATAATTATATCTCCATATTAAATTGTTCTTATATACAGTAAAGTCGCGAACTATCTCCCTCGGAGCTCCGACGATCTAAGTTCCTTCGCCTACCCCTTCCACCGATGGGTCAAGAAGTTCGAGCTGCCTCGGTCGCCGAGCTGATATCGTAGTGTGAACCACTACAAATTCAATTACAAAACTTCTTTATTTTCCATTATTTTTTTATGAGACTTTCTCCAATTTCTCTGATTAAAACGACACTAAACTTCGGTATTGAAATAATTTTCAAAAATGTTCCAAATATATAATCGTCAGTCTTTAAAAAATCCATTCTGACTAATAGCTCGCGATCGCTACATGAAAGAAAATGGTATTGGAAGACTTCACGATTCAGGGAAGATTTCGAGCAGTGAGATACCGCTTTGAATGCAATTTAGTCGAATTTAGTGCACAGTTAGGTTACCAAAGTGTGGAAAATTCCGCAAACTGCAGTTCCCTGGAGATGCTCGTCCATTTTATCAATAAGCGGCGTACTCTACAACAGGTCGGGCCGCATGAATAATATAACGTTCAAATGGGATCGGCCCGCTTCCAAGGGAGTAACAAGGGCGGACAATAATAGAGATTCCAGCCGTAACAATCCCATTTCTATTCTTCTCGGCTAAGAAGGAAGGGGCCCTTTCCCTGGCACGCACTTCGCGAGTGGTACGTGAACGAGAGTCGGGGGATGGCGCGCAGGAAACCGCGCGAGAAAACGAGGAGGAAATATGTAGGCCGTCCCTTAGCCCGCTGGACGAAAGCAGAAAATAACAGAGCGAACAATTTGAGAGATTACAGAGGGGCCGGGCGCTCGTTTCCAATCGGTTGAACCCGGCCGCATACCGTAGCAGCTCTCTTTCGCCGTGCCGATTCTCTTTTTCCCTTGGCTGGCCCGTATCGCTCCCCTCCCCACCCGATATCGCGTCTTCCTGCATTTTGCATTTTGCCACGCGCCCGTGTCCGGCAAATTTACCGTAAATAATGCAAGCATTCGTGGTGGCACGCCCGCTGCATTTGCAGAACCGGAAACCTCGGAAACCTATGCACAAAGATGTATTCAACGATCTGCGAAAATTCTTGCAGGGAAATGGGGACCTTGAGCTGCCATAATGGCACTTAGAACCCGCTAGAAGGGACACTGTATCGGTTGGATACCATGCTTCTCCTTTGCTATCTTGTAATCAGTGTGAATGGTCCGTAAAGGTTTCTAGAAAGTTCATTCTTTGATGGGCTGTCTGCAAATGTCATGTATTTATGATTATGGAATGGATTCGGTTCAGTTTTTATGAACAAGAAATTAGTGCTGTGAGAAAGAGGGACTCAATATATTCGTATTTGGTATATTCTTCTTTCAGAATTGCATAGTATCATTTTGGTAATGAAATATCTTTTCATAAATGTCTGTAGAATGTCTGTGTCTGCAATGCAATTCAACTTCATTAACAACGTTCTATGAACTTGTCAGGAATGCAGAAAAAATTAATTTATAGTAAAAGATTAAATTACATTGATATAAGAGCCTTTTCAAAGTAATCTCAATGGAGATTAAAATTAAGACTGCGTGTCCGTGCTAAAGTGACAATAGCTGGACACATCTATAATGATGAATTAAAAAAACTTTTAATTAAATTATCGTTACACTACTTTTAATTACATCATGCTGCTTGTATTAAGTCTAATATGAAGAGAACGAAACAAATCAGGGGCTAATAAAAATCACGTTCGCGTCTATACATTAAAACATTTTCGAGCGAAGATTGAAATGCACTTCTGCGTTTCTGCGAATGGATTCCCGGGAAATCTGTTCAAGGATCGATCCAGCATCGAGCGATATTTTCGCGGCGTGTAAACGCGAGCGTGAACAACCGTTTGATTGACAATTCAGGTACGCCGTTGCGATCGCCATGCGATTGTGGATTCGACGAGGATGCACGTGACGCATCTCCCCGCATACACGAGCTTTCATAGCGTGTCTGTTGTATGCTATCCTGTAGGTGCTTCGTAACCACTTCCATCGGCCAGCCCTTGCCCGTAACCGTTCGCCTGTAACCGTTTATAGATTCGCACGCGTACACGTGACTGCGCTTGCACGCACGTGCACGCGCCGACCCGATGCAACGTCGATACAACGCGATGCGACGAGATGCGATGAGATGCAAGACTCGGGCTCACACAGACTCTGACGTACAAGGAATTCCGAACTTGATCCGTCTTGATTTAGAAGCAGACTACAAGCTCGAGGAGATACCGATGACCCGAATTGAACGGCCTTCGCAGAATTAATTCCGTGCCGAGACTGTTTGATTACGATCCGATCTCTCTGGTTTCGCCTTAAACCACTGAAAAGATTACACGGCTGCCTGTTCGCTGGCCACCGGCACGAAGCCTGCCCTCCCGATCCCGAATATGCTGCTGTTTATGATTCTGGCCGGCCTGCAGCACGATAGTACTGCTGGATGCTGCGAAGGATTATCGCTGCCCGTTGTAACGTTTCGATGGAATGTTCCTGTGGTCAGACCAGTTTCGCGTTATAGATGATGGATATACGAGGATCATACCGTCATTTCGCAGCGAACCAGCGGCGCTGATTATTTAAGAATCACTTCAAGGTATACGTTTGTTGCTTTAGTCTGAGCATTGAAATTCACTGGACCTTCCAAAAATGGCCAGATTAAACGATTTCCCATGAATCGATTTTTCTGGCGTCAACGATATGTTAAAAATAAGATAGTGATAGGCAAGCCCAACATTATACATACATAGGAACGAATATATTTAATCTGCTGTAAAAACTTCCGAGAACTTTTAGACCATTTTCGATGACAAAGCACAAGAAGCATCACTCGCGTAGCGTTCAAAAAAGCGGACCAGCAGGAAAGCTACACGCAGTTGGAAGATCGAGGAAGAATAAACGTCATGGATGCAGAATTCGAGGGCGTCGCAAAGCAGGAGGAGAATTTCGTCAACGTCTGTGGCAGCAAGTCGGTCGCGAGATTTCCATCTGTCACGAAAGGATGCCACCTAAGAGGCGACCGGGAGTAGAAGAAGGATAACCAGACGAAGGAGAAGGCTGAAGGAAGGGGAGGAAGGAAGAAGGAAGATCAGGACGAGGATGAGAAGAACGGGAAGGCACGCGGAGGCGAGAAAACGTTTTGAAACATCCGGCGTAGCCTGCATCTCAAGCAAAGTGAGACGTCTTAGACGTTGACGGTGGATGGTCGTCGACGTGGAAGCCGGGGCGCGTCTGAATCCTGAGGGAAGCATGCGAAAGCGAGGGTGAGGCCGAGTGGGAAACGCAGCGATGAGGGAATCCAACGGGAAGGAGCGTAAGACAGAAAGCAAGAGCGGTGGGCCCCGCGAGAAGAAGCCACGTCCACCGTCGGGTAGTTTATTTGGACACTGATTTGAAGCGAACGCTCGGAAATTTGACATTCGCGTGCCGACTTTCCGCCTGCCTCCGCTTCGCCATCGCCAGCCACCTTCGCTTCCAACGTTGCGGCTTACTGGTACGTTTCCAGCACGGCTGTCCGCTGGGAACGCGTGTTACCATTCCAAGACGCCTCGTATTTTCGGGGAAGGCCAGCGATGGTCAAATCTTCCGACGCGCAAAACCTATTCCAAATAAATTTGATGAAACCGTCAACTGTCCCGGAGACTTCCGCACGGCGAAAAATATTTTCCGAAATCTCGACGAACCGTGTGAATCAATTTTCTGATCGCACGGCTCGGCCACCGGCTGACGGAAACGTAATACACTTTCCTGCGGTCCCCGGATTGCACGGTTTCCCAGCTGCTCTTGCGTGAAACTTCGACTCACGTTCAGCGAACGCACAATTTTCGGAGAGGCGGTTTTGCGTGCTCGATGACCGAACGGGAGACATTTAAACGTAGCTTTGAAAGCAGCTCGAAATACGAGGAAACAACTGGAACGTCGAAATTGTTCGTTTCAAACCTTAATACGATCAAGCAATTGAAATGTCACCACGCGTGCAAGGGACAGAAGAAGATGAGTACAAACGACGATCGTAGAGCACAACCATCAAGTACTCCGTCTAATACTTGAACATTCCTGCGACACGCGCGAGGTGCTTGCTTCCTCGAAATTGACAGAGACTTAACGAGCACGCGGTGTTCTCTCGGCAACGAAAACTATATCTTTGTCATTGGCTAAAGAGTGCCCGGAACGCTTTAGGCCCGCGGCATTCTATGTATATCCCCGAGTTCCGTTTCGCTTTGACATCCCCGCGAAAGGAGACCTCTTGACCCAGCTCATCTTTATTAACGCGCGATCCCGATTTATTTCTGGCTCGATTAATCCTTCCGCGCGGGGTGAGCGTCGTCGTTTGCGGGAAAGAAAACGAAAGCTTCGAGGAAGTCCCCTTGTACGAGTCACATTTATAACGGCCATCCAGACCCGTCACCTTAGATACCGTTTCGTCGTTTTACGCTCCGGCCACTTATGCGGAAACAGTGAATGGAGTAATGAATAGAATCGTTTCGCACTGCGGTGGCACGCGGACACTGTCGCGAAAACGCACCGGATTAGCCGCGTGGAAATATACTTATTGAATGACCGGCCCGGTCCGGCCGAGGACACTGGGCTAAATTTATTCAATGGAAAACTCGCCACCCAGGAATTCCTCTGCGAAAATGTTCCTCGATCGTTACTTTACTCACTGGTTGCTGAGGTGAATATGAATTTGGCTTGGAATCGGTCTTACCTGCAACAGAAATAGGACGGAGTCATTAGTCACGGGTTTATTCATTTTCCCAATTTATGTATAGTAAAATGGAGAACATTTACAATATAACTCGATTATTCGGACAAGTCGGGAGAAAATTGGTGTCCTATATCCTGATGACAATAGAATAGTTGCTTTGCAGTATTGCTACATGATCAGTGATTTATACAGCAAATTTTGTTGTAATAAGCTCTAGCTTGAGCTGTTTATACGTGAAACTTTTTTACTGTATTGGACAAAATGGTTCGTGAATGATAGATTCATAGATCACTTCTGAATATAGAAAAATCGGTAAATTATTCATTTCAAGAAAAATGTATTCGTAACGTTAGAAACTGAATATAATTTGGCCCGTTACTCCGCTATTTGACAGGTATAAAATGGGCTAATAAATTATTTTTGTTAATGATCATCGTGATTCAGTGTTTTTATTCCTCGTACGTTCCTCCGGGTGAAAATTTTTCTACTTTCTGTTCTTAGATACCGAAAGATTTTTAATTTGTTTTTACCTATATCGTAACATGCACTACTTTCCAGAAGTTAACGCTGCACTCTTTCCGAAATTGAATATCATCTGTGATTCGATTCAATGCTCAACTGTAACGTCTTATATAAATATCCCAGTTTCTTGAACAGTATGATCAGGGCCGACCCTGCGAAGTTCTTTTACAGTGCCCACCTCCTATATATTTTTAAAGACAATAATGGCCAATTTTCGGGCAACAAAAATAATAAAAATTTTTAAAACAGCATACATTTTATTTAAAAAAATAATCTTGTAAGACTTCTGCTTACGGGAGCGCTCTGATGCTGTGCATCACTTGGATCGTGCGTTGGGCCGGCTCTGAGTATGCTTACAAATAAAACACAGCTTTTTAATTTAAAGTATGAATCATAATTTACTGTAGTATTGTCCCAACATCCGTCATGCAAGAATTTTTACACAGCGCGTGAGATAATAAACCTTTTTCAAAATAAATTGCAAAATTAAGATTTGGCGAATTCTGGTGGAAATGTCCCAGTCAAACTTCGAGCGACTATCCTCCGTAGCAATTGTAGTGAACCAGATGGCTCGCGAAATCTGCCGCGTCGTTTTCTAGCTCTTACAGAAAATTTGTGGCCAGCGGGCGCGTGGAACGGTAGCGTAGATAACCGCGAAAATTGTCGAAATCGTTATCGGCGGTGTTGCAAACGCGCCACCAGCGATGATTGACTTCGGCTCGCCTCATTACCGAACTGACACACACGGCTGCGCCCTGATAACGGTATTATCGACATTTACCCCGTTTCGTTCTATCCATTCGGCCAGGCCGGGGCTATACGCGTCCTAACCGGCTGTTTATTTTTCCCCGCGACCCACGAGGAACGCCACACAGCCCTGACAAACTCGCCCCGAGATAAAAATGAAACTCGACCTACCCCTCGTACCACACACACACACACACACACCCACTGCCACGGGTGGACACCTTTGATATATAGGCAGAACAGTGTTTCAGGTATTACGAGGCGCGAAACGCGAAGATTATGCGCGCAATTCCGTTATCCGATTATCCGTATAGGAGGAATTAATTCACCGCTCTGCTAATCCGACCGCGTCTGAATTCGGGGAAATAAGCTGAATATCATTTTCCGTGCGCACGCCGTCCCGGAATTAGGGAAAGTCGTATGCAAATGACCGGCTTCAAAACGCGAGAACGAGCTTAGATCCCGGATTCCGACCGCGCTTGCCCCTGGAACCAAAAATTCCCTCACTGATCGTTTTCTCCCTAGGCTGCGGAAGTATGTACAAAAGTTGTTTGTTTCTGCAAGAAACAGGAATCAGAAAATCTCTTTCCTCCCTTAATGATTTCTTAAATGTTTTTATTCCGCCTTCTGATTGAAATTGCCCATTTTAAATACATAAAATCTACGGTCTACTTATGATATTTTTAACCAGACTGCGAAATAAAACTTGTCTAAATTGTAGGAAACGGAAGTTGGATGATGATGTATTCCTCTTTCCAATGATGTCATTGAATGTACAATAATGTAGCAACATTCTTAAATTTGTGTAGTGTCTTCACATTTTTGACATAAAAGCATAAAATCCTGTTTATTTAACTAATTTGTAGTATTCTTTGATAAAATGCGTATATTAAAACGATGTAGTTAAAAGGAGCTTGAATTTTCTATTAATGAGAATACACTATCTACAGTGAAATACATGAGACAGGTATATGAATCTACGAATTTTTAATCCCGTGTTAGAGGTGGACGAATTTGAACAGTTGGCTTTGAAGTGAAGGGGTTTTTTAGCAAAACAGTCTCTTTGACGGGCCATTAATCGAGCCAATATTTTTAATGACTGATGGTATCGGCACCGAACGAGAATCGAGGTCGCGAACTTAAGGGAACCAACATGTGCCGGTTATTGACGCGGGCCTACAAACGTATCAGTCCGCCGTTTCTAATACATTCAACGGGCAGATCGGCTTTTCACTCGGCATGCAGAATTCGAAACTTTCCAGTTTCGATGTGTATCGCATCAAAGTTCGCAGTTCAGGCTGATTTGACAATACGCGTAAACTTTGGCTGAATCGGCGCGACGCACAGTGGTCCCAATCGATGAATTGGTTGTGAATTTGCTAAAAAGTCAACTTCCTCATATAGACTTTTATCAAATGTATATCACTTTATAAATGTTCAGCATTTTCGAAAACGATGAAATCAATTGAATTGTTTCAAAACTGTAGTCATACAGAGCGTATAAATATGAACTCGTCTTCTTATTGATACCCTGGAGTCTATAATATTTAATTATTTAATAAATATGAATATTTAATTTTAATATGTGTATTGAATAAATAAAGTTTATGTTTTGTGAAACTACGATGTTCGCTTTAATACATGATACAACGATTACCCTGTTAACATTATTGTAAGCTAATATAACAGCGATAATATCTTATTGTCAAAAAAATGTGTCCAACAGAAATTAATCAGTAATCAGACTTTTATAAAGTTTAATATAAAAAATTGAAAAAAAATGTTCATTAAATAAACAATTAATGTCATCTTGATTTTTTAATTGTCACTATTTATTTTTTACTTAATTATGTTATAGCTGACGTCAAGACGAATCCAATGATCTACTTTAATATGGCTTTAAGTCTAGAAACAATGCTAAAATATTTGTGAACAGCTAATTCATCGATTGAGACCATTGTGCGACGATCGCATATAAAGAGTCGCATCCGACGATTGAAACAAATCTGCGATCAGAATAGAGGATCGACGACCCGGCAATATTTTCGCGATCGAAAAGTGGGTCATTGCCCTGAAGAAAAGTCGATATAACGATAAAAAAATCATGGGACTCGAAGGCGAGGTTGACAAAATTTTGTCGGTGCGGTGCACAGTTTTCCCCTCGCGCTCGTGGAGAAAGATTTATCTTGCGTACGTGGACGCTCGCGGGGAATTTAATGCTATTATATTGTCCGGAATATTATTTTATTGCCGGCGCCATTGTGAGGGTTTATTCGAAAAATAATTTGCTTTTCGGGAGCGCGCCGCTTAATTCCGCGCGGACGGATTCTTCGCGTGGGAAATTTTGTTTGCCTGCCGATTCTGCGGCGTACAATATTCGAACGTTTTCCAATGGCCGGCCTGTGCATGTGTCTATATTTCATCCGTCGGAATTTATTTGAGGAAACAAAAGAACGAGCGAAACTGTAAAGAGTGAGAACGGTAAAACCAAGGGAAATTTTAGCGCGCACGCGCGTTGCCTTCACCGAAAGTTAAGCGACCATCGAGATTAAAATAAATCTCGATAGGGCTTTTAGTACTTCCCCGCAGATAAGAGAAACACGTTAATGGATTTTTCCCACACGGGGAAGCCTTTATTCACGGGCCAGCGTTCGAACCCGTTCTCTATACTCGCGCTACACCGAATAAACACGATAACCTAATTCAAATTGGCTTATCGCGCCGTAAACACTTTCCTTGCTCGTTTCCGCGGTGAGACGAGCGTATCATTCGCCCGGTTTACGAACCCTATCGCAAACACCGCGAAAAATGGTATCGACTGGCGACCTCGTCGATGCCGATGCAGCTCGGTTTATGTGCGCGCGAGTGTGCATCGGCCGAGATTCCCGGCTGAAATCCCGAGGGAGAAAGTTCCTATCGCAGATTGCAGCCTGCGCGACTCCGCTCCGTGGCTCAACTTTAACGACAGAGAAACTAGAATACGATCGCTGGGCCGCGTTCCTGCGAAACGAGGCGAAAAACATTCGATTAATTCGCTTTAACGAGTCAATTTTCGCTGGGATAGCGACGACGCGTATTTCAAACCTAAATGGCCATTAAAAGTTCCTGGATCGCGCGATACCGTCCAGGCAATTTTATAATTCGCTGTTTAGCGCATAATCGTCTGGAACGGCCAGCTTTTAGATAATTGTTTAACCCATTGCCTCAGCATTATCATGCCAACATTTATATTTCTGCTTAAATATTGATAAGAAGAGTGTTGAATTTTATTTTGATTCTAAAAAAGTGATTAACATTTATGTTTGTTTGGATCTCGGATGATGAGATCTTTGTCATACGCGAAATGTCAATACTTCTATACATTTGTATGCTGCTTCCTCCCTGAACACGTCAATCTCTTGTAGAATTCGCCGAAAGACGACAAATCACGAATAATCCTAGAACGTATACAAAATAAATCTTTGTCATATGACAAAATATGCATTCCTTAATATTAGATAACGAAGGGGTAACTTTTTAGTACATCAATTTTATCAAAACATATTTGAGCGACTGGATTTAAGCCAGATTTATTTAATTCCAAGTAGATATGTACTGAAGAAATTCAATTATGTCCTTTTCTATTTGTTACATAAGCATCAAGCAGACACGAGTAAGCCAAGAGCTGTAAAGTTAAATGTTACAGCTGACGTGTCACAAGTCTTTTGTAATTCGTGTACTGAAAAAAAAATTTTCTTTAACTTAACTCTCTCTCAAAAGGCTACTTAATTGTAGCACTCGCTGGTACTTAATGTAAACCCGGGGGAGCATAGAGCTTGTCCAAATAAAGACCTTTTATCTGATAGATAAAATACGACAATTTGCATACGAGGAGTCAGTAACCAGCCAGTAAACGTCCGAGTCCCTAGGTCCAGGAGTCGGTCGAAAATCAGTCTTCCCAAAAATTCGAAGTTGCACACGAGTTGGAGGGTGGTCGTTGGCGATTCAATGCACGGAGGTAGCGTGGCGCAGAGGAAAAGAAACGATCGAGGGTGGCCACGATTTGGGGAGCGTGTGCAACGGGAAGAAGACGGTAGCCGGGCAGCGGCCGCTGAAAGAGCCACTCCACTGGCAAAACAATCAATTATCAAGGAAAGTTTCGAAGGCAGCCGGAATCCGTTCGACTCTTTCCTCGGGTCGAAAGCCGATTTTTGCGATCAGTTTCGAGAGGGCGAACTAGCCAGCGCTTTGGAAAAGAGAGAGAGAGAGAGAGAGAGAGAGAGAGAGAGAGAAAGTGAGATAGAGGAGAAAAGAGAGAGAGAAAGAAGCGAGAGAAAGGATCGGCTACTTTAACCGAACTCCTGTAAAGTTTCTCGTACGAACGGCTACCCTCGTCCGCCACCCTGGCCGCCAGCATCCAGCCGTCCGCCACCTTGCGACCCTCCAGGCAAGGGAATTGATTCGTGTTCCGTACTTTGCGCGATTACGACGACCCTCGAATATAAATCGACAGCCACGACCGAGCAGACAGAGATGGGTTTCAGTCGTCGACGGGGCTCGCAGCCGACGCCACGCAAAATCGAACGGCATCAGAGCGGTGGGACGGGTCGCGTTTAATTGCGGAACGAAAAAATTGACAAGCACGACGACTCCGACGTCGGGGGACACACCGATCGACTCTTGGAGCGAACTTCTCTCTGCCCGCACAGCCCACCAGCCCCCACCGACAAATGAGTTTCACGGGGCAACGGTGAAAAGGATTTTCTTTGGTCCATTTTGCTTGTCGCAGTTCTCCAGTCGTTATAATGGCGATGCTAATGCCAGCGGCTGTTGTCTGATGTCTATAACCAAAATTCACTACAGTCATTAATAGCCGTCCCTAATGAAATTTTCTCAGGAACATAAAAAATTTTTATGAGACATACCCACGTGGTACACGGGTGGCCGATTATTGGCATAAAATTTAACATTGTGAGGATGGCCGATTTGCTAGATCCTTGGAATAGTTTGCAGAAAATTAGGCATCGTCGCGAATGTGAAGAAATTATTTGTATGATAATATTTGTATGATAAGCTAATGATTAAAATTTCGCCTACCGATTTTGTAATAAATTCATAAAGGTCCCGGTCTATTAGTTACACTGACAGTAAATGTTAGCTCGTTACGTGCCATGTATACCATCGACAGCACACGTTAAACTTGCTATTCTGGCCACGTGTGTTACATGTGGTACAAACTGGCATATTAAATGCGTTCAGAACATACACTTCATAATAAGTTCCATACTGAACGTACCGCTATCGGTCAAATAACCGGTTTCACATTTTTTCGAACATTTCAAAGGTACTCTGAACGTGTTTGCGAAAATTAGCGTGTGACCGAGTCTAGAAGTTTGTTTGTTAATATTTACTTTCTGCGATGCGAGCGGTCTCTCGACACTCGCAATCTCACGGTTTCCTGAACCAGTAAAGCAAACATCATTCCACAAAATTAATATACCTCACAGGAAGTCATGGAAGGGACTCTGTTTTATTTCAATTGCGCGAATAACGAATTATTTGGAATTACTGAAATAATCGTTTATTCTAATAATAACAATCTGTCACCAGCCGAATTAACATTTGGTGACCGTTTCAAAGAGCCAGAGAACTGAAGCGGTATAGTTATTTTACGAATTGGTTGTACGAGTATTTGCCGAGTATAAACAATCCTGTACGAGTCAAACGTCTTCCCTGCACCGAGTATCAGGTTATTCTATCTCTTCTGCTCTGGGGTCTCTTTGCTACGAGTGCCGAGTCAAGATCATAGACCCAATTTGGGGGAAAAAACAACCCTATTTGTCCATTGCCTTGAGGGAGGAGAAACATTCTATCCTATCGAAGAAAGAAGCACCCCCACCTAATCAGGGAAATTCCCGAAAACGTGTGAGTAATAAGGCCCCAGAGCACCGCGTACTTTTCGCGGCCTGAAGCCAACGTTTTATGGTCCCTTGACCTGGGTCCGGTGACGAAGGCCAAGGGATACGAGTTAATTGCCTGAGTGGCTTTCATATTTGCGGCACTTGGGAAATGTTTCCCTATCCGCCGAATGTGCGGACCATAAGGCCCACTGCGCTTTTGAGTCCGAGACCCTCGCGTACCTCGCGGATGGTACTCGGGACGAAGATCGTTCGGATTGAATTTATGGCCCACTTTCAATGCTGTCAGCTCGAATCCTCAAGTGCCGCGTTCGACAGCTTGAGGATTAGCATTCATCTAATTTTCAAAGGACGGCAAAAAGTCGGAAAAGGGCTTTTTCGAGTACAATGCGAGTCTCTAAAACGTACCTTGACTAAAATTATTGCTACCTTATACGGAATTGAACAGACTCTTAATGATAAATTATACTATATTCATATTTCCCTACATTTGCTGTCTCCTTCGAATTTTCCTAGTGTCAACAATACCACTTTATCAAATAAAGCATCAAAATACATATATAACTCATCGAATAGAACGCTGAAGCACGAAATTAATTTAATAAATTGTCGATCAATCGAGCATCGCGGAACACCGATGCAACTTTAACGAACAATACGTCTAACATTAGTTCGCCCGCCTCCGCGCGAAATAGGTGATCAAGGAGGACAAGTTCGGGCATCGCGCGACTAAATTATCGACGCGCATTGGCGTCGACATTAATTCGATTCCCACGGACCCGGGGCGGTGTCGAAGTTTTGGTAGCAAATCGAAGAGAACGGCCGTCTAAATAAATGACAAAATCCGTCGCAAAGAGCGCATTACTGCAGCTAATGTATATTCCATTCACGGAACCTAGTTCCAAGTGGATCCAGACTTTCTTGGTCGGCCGAGTTTATTGGCGAACGTCGTTAGCGCCCGGAGAATTGGGACGCCTTAATTAACGTCGATTTCTTGGTGGGGAATTTCCGGAAACGGAAAGCCCGGAACGGCGAGGAGAGAGAAGAGAGAAGAGCAGAGAAGAAGAGAGGAGAGGAGGATACCGGGGGATGGCCGGTTCTTGGGGAAGAGGATACAGTCGAAAATGTGTTAACGAGCGTGCAAATAGCGTCGGCTCGCGCGCGCGGATGTGCGAGCGCTAAGTGCCCGACGAGAAACGAGCCCCTGGTAAACGTAATCGAAACTGGATTCCCCGTTTACGGGGCCACGCAGAAAAAGGAGCGGAGGGTCTCGTTAACACGGACAGCTTACCGAGCCGCGATCCTATCGCGGTAAGGAAAAAATCTGAGAAGTACAGTGACTGTTTGCACAGCTATTGGCCGCTTCTGAACGTGGAGCGAAGCAGAGCCGAGCCGAGCCGAGCATAGCAGAGCAGAGCAGAGCGGAGCAGAGCGAAGCAGATTCGTGGCGAGCAGGATTTGCTCGAGAGATCTCAGCCGCTAACCCAGGATGATGAAGCAGACTCCTTGGCCCGGCTAAAAAGCAAGAAAACCCGAAGCCGCTCGAGGGCTTTCGAAATTTTTTCCTCCGCAGAGACCCGTGAGACCCGTCGCGGCAAGATGAAGCGGGTTCAAGCGAGTCGCGGAGCGGGTCGGAGCGAAATCCGCTACCTTCACGAATATTTTCGCTCCGGAACACACGACAGACGAAGGTTTTCGGTTCCGTCGAGCGTGACAACGCCGCGTTTCCTTGCCGGCTTTCGTCCTCTCGCGACGGACTTCCGCCTCCTCTGGCGACAATTTACGCTCGAAAGCCGGGGGTGGATATTAATTGAATTGCTCCTTCGAGTGCCCGGCTTGTTATAGATTCTTTCGACCAGACAATTGTCCCGCCGAATATTCGGACGGAGTCTCTTATTTTTCGTTTGTGTTCGGCTGCGGAACATTACATAGTTCAAATGTACTATGTATTCCTAACTTGTATTAGGTTGTTCGTGAAGTTCTTCTCCTAAAGTCTACACTCAGAGTTATGAGGTATTGATTTATTATAACTGGAGCGCGAATATGCATTGATATATGTATTAGGTTGTCCTAAAAGTTTCTTTCACTATGTGTATATCCCATATTGTTAGATAACATCAGCATACGCGAACAATATAATTTTCTGTTCGTTAATGTTTTATTATTCCATAAGCTTCCTCTTTCTTAACCATGCCATTGGTTTTCTTAAAAACTACTCTGAATTAACATCGAGCACATTAATCGAAAACGGAAAGAACTTTTGACAAAAATAAATTTAAGAAAATAATTAAATAACAAACTGAATCACTTTTGCTCTTGTTTCTTGCAGTCACTGTATACAAATTTGATGTTACAGAAAGATGCGTCGTTAAAGTCGAATTATAACAAATTACCTATTAAAAATAATTGTTGGTCATTTTGTTTACTCAACGATTCAAGTGTTAAAAGACACAAAAAGCGTGATAGGACAGTATGAGTTCAGGAACCATAGCAGTTACAGCTCAATTTCCGCACAGGACATTAGCTGCTAAAATTCGATCCAACATAAAAGATGAGATCGTTGCAGAGGCCTGGAAAACGATTTTTTCCAGTGCAGGGCTAATTAGAAAGAACAAGGTAGGCGTGACGAGTGATCCCGGCCCCAGTTTGCCCGATTCCATGTTCACGCGTCCGTTTCGAACTTTAAATTGCCGCGGCATACATTATTCTTCCATTTTACCGGGACTGTCAGCTCATTAAGGTTTCTAAATACTGTAGCCGATCGTGCTCGGAGTATATTCGGCACGCGAAAAAGTTGGTCTGGCGTTCGCGTGATTGAATTTCATCGATTCCACATGGAAAACCGTTCGATACAGCTTATGAGTGGCCCTCGCGTGTTACCGGAGATGGCGCGGCGCAACTCCGCTCGAAATCCGCTCGATTCCGCTCCGGCCGTTCATGTACTTATTGAATCTTCAGGAATTTTTTTGGAAGGCTTGCTAAACTTTTTGTATCAGGATTTTGCGCGCGTATTCACGCACATTTGAAGTACACAAGTTATTTTTTTAAGTAAAGATGATCAAAATTAGGCGAGTTATATATCTTGTTATAGAGTACGTTTTGAGAAACATGAAAATAAAAAAAAAAAGAAGTATATTAAACGCGTTTACTGATTCAACTATGAATTATATTTTGATGAATTGGAACAAATCCTTGTGCACACGTATTCTGCAATGCTTCTACTTGTAGAAAATTGGAAAACATCATTTCTTTTTTTTTGTGAAATGGAGAAGCGGCTGTGCTCGTAACCGCTCGATTCCGCGTCGGGCGTCTGTGTACTCGCGCGCGAGTGGATCAGGCGCCCACGCTTCGATACTTCGGAATAACTTAAGCCATGTAACTGGATCTGGGAAACCGTTCTTTGAGGCAAAGGCGTAGAAGAACCCGTCGGCTAACGCGGTGCTCCTTCGCGCGATAATGATAACCTTGGCTGGATCGAGATTCCAGGCAGCGTCTCAACTTCAGGAAGCCAGGGCTCGGTTTCGATGGATCGACTTTCTGAAACGGCTCTCTCGCAAGCCGGCTGCCGCGCCGTGCCGCGACGTAATTGATATATTATAACACCTTGTTTACGAGCGACCTATGCCGCGCCGATGCAAATGCCAACTCACACTCCCGGTTATTTATTGGCTGTACCAATTAATTTGTGGGCTCGTAAATCTGCTGTTCATTTACGATGGAATAAAACGCCCTCCGATGTTCGCTGCCCCATTAAAAGAAGCTGTTCTCTTTTTGTTTCGATGGTAACTTTCGATATCATTTTCAGCTGTTATGTTGGAAAGTACGTAATCAATGCTGAGGACATGTACAGGCCGGTTCTGGGAACCGGGACAAGTCACTGCTCATTTGTAAGTAAAAATAGAAAAAAGTTATGGAGGAAAAAATCATATGTCATAATGCGTCCAAACTTTCTATAACCTCATGTTTTATGTGGATGCGCCTAGTGCAATTGCACTTTATTCTTTAATGCAACCCTATTTTTTTGTTACACCAATCGATCCCTTTTATTATCCTACGCATAAAAGTGCTAATCCAAGGTCATCGAAATGTCAAATACTTTACAAGACATTTAACATGTTGTGTCAGATATAGTAGCATAGTTTATACAATTCATATCGAGAGTTTGAATACTTCTTGAAGTAAAAGTACATACCAATTTGACATAAAATGTTATATATGTTTTGAAGTATTGACATTTCAATAACCTTGGGTTAGTACTTTTATACGTAGGATAATAAAAGGGATCGATTGGTTTCACAAAAAAATGGGTTGCATTAAAGAATAAAGTGCAATTGTGCACTATTATGCAAAAGTGCATCCACGTAAAACAAAAGGTCATAGGAAGTTAGGACGTATTATGACATACGATTTTTTCCTGCATCATTTTTTTCTATTTTTACTTAAAAGGGAACAGAAACTTGTCCCAGTTCCCAATTTTTACGGTGTTTTTAAGAAAGTTTTTTCGATATTACACGTTGGAAGAACATTGTCCTACAGAAAGAAATTCTCGCAAAGGAACAGTAGTAATAGATTCAAACGACGTCTGACTATAGCCTATCCATTTGTACTTTGAATCAGCTCTCTACTTGAGCACGTGTTCGTGTTCCCTTCCATTGCATCGAATGAATTCTATGCATCCCGACGTTCTTACAAGTTTTTACACTATTATTATAGTCAAACCAGCTTCAAGACCTCGTTAATGGTACTATGAGCTTCAAGAACGCGTACTAGTATTACTCGACCATTAAAGCGTCGATACAAAGCGTTTAAATCACAGCAATTACACATTCCAAGCGAACGAATCAGCCTGAACGAATGCACCTGCAAGAAATAGTAACATTTTCTTTCTACGAACTTCCACCGCCAACAATTTACGTCTTTCCCTCAATAACACTCTTATATTCACCTTTTCAGCGTATAATTTCCTTTAGAAAATCACTACATTGAGCACATCGATAAAATAGAATAATAGATCAACAATCTATACATATTGAGAATCTATGAAAAAGAATAAAAGAGTCTATGAAAATAAAATCGACTTTAAATCGTAATGAATCGAAGTAATCCATGAACATTGGCGAAAGATAGATGAAGAAAAAATAGATTCCTCAGGAATAAGCTTTCGTATTATATTTTTAGTGGTTGCGATGGTACATAAGAATTGAGTTGGACGTAATATCGAAACGGCCGGCCAGGAAGCAGTTCCTCAGATACAGTGTCGCAGTAGGCTGGTATTAAAAGGGCCGGCGACTGCATAAATTAGAAGGTGAGGGCGAAGGGCACTCTACTCTAACCCTGCGCCGTTTCCCCTCCGCGGAAATTTAATGCCTTGTCCCTGGTCGCTAAGGCATTCCTAAATTCCGTCGCCGGGCGCCACTTATCTCTGATTTTGTAGTCTCCATTGTTGCGAAGGGGGCCGGCTGTCGTCGTGCATACTCGTTCGCCAGGCACGTAGGCAAAATTTAGTTTTGGACACGCTTCGTGTAACGAGTGGTGTTACGAGCCGTGCGACTTGCCCTACCAACTATCTTTTTCTGTTTCAGCGTCCTGTGCGCCGATCCATAGCACACGGAAAAATGATCCCACGGCAACGACCAGATGAAACACGAGTCCTATCCACTGGATCTTATTGCCGTTCAACGAAACGTGCGTCCAAGAATATCCCCTTGACGCAAATCCGATTGCGAACAACACTCGACACTTTAATTGTAGCAAACTTTTACTTCGCACGACAATGAGGAAGTAGCAGTACGACTGGGTAAGAGCTCGTGAATTATTTCTGCATAACATACACATGTGTACTATGTCTTTGGGTATGCCGTGTTATCGATTAGCGCGTTCTGCAGGTGTTTATGGTAGTTTTTGATTATCTAACCGATACTTACAGTTATTTTTCTTAGATGCTACAGTAAGTCTTCGTAACGTCCGTAAACTTGTGCTGTAGAATTTGTATGTTCCTATATTGACAATTTAATTAAAATTCTGTATATATAATAAGCTTTAAATGTTGTGAATGATGGTGTTTCATCATGATTCTGTAGGAGGAGTTAGTATTAGTAAGACTATCTGACAGATCCTGTCATGAACGAGGATATTCGATGGGTGGTTAATGATAGTATAATAGATACAGAGTGATGAACGTAATTCGATCATCTTGAATATAGTTCACAGGAAGCACTACTTGGTTCGAGAACACAAATACCGTGGTAATCGAACAATTGTTCCGAAGTTCCGCAATGTTTATACAAAATAATATTTTCTATATTATTATAATACTATAAAATAATAATAATAATACCATAAGCTACAACGTAATTGAACATCATACGAAATTTGAGATATTAACATAAGGGTTACAGCGCGCAAGTCATGAGGTTTAATAGCAATCACCATTGTTAACACATTTTTATAAGCTAAAACATTTTTTACCTGTGTAGTGTTAAATTATTCAGATTTTCGTTGGAAAATGAATTAATAAATTTGTTGATTCAAGCATATATTAACATAAAAACAGCGAAAAATCTAGATAAATTCAATCTTGACGTGCTTGTAAGTCACTTTTAGTGCTCGGTAGGTGCAGTGTTATCAAGTGTCAGATGAGAGAATCAATCAATCGAAGCTGCAAGGCAAGTGTGTTATATTGTTTTCAACACGTACGGAGTTTTAGTGTTCACCATAAAGCATCGGGCCGTTTAAAAGGCTCCTTAATTGGTCGTCGATCGGCTGGCCCGGCCCAGCCCGGCCCGGCGGCCGCCCATGAATACAGAGCGTATCGATAAATAATTTTCCCCCAATTGAGTGGCAAATAAATGCGCGATAAATGCTTGACACGTTCCTACGTGTCTTGCATTTCATTACACGTCCGAATAACCGATCGAAACGTTCCGCGCGTGTAACGTAACGTTTTTATTGGCCGCGTTTTACGAGTGCCGCGCTGGCTCTGGAGCGTTCAATCGAACACGGGGCCAGCGTTAAAGCATAAATGTTTATTATCGCTTAGGAGTCGGAATAAACTGTGCGGGGGCTGGGGGTAGGGGGGGTAGGGAATTTTCGCGCGTCGATTCCGAGTTTAAAGCTGCCGGGGCAATTACCCGGGGGCCGCTGCAACGAGATCATTTCGGTAATTTATTCCGCGGCACGTAGCACGCAAGAAACTCTCGACGTTTCATTTTCCCCATTCCGTTATTTCGAACCGTTTTCTCGAATCGTCGAGACCCGCCCCGGAAGAATAACAACCGAAAAGATTTCAATATTTGAATATCAATGCTCGGGAGAGCGTCGCGTCGCGTTTCCGGGATTGTCGTCCAAGACAAACTCGACTGGGTGCCCGAGGTTTGCTTTAAAAACATCATTTTAATAATAGCTTCGGCCGGTGTTTGGCCGCAAATAGCCGAATCGGACAGCGGTTAATTAAGCCGATTGAATCGTTCCGGCGCGGCGGTAAAAGTGGATTAGTTTCGGCCAAAAAGTTTCGAGAAGGTACATAATTAACCGGTAATCGAGCCGTTTCTCGCTTCTGTGACGTGAATCTCTTTTGGGACCGGATTCGTGCTCGGGCTCGAGTCGACCGAGAATATTGCACCACGAGTAAACGATTAGAAAAAAGGAGATCTCGGGGAAGCGTACCCCTCCGTTGGATAGAGACGTTCGAACAATTTCGAAAAGTAAGGGGAAAACGAGTTTCCAGCGATCTTCTAATTACGGGCGGGGGACGGGGAGAGGCGAGATTCGCGGAACTTGAAGGAAAAGCGGACAGTTCGATGAAGATAACTCGAAGAAGCACGAACGAGGAAGGGTGGAGAGGGGGGATGGATCTGTAACCTTCGACGTAATCTCCTCTCGTTAAGAGCGAAGGCCAAGGGAGGAGAGAAGGGTCCACGAGAGAGTGCAAGGAAGCCGGCTGAAAGTGCTCGACGATCTTTCGAACTTTGGACTCGCATCAATTAACGCCAAAACTCTGAAGGGGACTTCAAAGGAAATGGCTGGTCCATTATTCGACCATCGCTACTCACCCTCGCTGCCTGTCGTTTCCGGTCCGGCTTTATCCGGCTGAATGGCACCCACTCCATAAGGAGTGCCGTTTTGGACAATAATCCGAATCCGCGTCTTTTTACGCCGCGCCGCGCCGCGCCGTAACGATTACGTTTATTTCGCCGCGGAATGGTCAACCGGATACTACTAGCTCGTTCCAGACGCTTTTCCGAAAGGAAATTTCCCCCCACCAATTTGCAACCAGGATTCGCTGACGTCGTAGCAGTTCCGCGAAGTTCCCTCGCGCATTTAATTACAGACACGATCAAATTTTATTGCGATCAGCTATCCTATTTAATGGCTTTTAAACAATCCGCCAGCTCTTTTATCGTTGATATCTCTCGAACGGACTGCAATTTGTACTTTAGCCGCGACACTTGACCTTTGGCAGTCCCATTTTTATTCGTAGTTAGTACACTGATCGATCGACTAGAGAACTTCATCACGAAGGTGTACAAATAATTGTGAATTAGGAGATACAACAGAGTTTAATAGAGTGCAGTATTTCGTTCTTAATATTTTATCAAATTATATCAATATGAATTATATCAAATGGACACACTACAATGATTAATTTCTTTCCGGCATTAGCGAAGAGTAGAAAATTTCTTCAAGCTCTGCCAATAAGCAAATGTACCCTACCATTAGCCTAATTTATCTGGACGTATTAGCAAAGTTCTCGAAGTTCCCAGCAACGATTCACCGAGCAGTATCAATCTCGAGAAATGAAAAACAAAAATCCCACGAGCTAAGCAAGCACAGAGAATCAATTCCCGCACGAGACCTATCGCGTGCGATACTCTTATCGCTCCAGATAACACATAGTTCGAAGTTCTCTTAGGATCGAGAGCCCAGGACTCGCTAAGATCGATTAGTTCGCGTGCGATCTGGGTCTGTTACCAGAACGCTCGTTTTGTTACCGATGTCCCAAATAAATCGCGCCGCTCCGACCTCTTCAACGTACTTCCGTTCTGTTCGTATCACGAAATCGAATGAAATTATTCGACCACAAATCCCGTATCCTCTGGAAACATACTTCACCGATGAAAATCGTCTCTAAAGATCATAATTAGACAGCGGATTTCATGCACTTATGACAAAAATGAGCAAATGTAATTTAAAATACTAACACCATTAAAAAAATTTAAATATACTGTTATATTATTTTCAACCGATTAAACGTATTAAGAAAGAAAATTTCTATTTCACTCCAATTGATTGCAATTCGTGTAGATAATTTTCATTTTGTATAAAGATCCGTTGTCTAATCATAATCAACAGTTGTAAAAGTTCCTAACTCCCTGAAGCAGTCACAAGGATGATCCTTATCCTTCGGAACCAAAGAACTCGAATTTAGAAAAGTTCACAATGAACATTCTTTCATTAAATATTTTTATTAGAAGTTAAAGAGCTCTAGAAATAAGCATTAATGCTAGCTGAGCGTGTCGTCTTATAGAAACACCGAGATACAACCAATATACACTCGCATAAACAAAGAAATCTATTATATCATATCTCATGAGAGCGACTCTACAATTTCAATAATCGCGAAACAGGAAATCTGAAACTAGTCATTCGGTCAACGGTGAATGAATTGCTTTGCAAGAGGAAGAATGAATATCAGAAATTCTATCTGGAAATCAGAAAGAACGATGTTTATCATCCCTGCAACAACTCCAGGGTTGATAATTAGAAGATTAAAATATTCAAAAATTCCCCGAAAGAAAACAAGAGGCGTGCGGATAGCTAGAAGAGCGGGCTGGAGGGGTGCTATCGGATTCGAAGGAAGAAGATAGGGTTGCCGGGCGCCAGGGAAATCGGCCCAGTGAAAATAAGCTTAATCTCGCTGAGTGAAATCGCTGCCAAATGTAATGCGTCTCATGTCGATGAGGGCGAGGCCGGGCCGGCCCCTTTTCTGATGCGCGAATCGACAACGTGGCTGGTAGAACAAGCCGAACGAGCGATGCAAGAGGAGCAGCAGGATTTCTGATCCCTGAAAAAAATTCCGTCGGCTCCTGGTCCCGGGTTCTGGCACTCGAATCCGCCGACCAATCTCGTATCGGCGGATTAGCGGCCGCGAAATCGCAGAAACGAGGACGGGAGGAAAAAAGGCATCGGGCGAAGATGTAAAGGGTGCACACCCCCGCCGTTCACCCCTCGCGGCCGGGGGTGCGGAAGAAAAAGAGCAACGGCAGAGATGAGGAAGACGAAAAATCCGGCAAGCGGCGCGGCGCGTGTTTCAAATATTTTATTTCTGCTTGCGTTGGCAAAGCCCGCGAACGTTACCGCATTCCTCCACCCTTTGCTCTCTCTCTCCCCCCTTCTCTTCCCCGGCGTTCTGTATTTTCTCTTTTATAGGTATAACGTACCGGCCACCAATAAAATTCGGCCGGGCACCGGCGTCGATCTTTTGATCGGGGAAAAATCTCGCCAAAAAGGGGAACACGCGGTATACCGCGTCCCAGCCAGTCCATTTCGCTTCATTCCGGGCACGGACACTTTAATAGTGAAGATATCGGGACCGTGTACGTGCCCGTGGATCATCGTTCGTCTTGCCACCGCCGATTTTCCTTTTTCTCTTTTTATTTGTGAAATTAGCGTTCGCGGCACCGGACCCGCGCGTAAGCAGCAACGTGAGTTGCAGATTAAAAGCGTCTCGTTACCGATTGCAAATACACTGCTAATAGAATATTTTTCGATCGTACCGCGATCTGTTTGATGCCGCGACGTCTAGACGCGTTTTACTTTCCGATCCTGTATCCGATTTGTTGCTGGGGATCTTCTTTCCTCGTGTGACCGGTCAGAGAGCCGGTTTTTCTTGTTAATAATTAACGTTCGTGGGTGTATCATTCAATAGAATGTATTGATCTCGTTCACTTAAAAGCATGACGGAAACCGCGTTTATCCTATAGAAAGATTTTTATGCAGATTGTAGGTGTTTCTTCTGACGTCCATTGGTTGGATACAATTTTAGTTTTGTTATTCCGTCGCGTAAGAACCATATACGTGGATGTCTTTCGGTCAATATTTATGGTCCGTTCGTGCCTAAAGACCGTCATAGCGAATTAAACAAACTAGGGTGACTCGACGACCAGTCGAGGCATCTGGCCTAATGTTTAGTTTTTTACACTCTTGAAAATACAAGGTGTCATAAATTTAGTCCTTCCGAGGGACCATCCGCGACCGTTAAGTACGGTGTCAAATTACCGGGACCCGTCGTCGCCCGAGTTTAGGTATCGCCCCACTCCTCCTTCCCAGGGCCTCATTCAGAGCTACGGGAAGGAGGTCCTAATTGTCAAAAGTATGCTGATTGGGAAATGCAACTTTCTGCAGGAACCAATCAGTGCATCTTATTTCCTGCTCGAGAAACCTGACGAACATCGCGTTGAGACCGCGTTCGTCAGTTGAGTTTACGCTCTAACGCCGCGCTGCGACACTCTCCAGTCCGAGGGTAGACAAGACATCGCACGAGCCGTTGTCTTGTCAATCATTCTTAATATTTGTAATTGTATCGCGATAATTCGTTGTCGAGCGATCAAACCATCCGACTAACGGGATCGCATCAGTCGAGATAAGTATAATGCTAGACCTGCTAGATCAGCCTTACTGATGAGTCCACTAGCAGGTCCGGGACGAAACGCTTCGTTTAACGTATTTTTTTGTCATGCGAATCAATTATTGCCTTTTGCGTCTTGTATATCAACTTATCATTCGAATTACTTGCCCAAGATTAACTTGGCGGGCACAGATCCGGAATATTCGCGACACACGCAGTTGCGAAAAAACATTGTGGTACTCCGAACAGCTGTATTTTAATGTTGGATATTTCAAAAGTGTTAATACTACACCTACCACCGCCGGTCAAATGACCGATTTTAGATTTTTTATTTTACAATTATTGAAATCATAAAGGTGTTTTAATGGGAATTGATTGAACACATTTTTTAATTCCAGTATAATATAAATAAATTTAAGTTTCGTAGATTTGTATCAGTTAAACATATTCTGAAAATTTCATGAAAATCGGCCAATGTTGCATGAAGCTACAAACGTTTAAAGATGATAAAAATTGCAGTATTTCACGATTTGCAGTCTCTAACTGCAATAAATCTAAGGATTCTTATGTTTCTCACAATGCGTGTCGTTTTCATTCATCAGTGTGAATTTCAGATTTACAAAACGTATCTCTTAAATTTTCAGTATAGACGCACATAAAAAAATTGTAAAATGGAACTTTTAGTATTTTCTCTACAATTCCGACCAGTTGCAATTTTTGAAAAAATGTCTTCTCACATCATGTAGTAAACTACTTGGTGTAACTTCTCAAAAGTTATCATGTTCTCAAAGTGCGTCCGAATATTAATGGAAATCACTCCCAGTGTCATTCCGGTCGTCGTGTATGCACAGGAGAAAGTGTGTCTGGAAATGAAAATGCAGTTGTGGAAACAATTTTTCCGTGTGCCCGATTCCCCGAGAAATATCGAATCGTTCCCAGATAACTCAAACAGTGGGTATGCAAGCCGCTTCCTCGCGACACTAGCTACCGTTCGATCGTATCTACCAGGAAACGGCGGTCTTGCAACATTTATACGTTTACGTCGACAGACGGTATAAATACTGCACGATCTTACTATAGACCCAGAGACCTGCTCTATGCCGCTATTTATGGCCATATGGCCGGCGCGGACGTTGCAAAGTGGAATTGTTATTATCTATGAACTTTCTTCGCGGCCTCGATACGTAGATTCGCGCGAGCGTATATCCGACAGATCGGAATGTCGAGCAAGCTGCATTATGAATTGCCGGGAGATCTATAGCCGCTTCGATTTCTGCTTCGAACGTACTCCCGGCCGAGTGAAATTGTTCTCTTCCGTGGTTATGTAACTTCCACTTATGCTACTGACCGGACAAACCGTCCATTTGCTTCGGTTTATTCTGCATTGCTAAAGTAATCGTTCGAACTGTCCGAGTGACGAATAAGAACCAGAAATATCAAATTGCCGAAGCGACTTTATTAACACTTTTATAGTAATAAAAATTATTATTATTAGTATAGTATTAAAAATTATTATTATTAGTATAGTATTAAAAATTATTATCGTCTATGATTCACTTGCTTCAACGAGTGCAACACAGTACATCGACTAAATTACATTGATGTGACTGCAGATCTTTCTGCAATAATTACATTATTATTTATTAGCCGATGCAAAACAGATTCCTCTCTTCCAAATATTAAAAAAATCAGAATTCGATAAGCTATTAATTTTTAAATACATATTGTCACCGGAATGCGAGTGTTGCATAAAAATTCACGGTCTACTTATGCTGATGTTTTCGGCGAAATTACGCACGGGGATCAACTCGTTAATCTATCCGCGCTCGTGAAAGAATTATTGCGCGAGTTTTCGCGAACGTTCGAAATAAATCGGCGCTCTTATCACCGCAGCCATAACGGAACACGCGGATATTTCATATTGATAATCTACGGGTTAGAGGCATACCGAAATAAATAACATTTTCCATTTTATTCGGTGGAACGGGCGCTCGTACGCGCTGCGCCGATGCATTATCGGCGATGCAACTTCGAGAAACGAACGCCGCGCCCTGCCGGGACCGTGATTTATTCGAATATTATTCAATTGAACAAGATGATTACTCTTCATTAGTATAAACAAATGAAACAACGTTGTTCCTGCATTTACGACGTTATATCCAGAGAAAAGTTCTATCCAGCGATTTCCACCGGCGGCGCGGCGCGGCGGAAATTTATTTCGGAACCGGGGAGAGCCGGTGGCGCGCGAATTCCATAAATTCAATTACGAAAATGCGCGGAAATTATTTACATCCTATTAAATTTTCGATAACTCGACGCCACTGCTAAGCCGATGAGGGTCCATTATTCCATCGTTTAAATACACACGGGAGCGGGGCCGCGGCGCGAGAAGAAGCTGATGTAACGTTTGAAAACGTTTCACCCGACCGCGTTACTTGTATTAATTACATCCAGCGCTGAAACGAGATGTAATATGTAAATTGGATACGCTCGTGAAATGAAATTAAAGATCAAATTCTGGTAAACGATTATGATGCAGTTTACGCGACCGCCCGGGCTCGCTTTTTGCGCCTGCATCGCGCGATTTTCATCGAACAATGATTTAACAAGCCTTGGTGAAAAAATTCACAGCTGTCCTGTTCGCCTTTTCAACCGTTTTCTATGTTCAACAGTGTCTTTTAGACTGCGCCGTAATTTGATGTATTTACATTGTGATTTGTATGAATCAACACCCTAAACCATCCGGCAAAATCGATGCAATTTATTTAATGAAACAACCATTGGGAAATTGAAATAGAATGAATACACTTCCAAATTTTAGACATTGAATATATCAGACATTAATTTATAAATCTGGGCAAATAACACCATTCAATGCGTAAAAATATGAAATTATGAATAAAATACATTTGGTCGAATTAATGTATAAAATGAAAACGCAAACAATGATATTTGATGCAACTGTTGCCGAAATACGTTCGGAGAATAATGACAAGTAAGCTGACTACTTTATGCTTTTATGAGAACAATGAATAAACCAAATTCGACACTGCAAACCATTAAAAAAATTCAAAAATATTGCTCTATTAATGTAATTTACTCTAAATGTATTTTAATTACATTAAAATGTACTTTGGAGGCAGTATAGTGCAACATTTGTCCAGAATTCAGAAGTTCCTCTCCGTAATAAATATTCGAAAATTGCGTGTAATTGAATTGGTCAAATAAAAAGCCGGGATTACTGGAAGATCGGGTTGGCTGGAAATCTCGAATATAAATATAATAATTCCAGAATAAAAACACCGCGGCTTGTTTGAACGACCTTTTACCTCGCGCGTATAAATATAACAGAGATACGAAGAGATCACTTATATCCGGAATTGATTATATCAAAAACGAGCATTGCCCGGCGCTCTCAATTTATTTTTCCCCGCGCAACCACTCTCTAATTGTTAGTATCATATATCGCAGCGTTCCGCACGCATTTAATTCAATATTATTCCTCATGGATATGGATTTTCGCCGAAATAGATTTCAGAAGTGAATTAAGCGTTACGTGAATACACGTGTGTGCGAGTGCGGTTAAAAGGGTTGGAAGGATTATGCTATTTGTATGACAAGTATAAATTTCGCGCGGGGAAGATACGTCAAATACGGTATGCAAATTAGGTTGGGAACAACGATGTAACTCGATTTATGAAACTAGTTCTGGCGAAGTCGCTGTCTTCCGCTCAACGGAAGTACTGATTCGGTTAAACGCTGTATTGGCTTTTATATAGGAACCAAACCAGCCGCGAATCAATTACTATTTTTTCATAATTTTTCATAGAATCTGCGTTGACGTATTTACTACCGTCGTCATCCGTCGTTGATATTTAATGTCGCTTGGTATTTAATATTGAATCGAACTCGGGTCAGAGAGTACAATAAAAATCTTTTAAATATGGATAAAACAATCTGAAAAACGTCGTTGAACTTTAAAAGGAGCGGTTTCTGAGGTCAAGAATGAACATGCATTCACGACTGAATAAGTGAGTTCTAATTTAATCAATGTCTGCTCCTTCTCTTGTTAACTTCACTTCCTGCTCTTATTGGTCTGTGTTTTTCGTTAATAACTCCTCAACAAATCCAAGGCAGACAAGCAAAATGTATTAGATCTTGAAAATAACTTCCATTATTTTCTAAACGTATACTTCCTTTTACAGACGTGTGATGAAGCCAGTAAAAAGTTTCATTATGAAACAATATTCGAATGATTCATCGCGAGGACTTGCAATTAATTTGTACATCTAACGTAAATTTTCTTTTTCGCCACGAACAAAATAGTACAGGTTTTAAGATTCAACGTAAAATTATTAGGTTGTTCCACAAATTCATTTCGTTTTTTATTGATATGCAAATGCATTCGGAGAATACAGAGCAGGCGTAAGAAATATTAAACATTAGCGAACAGATTGTATTATTTGCTTATGTTCGTATTATTTAACAATATGAAACGTGCACACTGCTGAAGAAACTTTTGGGACAACCTAATAAATCTGGAGTTTATCGTCGACTGACCTCGGCGAACTTGCAATTTCTGCTCGCTTCGACGCTTTTTGCCGGTTCGATTTGTCAGGAAGTGGTGGGCCGCGCGAACGAATGCGGGCAGAATTTAAACACGATTAATTCTCATAACTATCCGACGTTGTTTTTATTTGTCGGCGAACAGAAAAGCGCCGCAGCTACGATCGCACACCTTTATCCTTGGCCGCGCGAGAGAAGAACGAAACAACATTTTTACTGGTATCATAACAGTCTACACTACGCGGCGAAGTTACCACCCATCTTCTGTGTGTGTGCGTCCCAGAAAATCCGATAATTCCTCCCGCAACGCGGAATAAAAGCGGGGGGAGGGCGAGCGAACAGCGGAAGGAGAACACGAGAAAAAAGAATGAGGTGAGACGGCCAGGCTGAAGCCGGGTCGTTCCGGTAATAACGTAGACGGTCGTTACACTTCCCGGACCCGTATATGTTGTGAATTAAGCGTGGATTCACCGACGTGCCGGCATATAATATTGTTCGCAACGTTGCTGCCCGAGTTATTGTAATGATTAAACCATTCTCCATTTCATGCCGATCGCATGGTCGCCGGATTACCGGCACAAGGTCCGTTCGATTCTGCAATTTCATTTCTATGGCGACCGCGTGGCTATGCGTCTGCAATGTTTCTCTGTTTTTCGATGTACCAAACATGCACTCGATGAATAATCAAAATTAAATCAACGGCGGAAAACAGTACTGGTGATTTTTAAAGGATATGCGTCTTATAATAAGTTCATTGGTTCGAATACAGATCGGGAGATTTGTGTGGCTCTCCTGACAGTAAATGATGCTCAAACATTTCTCTGATGTCTTATGCTTTACAGCGCACAGTATGGTGCAGGAGCCTGCTTTTTGTGGCCAAAACTATCGTAACGTTATTTCAAGGTTTAATGTTATGATATTATAGGTCGTTGAATTCGTATCGATACCAGTCTGAATATTATCAAGTAAAAGATATATGTTAACATTTAAAAAATTGAGGTGAGCTTCATATTTTATAAAAAACAAATTTTTTCTTTAGATATTTTATATTGACATTTGTAGAAAAGAGAATACTAGTCCATTTTTGTTGGAAACTTTTTTTGTCAAATCATTAAAATAATTTGAAAAATTGAGATACCAATGCTCTCAATGATTCAGAAACATGGTTTTTGTAGCCAATTTTAAAATACGTTCATATTGAATTTTAATGCATTTAGTATACCTAATATACCTAAAACACCACAAGAAATAATATTATACTGAATATTCTGATTCTAGGTCTACATATATGTTGTCTAAAACCGTCTGATTCTTAAAAAAAGCAGACGTTCAATTTTACTTGTTATATCTCATTACAGAATCATCTGAAATGAATAATATTTTGGATTTGGAAGTTTTAAAGGGTTGCCAGTTTATAGGGAAAAAATTGTTTGAATACATTAAACTTGAAAAATTGACTTTCGACCGACTGTGCACTGGATCCAAGAATTGTCTACGTTTGAACTTAAAATGAGTCCAAATAATTGGCGTTCTTGGGATGATGCTTCCTCGATATAATAACGGAAAGAAAAACGAAGATTAGCAGAGTCGCAAAATTTCAATTTGGCAATTTGAGACAGCCGGTATTGAATTGCGGGCAGGCGTATATACCACGGCGCAGCCCGCGCAGCGACTTTAGTCCCTGATTTTTGGAGGGTGCACTTGTATTTTCAGCGTTTCAAAAGACGGACGCGCTGCGAGGTTTAAATTCACGAAGTGAACAGCTGTAGAACCCGAAACGCGCGCTTTGATACAAGCCTCGACGAGGCTGCGCCTGCTAATTATTGTCGCTAATTAAAGCCTTCGTTTTTTTTTATCCTGTCATTCTATTCTTCCGACCGCGTGATTCACGCTGCCTGTATATATCTTTTTCTCGTTTTGAAGTGAAGGATTGAGCAGTTCATTCAGTCCGTGTTTACTCTTCAACGACGGCCCTGCGCGCGTATCCCTCCATTGTTTCATTGTCAACGCCCTCTTGACGCACGGCGATACCGTGTTGCAATACTCTACAACAACGCGCATCAAAATGACAAGAAGTTTTCCGTATGCTGTTGATGCTTCACAATTTTTCGGTGTACGTCTGCAAAGAGCAGTACAGGGTTAAAAAGTTTCGGGTCTTCTCGAGTTGTTTAACTTCGAAAGGGAAATTCTACGCTGAGAGGACCGTTATTGTATTAATGGCACTGCCAAGAGGATATCAGGAGGCTATTCGCACTGACATTATCGAATATCCATCTCAAAAGACTCTTCGAAATGTAACACTTTGAATTCCAACCTAGTGGCCTTAAAAACTCCATACAATCTGTTCCGTCCGAAACGGAACACCGTAGCTAAAGATTCTCGAAGGAAGGTTTATGACATGGACGGGACATACAGTTTATTTTTTGTGTTAATTTCGCTTGAGAATTTTAGTTATTTTCTACAACCGGCAATTTACCTGCGCGACAGTAAAGTTTATTTCGTTTGATACAATGGCATTTCGTTTTCGTCCATCCTAATAACCGACTAGGTCATAAACTCGGGATTTCCGAAGGGTCGGCTAAAACATGTGCGTAACAGTCTTGCAGCCGAGGTCAACCTGGAGGAAATCTCCGCGGTCCGTCGTGCCTTCGAGAACCCCTCCCGACTCAGACAATGCCCTCACCCCCGCTCGAAAAGGGACGACTAAGGGCGTTACCCAAAAATTGTTAAGATGCGCTGATTGGAAATAAAAAAGGCCAATCAGCGTACTCGAACCGTCTTCGAGGTGTCGCGATCGGACACCGGACGGCAGTCAGCAATCGTTTGTAGAACCGTCAACATCCAGAATAAACATTTAGTTAACCACCAGCGAGACATTCGTGAATTCACTAGATACAGTCCACTATTCATCCTAACCAATCGATAGGACTTCCATGAAGGAAGTTTTCTCCGCGTCGTTTAATCGTCGCTAAGTATCTGTCGACGCTGCGACGCATATACACAATCAAAGTAATTCATTTAACGAAATAAAAATTGAAAAGTGAAGATACACGATACTGAAAGTACTCCTTCCCAGCTTCTTGCATGTTATAAATCCTAACCACTCGCTACATTGAACGCATTAGGGCGAAAATTAATTTACAAATCTAGACAAACAATTCCGTATCCCATTACTGAGAGATGAAGCATTGGTAGTGTAAAAATATTTTCATTATTGAAACTGAAACGGTAAAATTGAAACTTATTATTAGGCTGCGGATCTTTATGCAATATGAAAATCTCCAGGAGCTATCGTGCGAAGCAGGAGTGAAATAAAAATTCGATTCATCCCCTAATACTTCTTTTTACACTGAAAACAACATAACACTATTCTTAGACTTTTTAAATTTTTCACTTTTATATTTATCCTAGTCAATTTCTTCATAAATATCATAGCAGATGCTGCATAATAACCATAATAAAATCCCAGATACAGGGCACCAGTGAACAATGCTTGCGAAAAATTGGCGAGCATTGATATGTAGAGCCAAGTAAAGACACACGCGTCAGATTCGACAGAGGGGAGGGAGAACCACATCGTCGATCACAAGGCGTTGATGAAGCCCGTTGATCACAGGCCGAAGATGAGGGAAAATTCAGCGGAACGCGTAATCACACGGCTGGTTAGAATGTAGCAGGGTATTCAAAGGCCCATTAAATCATAGGACTAAACCCCTAAATCCCGCCTAAACGTCGTCGTCCCCGGTACATCGACTCCAGAGCGATCCCTGTCACAACAGTGTACCCGAATCACCGACGTACATATCTTTCGTGAGCAAGTCGCCCATAAGGTCGACATTGACGAGTGCAACGTTCGTGTGCATGTGTCGTGCTCGGGGCGAAAGTCGGTGAATCGTGGGGTGCAGGGTGTCTGGTGTAACAGGAGAGAAAGCGAGGAAGCGAGAAAGAGAGAGAGAGAGAGAGAGCATGTTGCATTGGTAGGAGACGAAACGGAAGGGTGATCACGGTAGGGTGCAGGCACGACAAGGAGTAACCGGAGGGTGGCGAACAACAATACCGGTAAATGAACCGGCGGTAACTCTCGAGCAACCCCTGCCACATCTTCAGCGACGTCTGCTACTCGAGATAGTGTCCTCCTATGTATGCCGAAGGTACCTTGCCTGTTTTCATCCCCTCCCTGTCGTCGACGACTGCCATCGTTTCGCCGACAGCGCGTGGAACAGGGTTGCGGTTTCAGGGTACGCGCATAACCCCGGTCCGGGGGATGCAGCTTGCACCGAGGCTTGCACCGTGTAAACCTGTATGTGCATGCCACGGTGCAACACACCCGGCTCCGCGTATCGGCGGATCCATAATTACACGGAACTGCGATTGACGAGAGGGTTATTAGGCGGCAGAAACCCGCAACGTATTCGCGACCGGGAGAGAACGGTCTCTGGAGTTATTCAAAGAGATTCCGCCGCTAAGCGCGCACCTGTAAGCATCGACGAGCACACCGGATCCGCGGCTGATGATCGATGCCGTGCATTCTTGCGAGATCGCCCCGGATTACTCGCTTATGGATACCATTTAGTATACAGTCGCTCACCGTTTCGGCAACCATTGGTTTCCGGTAAAAAGGCGCCGTGTATCTTGTAGCCAGTGACGGAACTACGAATTTTCGGTCATCCCCCCCCCCCCCAAATATAATTTTGGGTCGATAGAAAAAAATAATTTTTATTGTATAAAGAAAGAGAATTTATATTACCTGAAAAAAACATATTACATAATTTTTTATATTACATAAACAACAACTTATATTGTAAAAAGGACACTAAACTTCTATTACATAAATAGAACAATTTATATTATATGAGAAATATTGACATTGATATTTCATTTTTTAAAATGTAAAGTTTTTTATGTCGCTAAAAACTTTTCAAATAAACTTACAGAAAAGAACAAAAATAATAAAAAATGTTAATTTTTATTTGTACTTTTCATAATAGGGCTATAATCCTCAATTTTTGACTGTTTTTTCTTTCGATATTTATATCGTGGATTGAGATTTTTAAATGCTTTTTAGGAAAGAGAATTGTGAAAAATCAATAAACGCAAAAAGTACAGTTTTTTGTCAGTGTATTGTTACTTTAATCTAAATTAGGGATAATTTTAGTAAAATTACAAGATACTAAATGAAAAAATTTTGCGCCTCCTCCAATTACGCCCCCCCCCCCGAATTACAGGATCTTGCGGTATTGTAGTTCCGCCCCTGCTTCGTGAAGTCGAGCTTTTAGGTAACCTCGGAAATATTCAGTTTGATCTTTTGTTGATTCCGTTTGTTATTGAAGTTGTCGATTATAGCTGAGTTATTCAATTACTCAATCAATGGAGAAGATTATGAAATTTTATACATTAAATTAATTCGTTTGTAAGCGTGTATTTTACGCGTACGATATATCGTTAATTTGCTACAGCTATAACACAAAATTCACTATTTCAGGGAAAACGAGCTTAAATATTCTGGATTGCCATAACTTTCTGACAATATGACATTAAAATGTTGAAATTGGTGTGATAAACTATTAAACCTGTATGCACAGAAATATAATAATACTCTTATTCGATGTCGTAAATCCTCATCTACCCATAAAACAACCCCTATTCCAATTTACGACACTGTCGTTGCAAAATTCACTCTACTTACGAGAATTATTTAGTAATAATACTCTTATTCAACGTTATAATTGTTCATTTATCTTCTAAATTTGCAAATTCTACTTTAAACTTGGAAAAAATCATAGATACCATTCCGTAATAACAATTGATTAAAATTTATATTTGCTATCAATCGCTAGAATCAATATCAACACAATCTTCCGTAAATTGCAACTTCAGCATTCGCAAGAAAATAATTCGTGCCAGATAATATCAGTAGAGAATTCACTACACCGTGCTCTATTAGAAATAATCTTCTTTGCTACGACCATGTATATATACCTTCCCCGGATTTATAGTTGCTCCAGATTTTCGTTTCTCTATTTCATCAAAGTCGGAACTGTGCCGGCGCACATCTTTGGAAGCAGTTCTCTACACGCATAATATAAAATGTGTTCAGGGGATCCGGTCGGAAATATCGCCGCAAATGGCTTCATTCGTTTCGTAAGAATCTACGTCTCCATTATCATCTTAATGGTCGCTTCGAATGAATTAAACGCCACTCCAATTGCCCCTATATTTGGATTACGTAAATTCTCTTTATTGCGGTCTCCGTTTCCATTCCGCGGAGCGGGTACACGCGGCTCAGCTTATCCGGATTGTTTTCTAAGCTAACATCTCTCTCGCTTATTGTTTCGGGACGATACACGTTCCGGGCGCAATGCTGAATCCTGATGCACCTACCGGCGCAATGCCTGGCCGACTCGAATGCGACGTTAATCAAAGTGCCTTATGACGTAGCCGACGATTTATTCGCACCCCGCCAAAGCGAACAAACTAATTCCGGATTCGCGAAACTGCTTCGACTTCGACTGATCGTCCCTCGAATACTGAAATACTTTCGTTGGTAACGAGTTAGCTACTTAGCTACGGTAATTTATTCGTTCATTTATTCATCGAGGAATAAGTTTTCTATACCTTATTTCGGTATTATTGAAAGTGTTCAGATTTTTCTTTGATTAATGATCGAATGATTTGTTGCGAGATCAATCTTCGAATTTTTCTAGGCTCTAAAATAATTCAACGGTTTCTTTGGGAAAAATTTTAGTAAATTCCAATTATTATACATTAAATCCATAATGAATATAATTATGTAACATTAAGGTTATCGAGCAGTAAAAGTAACCAGCAAGTCTGACTATTTGATGAAAATGTCAATTTTGTGACTATTGCAAGGCAACACGAAAAGTCAGTTTTAGTGCTCGTTACGTGTAATATTAAAGGATTGTATACATTGCGGATTCAATTTAACTGGAATTTACTCAAACCTTCTCAAGCAACTATCAAGATCCTCGGAGTTAATTCGACTACCAGGCCGAGACGAACCTCCATCGCTCTACACACAAAATAAAGATTGTTGAATATCAATTTCGAGGAGAAACTAGCTTCATCTGATAAACCGTTCAGATCCTCGCAGCATTCGTTTCGCACGAGCGATTTCATCGGCTGTCTCCACCTACGGGCAAAGCGGAAACGGCTTGGCTGTTAAGGCGGCGCGTTGCAATAAGCAAACGAAAGGTGGATAGGGGGGAGAGAAAAAGGAAGAGAAAATTCCGCCGGGAAGAAGGGAATCCGTATTATTCTCGGCAACAAATCGTAATAATCCGTTTCGCCGACAGACAGCGACTCGGCTCGGCTCGGCTCGGTTTCCGCGAGCGCGGTGAATATCACGCGTTTCGACGAGAGGAAACGCGAAATCGATCGAGATCCCGCGGTTACAGGATCCTCTGCATTGGCGAGGGGATGGCTGGCTGCTATAAATAATTCATGAGCGAGCCCCGATAACGAGTTTACGAAGACTCGGAAACAAGGAAAGCCCAAGGAAAACGGTTCCTACGAATCCGCGTGCCGACTCGTCGAAAGCCTCTCGCGAAATAGGTAACGACGGCAGCGATGGAGGGAGAAAACGAGAGACAGAGAGAGAGAGAGGGAGAGAGGAATAGTGGATTTAGAAGAGAGGGAGAGAGAGAGATTGAGAGGATTGGGAGGGGGCCGAATTCTCATGAAAAAGTGATACTGGCTAAAGAGGGAACAGCGGAACCCCGCTAAGCCATTAATAATCCACGTTACAAGACTCCCTTTTCTTCCTCATTGTCGGCGCCGGTAAGGCTTCTTTCGGACCTACCTACCGTACAAATGCATATCATCCACCAAGCATATCTGACGTGATACACGCGAGACACACGCACGGTCGACTCGGGTTTTATTAGCTTATGTCCACTGCAATTTGCGGGACGCCGTTCCCCACGGATTTTGAAGTCGGCCGAGAAAAGAAAGAAACAGTCCGCTCGCTTAGCGTTCTGATGGATTAGGGGAAAAGTACAGCGGAATCTTCAACCGTTGACAACTAACGGCGAGCTGGACGCCACAGAGTTTTGTCGCGAGATTCTGCGACCGTGCTTGCCTGGCGAATTGTCCACGTCTGCCGGTTATGTGGCACGTGTACCGGAACTGGCATTTCGAAGAGAAAATTTGTCATCGTTAATTATTTAACACTAAAGCTACCGAGAAATAACACGATCGAATTTATTTGCAGTTTGTGCAATTTTTATTATAATGTATGCTTAAATATGGAATCGTGTAGAATCATTTCTAATTGAGGCATCTTCATAAATTCAATAATTGTGAAACACAAAATCTGGAAATGGTCATTTGCCCGGTAATAATAGGTTTAGTGTTAATGTGCCAATCCGTAATTAAAAGTGACACAGAATATTCAGCTCATTTTATTTAGAAAACGTGCTTGATAACTTTTGTTTGCTCAATGTATTTAATGATTGCTAGCGAAAAAGATTCTTGAGTTCATCTTGCTCGTTTAGCATATCGAATGATTTCTATTTCTCCAACATATTCAATGATTGATAGCGAAAAAGGTTTTTGAGTTCATATTGCTCGTTCAACGTACTTGTTGATTTTTGGATAATTTTTGACGTATTTGTTGTTTGTAAAGTTTGACTTGATAATTTTTCAACGTACTCGTTGATTTTGGATAATGGTTAATGGATTCTATAACATAAGAAGTACAGTAAATGTTAAAATATGCTAGACTTTTTTCAAAATGTTCATGGGAATTTTACTTTATATTATTCACAGTCGTTAGAACTTGTTTTCAGTACTGTTACTGTACCGAGTATATAACCATGCAACAATTGCAGATAAGGGTGATTTGTACAGCTCATATACGTGTACGCATAAATGTTTGACGGTATTATTAAAGTTTTGATAGGTATGAATATTGTAAATCTCTTGTTATGAATCTGGTAAATTCAGTCATATGGCTGCAATTGTAGCAATCCTGACCACATCGATAGTTTAATCCATAAAATCTGCAAATGTTGCTATAATAACTATGAGCGTGCAGCATCAATTCCACCGTATTCATTATTAAAAAAGCGACACCCAAAATTACAACATTAGTAAAAGTGAAATGGCGAAAGCGAAACTGTCACGAATTAATCAAAATACTAAGAGGAATAAAACAGAACAAATCAGTATATCACACGGAGATTAGAAAGTAGAGACATTTAGAACAGATATGAAAAATATTAATAATTGGCATCCATATCATTGTGAAATGAATACATCTATCGGTGTATCGTGACGGAAGGAAATCAAGAAAACGAGTATTGTGAAAAGAATTCAATCAGCATACTCTAAGCGAAAAGAAAACAGAGAAGAGCAATCGCGAGGAAATTAATAGAGAAAGTTAATATATCCTGAAAAGTAGTATATTATACAGTAGAGAAATAAAGAGATCGGTATCTGTATCATTAATACACATCGATCAGTGAATCGCGAAACAATGAATACAAAAGATCAGTGTATAGCGAAGAAATGAATAGAGAACGTCGCTATATCACGAAAGGAACAGAAGCAGAGAAAATTAGTAGTCGAAGAAAAAGATGAAGAGAGAACTCATTCAGAAGAAAGGAGGCGAGAACATCAGTGGACGATAAGCTCTCGGCTGTTATAAGGGCGAAAGGAAATTGCGCAACACGGCGAGTAATATCTGATAACGTAGACCAAGGACGTAGAATAAGCAGAAAGTAGCTGGCACATTTTGGCGAATCGCCGGCAACGATTACCGATTCGATGCACCGAATATTCGAAGTCGAAGTATGCAGCAGCACGCGGCGCGGAGCCCGCGGTGGAAAAAGAATTCCGGCGTTCATAAAGTTCGCTGGAGCGCGTAAGCGTGGACTGCGAGCGTCTCGAAAGAATTTGAAGTATCTTCGACGTTGCCAGGCCGAAATGCCGCGATTCACATCCTTTCTTTTCTCTTTTCTGCTCTTTTTTCCCCGGGTTCTCTTTCTTTCTCTTCTCGCCAAGCCGCTCTTTGTGCGTGCACGCGATCGGGCTCGCCGATACGAATAAAAACGATGGGCGGGAACGACACAGCCGGCGAGTGTAATTAATTGTTTTTAATTGCAAATGAGGAAACGGAGGTGGTGCCCGAGCGTGTCAAAGACTTTGTCTACGGCGCTGTCGACAGATATAGTCGGCCTGATGTACACCCTTGTCGTTTCGAAGAGACACGGTCCGTTTGGATAATGGAAAATGTTCGGAGTTTCGAGTCGCGGCCCTCCTAGTTCGCCGACTGCACAATGTCCTCCTACGATCACAGCGAATGCTGGCATCGAAACTAACTGGGCATTTCATCGGAGATCACACCGGAAAAATTCAATCACCTGGGTAATTTATTTTTAACCGCCTTTAACGTCGAGTCACACTCGTGACGAAGATTTCGAACAAGATCTATTAGGTGTATACTCCATTGAATTCTGGTAAATGTAATTTCATTCGTTTTTTATCGATGTTTAACCATTCGTGAAAATACAGAAATACAACCAACATAAATTTTCTGGTTCTTCTAGGAAATTGCTTCTATGAATGATACAAGAATCCCATTCAATGTGCAAATATTACTGTACACAATTGTTTGCTAATATGTTCATATATATAAAATGAATTTTAAATTTAACTATGAACGTCTTAGGAAGCATTGATTTTTGGTTTCCCCGTTGTCCTCATTGTAATAGGAGAGAGAGAGAGAGAAAGAGAGAGAGAGAGAGAGAGAGAGAGAGTGTGTGAGAGAGAGAGAGCGAAAATACGTACATATTGATAAACGCTATTGTACGGATCGGCGTGAACGAGAAAGAAATATGGCCGAAAAATACTCTCGCTGACTGTAGGCAAAAGTTGGTCGTGGATGGGGCACCTTCTGCACATGACGTTCTGTTCGCGTAGAACACGTGCCTGCACTATAGTTATAGCAGACGCGAAACAGCGGAGAGATTTTAAGCTACAGCGCTAACATCATATCTCCATATCAATTCTCAACTAATTTTCTTATCTACAATTCAAATGCTTCGAAAGACATGGTGTATACATAAAATTAATGCTAACTTATTCATATGATATTCAGATCGATTTTCAACCAATCTTCTTACCCACAGTTTAAACGCAAGACATCCTGTATACTCACAAAATTGATACCAACACACACTCTATTAATCAAGCATAATAACGAGTGAAGTTTAACGAAGCAGGTAACGAACTGCCGCAGAAATACGCACGCATTCCCCGGGCGAGTTTGCGCGTGTGTGTGTGTGTATCAGGGAAAAAAACAATCATTAAAATTACACGTTCACGGTATCGCATTATGCAGGCTGCAAAATCAGCCTTCGCCACGCCGGCGAACTCCCACCTGTACACACAGAGGTATCGGACTGCGAGCCGTAATTAATTTTATTGATTTATCGGGGCTTATATGTGTATTGATTAAGCCTGGTAATTGACATCCAGCTCAATGGAAAAGTAAACCGATTAACGATAAGGACGTCAAGGAAAAGAGGTATTGCTTCGCCTCGATTAATCAACGCACCTGTTTCGCAGCCGGGGATCGACGCCCACGTGTGTTACGTGTAAACGGGCACGCGTCGACCGAACACCTGTCCACACCTTTATAGGCGGGGCCCGGCTCTTAAACTCGTTTCAACGCAGTTTCTTCCTTCTGACACGGTATGAATGAGTCACAATGACTGTCAGCCACCGAGCGTTTCACGGTTTTCAAGCAAGAAACCGACAGATTGCTCTCAGAAAAAGGAACTCCCGACAGATCCGACAGAAACCCTGTTTGCAAACACGAGGTGCATCCGATGTCCGTGTACACAATATGTGGTTCAAACAACTTTTATGCCCCCTTGATAAACACTTTTTATTGGATTGTGGACTTGAACAATGAAACTCGATTCTTACAAGAGAGAGAAAGAGAAAGAAAGAGAGAGTGAGAGAGATTATTTCTTTCCGAGTTAAAAATTGTCATAGAGATTATTTATTAGGCCAAGTAAGACGAAGTTTAGAAAATAAGAGAATATTAAGGGACAAATGGTCTTGTACAAGTTGTGAAAGAAAATTTTGGAACAACATAATATTACGAAACGAATAAATTTTTGGAGATGGAAGAAGAATTGTATAGCTCACGCACGGCGAATGTGGCAGTAGATACGTTAACAATACGTAACGATACACAAATTGAACGAGAACTGCTCGCACGAATAAAACGTATCCACTTATTTTTATATACATACAATAATCCGCACACTTTAAGTATTTGTTTTCCTTTAAAACTAACGGAAAAATCGTTTTATCGCAACTGAAAACAGCAATAGGCTCCCGGCGCGTGGAGTCGTGCGAAACAAATAATATCCGAATCAATACGGGCGAAATACGCGGAATACGTAAGAACGTGTTGCCGGAGAAATTGCGTGACTCGCGGAAAACGTATTGGAAAAATTGTTCACATAAATTTCGAAGCGGCCGCGTGACTTCAGACGTCGGAAAAGTTGCCGCGTCGAAGTGGAAGGTTACCGCGAACCAATCGATCGATCGCCTCGTTTCCTTCGCCGGAAGCCCGCGCAGTTCCATGTAATAAGTGAACATCCTAGCAACTGCGTTTATCTAAACTGTATTAGCTCGTCCCACAAGTTTCGTTTTCGATTAATGCACACGATACAAATTCGACAAAAATTTTTTTTAAGAAAACAAAATTTCACGAAAAGACAATGAGGTGTTAATAACATTAAACGGACAAATTGCGAATAGACACGTCTGAGACAGACTAATATTTTCATCTCGAAATCGATTGCTTATCGATCAAGGAATCGATACGACACTTCGATATTTCTGAATCGGACGATGGACAGCTGAGCCGCGGGAAACTTTCGAAATTAATTTTACAGGCGAGGAAATATTTGCACGGCGATCGGTCGAGTGTCCGGCTCGCGAAAATAGAAATCGGTCGGCCGGCCGCCGCCGCTTCAGATCCATGAATTATTGCTTCCCTTAATGCGATTCGACTCGGATTAATCCCGGCAACGGCGCGCGATTACCGTTCAATTAGCGACACCGTAGCGATGCAAAAATATCGACCGACTTGCCCGGATGATTCATCGTGCCCCGCGCACTGCGCAATGCAATCGAACACTCTATTCGAATGACGCAAACGTGTAGCTGGCAATTCCCACCTCGAGCGCAATGTCCGCTTTCTTCCGGCTGTTGCCAGCGTTCTTTACGGTTTTCGTGCGATGTCGCCGCCCGTTTATACTCTGCCGAAGCGTGTTGCAACACTTGACCCCTTGGGTGATCCAGAAACTTCAGGAAAGTGGCCCAAAAATGCCTGTTTGACTGTACCAGTTCTTTCATTAAATGGTTGCATAAACTGTTCTAGGACAAAAATAAATAAAAACTTCTCGCTTTAAAACAAGTGGAACGATACGAGTGTAAAATTATGTAAAAATATTTTCATGATGAAAAATAGTTTAACCATCTCTCTGTGTACTGCTATTCTAATGCTAACCACATACAGGGAGGGTAATTACAAAATTAATGAAAAAATTTGTCTGCATAAATATGTGTGAAATTTTATTGATTTTTAAAAGATAAGTATACGATACCTTGAAATATGCAAAAATTTTGAAAAATACCACAGGTAGCATTCCTGGAAAATTTTTGGAAATTTTCCAGTCGTCAGCATCTTATTTCCATTCTTCTCGCGCATTTGCACCCCATACACAAAGAGATGGTTAAGAGTGGCAAGCTACGAGGCAAAAGATAGACGTATAATTCATCGATTGACATAATTATTAATCATTTCAAAATAAAACATCCACTTCTAATCCCGGGTCAATTCATACTGTCCATCTATTCCGTGTCGACTCAAGAGAGCAGAAATCTGCGAACAGCTCTCGAATAGCTTGCTCTTCGAGAACTGTCACTTCTATTCTCGAGAGCAAACCTCATAGGAGTCCTATACTCGAGTAAACACAGGCGCGAACTATTTCCAGACGTCACTCTCACGGGAAAATCTGCTATAAGTCGATATCACTTACTTGAGAATGTGAAAATAGCTGTGGAAAATTGTTAAGAAACTTTCGTACAAAGAAATACGATCCACAATAAAATCCTGTATTACTGAATATTTATACTGACCCAAGTTAAAATAAGTTTCCAGTAAAACATTTGAATAATACATCAAGAGGGAATTTGCTGCTATTGTTATTGAACTATTTATTCCGAGATTTTAGGTTTCTAACGACAGGTTCTTAAAGGGCGATCAAAGACCAGCTGTCGTCAACACGTCGCACTTAGACAATACTTAGGCGATTCCACGATACGCGAAGTGGTACGATTTTCATAACGTCTCGTTGCCGTGTCGTTCAACCTTCGCCCGACTGCAGACACATTCGCTCTACATTACCATTAATACCTAATTGAATGAATATTCATGCAATCACCACCAACGCTATAGTTTGCGCGGAGTGTTTCCTCGCGATATTCTCCGGCTCGGCGAAGAAGGCAGGATGTGTGAACACTTTTTGCAGGCGTCGCGACCAGGCACGTGAATCGGTCATAAACTCGGCAGTAAAACGTTAATAAAGCCCGCGTTGTGGTTGCGCCTGCATCGACGTGCCACACATTTTGCGTGGGCGGCGCAGGCACACACAAGGGGGCAGAGAGAAAACGGGTCAGAGGGGGATCGTAATAAGTGTGTGTACGCACGCGGTTCGGATCGTTACGCGCTTACCGCTGGAAAGTGTCGGCTCTCTTTTTTCCCCGGAGTGTTTTCCTACCCGGGACGATGCTTCGTTACGCGTTGTTTGCAGAAGTCACGGCCTCTTTTCTGTCCGCCTTTAATAGCCTCTCAAGAGGAAACCGCTTGAACGGGAACATTCGTTACAAAATGCCGGATTAGTCGAACACGATATGGATTTAGCGTAACACTCGACCTCTAAGTGGTTGTAGACGGTAAGCGCCGGGCACTCTGGACATTTCTTAGAAACCCCTTGTCTTGTAACGTCCAGGTTCCTGATGAAGATCTCGAACAGAATCTGCTAAATATGTGTGCTGTTAGTGACCTGTTTTGTATTCGTCAAGAAGTTAGCAATACTGTAATCATTTTTTGTTCGTTTTCATATGATAAACACCAGAGATGGGCATTATTTAGATAAAAAATTATTAAAATATTAAATTATTTAAATACCGATTCGAATAAAAGATACTTTATTTTTATTCGTTATTCGAAATTTTTATTTAGATAAACATTTTGCCCAACTCTGATAAACACCTATGTTTTGTTGCTACCTGCTACAGTACTATGATAACTTTGATGATTTTTGAAATTATTGGTGGTTTCTTCACACCCTTTTAGTATTTTGATTCAATGGAGTACATTTTCAATGAATTGCGAACTCACGATGACATTGTTGAAGTTAAACCTCTCTTGACTCTGTGAACATCCTTTACATTCCTTAAATCCTTAGAATACCTTTCTACCTATCAAAGACTCTTTTGATAGTCTCATTGTTCTTTGAACTCCTTATAATCCTAAAGGAATGTTGTGTTCCTTTGTATTCTCAACATCCTTTGAAAGTGCTTTTATTATTCTCAATAAGTTTGGAAGAGAATCTACTCTCAAATCCCTTTATTTTGTTTAAGAACTCATAAACTAGTTCGAAGATGTAGTCTAAACAATTCGAAATAAATTGTCTCAGAAATATCAGCGTTCACCCATCTCATCTCGTACCACAACATCCGTTGTTTAACTACAAATTCCAGATGCCAAAATAGACTATAAAATACCCATGGATTTCCGGTAACTACAATTATTTTTTATGTATCTGGAATGACTCTTGTATTCTTGGAATATTAGCCCTTGCAACTCGAAAGTGTTGCGACTTAAAAATTCGATACACAGTATCTATGCAAAATGAATGAAATAAATATTACCTAATAATAAGGATTCAACTGCTTAATATAAGCAAGGCAATTACGAATTCGAACAATGGATTTTCAATGTAGAAATTGACTGCATTGGATAATATTTATATTAGAGAGATTTTAAAGTTTCCTATCTATTTATAATTAATGTATTGTTCACGATGTGTACGAACCCGAAGAATCGATAGCCCAGCTGTCGATACAAAGATCCAGTTGAATCTAAATCTGTAGACACGAAATCGAGGTCTGGTACACGCATAGTGCGTCACCTAAAAGGTATTTAGACTCAGCTTCTCTGCCCAAACGCTCCTATAAATATCGAAAAGCTATGCTCTAAAAAGAAGTAGCTCTCTAAAAGCGTCATGTTCTTGTTTAACAACATGGAATTCTGCAAATATCTGTCCGACACAAAAGTCCGAAGCAATGTATCTTAAACGAACCTCTAAATTCAATCGTGCCGCGAAATCAACATCCTCAACAGTTGTTCCTGATAATCAAACGTATTCGTGGCATTTAGAAGTGGGCCGGGATAAATTCATTAAAAATCGAATTCGTTGAAACGTCGAGACGTCCCAATTACGTCCATCCATTCTCCTTGGAAATCAAATCGTGAACCTCGTGCTGAAAGCGCAGGTGAGCTTGACAATATAGCTCGACCTTGCTTCCTTCGGATCGTAAAATCTCAAAATGAAAAATGTCGTGCAGAAATGTTTGCCGCACCTGTTCTTGCCACATCGAAGACTGGAGACGTAAAATTCTCGAGAGTAAAAAGGAAAAATTCAATTAGTGTTTCTCGATTGGTCGATGCCCATTTAATAAGAAGAATAAAGTTATTTTGTCTATCTCGAAGGCTAATGTCAAAAATTCAGAGACATAGTATACGGTGGGTGATAAAATTATTACTGAAAATCAATTTCTACGGATTGCTGCAGATCGATAGTTGTCCATTGCTTAACTTTCACTCCACGTACATACAATTCTAATGTTAACCCTGTGGTGGGGTGCAATCACACCCCCTGCATGTTTACAGTGCAACATGTAAAGATAAAGCTTTGACTGCGCGGTAGATATGAAGAGATTAGAAAATTTACTTTAACATATAAAATTCATTATACATAAGAAAAATAAATTCAATAAGTTCAATTTTGTTTAATCATGTGTAAAATATGTCATAGATCTTCATGTATGTTTTCATTAGTCTGGGGTGTAGTCACACCCCTACTCGCAGAGTGAAGGTTAAGAGAGCCTAATTCTCGCGGATCGTTTATATCCTTCAGCCGCGAGATATAGTAGACGGTTAACTGAATGGGTTAGGAGGCGAACACGTGAGAACGAAAGGGGGGTGTTAGATGGACGGAGGGGGTTGAAGAGAGAATGGGCTCAGAGGAAGTTCGAGTCTCCGGCAGGTAAAACCAGATTCAAGGATCAAAGTTCTCGGTTCTTGCGAGCGGGCTCGAGGAGCCTCGGAAAATGTCGGAGATGAGGGATGTTACGGTGAACACCGGAAGTGGAGAGAATAGGGGGTGGGAACGCTCCGCGAGTCCGTAGAATCAAACAACTACCCCTCCTACCCCAACTGTAACTCGATGCGGAGGAACTTGACGGGTCCTGCCGCTGATTAGAAGCGCTTCAACGAGCTTCCACGTACTGGCATCGAGAATTACGCAGAAACGACAAGAGAAGAGGATACACGGTTATGGCGCCGAGGTTTAGAACAGACAAGGGTGGCGAGAGGGAGCGAAGGGCCAGACATGGGAACAGAAGGGATGTTGAGACATGTAAATGAGTGACTATTATCTTATCAAACTATACAAATCAAGCTGCTTTACCTGATTACTTACGTTGCGATCGCGAGATACCATGTGTTTACGTAGCAGGTGTAACAAAACAATAGCAATAGCCGTGATATAGCGTTAGCACGTTACCGGCGGAATCCGTTTTCGGCTGAACTATGAATTATTCCAAACACTTTCCTTGTTGTTGCCCATCTTAACCATCCTCGGTGGTTGAAATCGGTTTCGGTGAGCTCACATTCTGCTTTTAGGGTATTTTTCATTTGGAGCATGAGATACTGTTACTATCAGACAGCGGATTTCATGCATTGATGGCAAAGGTAGGTGCAGTTTAAGACAGTAAAAATATTAGAAGAATTCAAAGATACTATTATATTATTTTCAACGTATTAAATATATTACGACAGTTTGTTACAATTCAGGTTGAAAATTTTTATTTTGCATAAAGATCCGCTGTCTGGTTATTATTGATTGTACATGCAATCGATAATTCTTTCGACCCATTATCTCATGATACTCATATTTGTACAACTTGTATTGTACTTACAGTGATATCGACAAAAGTATTGTTTCAGGAATTTTCTCTGGCTTACATTGTGTTTTTGTAAGAATACGGTGTAGAATAGAGGAATCGGTTGACTAACAGGCTTAGGTATACGCCACATGATAGACCGAAGATAATAAGTTTACTGTGTACTGTCTCCTCATCGATCAAGTTCGCTCATATTATTTCGTGAGAAGCGTCTTATCGAGCGCCACCAATTCCTTCGATTGAATTCGAACCGAAACCCCCGTCATCTAGTAACTATTTTTGCGAGAACAAAGGGCGTTTATGCCCGTCCCGACTGTCGCGAAAAATTGTAAGATCGCGAGGCATTCCGGGGGCGGTAGAATAGGGAATAAATAGAAGTTTCGCGAAGCTCGTTATCGATGGCGGAAAAGAACGGGGCTCTTCTTGGCGAGGAATTCGTTTCGAAGCCGGCGAAAGAGAGATTGTTCCGGTGGCGGCCCCGAAACGGAAAACTTGGTAAGGATACTTCTCCGCGCGCACGAACATCAAGAATTCATTAAGAAATGCCTTGTCGCGATAGAAAGGAGCGAAACAGACGCCCGTTTAATTTGTTTTCTGGCGCATCGCGTTCGGGTAGGAGAGCGCGACTTGGCACGGTGTGTAATTATCGCTGTGAAATTCCAGCGCGTTAAATTCTTAGTCGGTAAGCAGCCTCGAGTTTTATGGTCTCGCATGCCTGCGGTCAATCCACGCTCTCTTTCTCTCTTCCCAGGGTGTCAAACCCCGAGATCACCCCTCTCTCTCTCTCTCTCTCTCTCTCTCTCTGTCTTGAAAGGAAGAAGGGCTATTTTGCCGGGGAATCGATCGTAGACGAGCTATCATGATTACACGCCAGCCTGGTAATAATAAGTATCGAAATCTTACTCGTGGAAAAGTCGCTCGGCCGGAACTAAATCCTATTACAGGGCTGTGTTCTGGCAAAGTAGAACGTTAAATTAGAAGGGGTGATTTAACTGTGGATCAGCCACGGTCACGGTGTTACGGTTCACTACGATATTCCGATGGGTGTAATTGACGGAATAGATTCCCAGCTGCTGAGGTCGAGTCTCGTATATCCTCATGACAACGTGGAAACTGGCCCACGGGATCTGCGTGGCTACCGTTCCTTCTTTAACCTTCTCTCTTTGTATGGGGTGCAAACGCACCTCAGGCTGATAAAAGTGGAAAATGAAAAGTTGACAAATGGAAAATGTCCAAACATTTTCTAGGAATACTATCAGAGATACGTTTCGAAGTTTTTGGGTATTGTATGCTTAACGTGTAAAAATCAATCAAATTTCACAAATACTTATGCAACCAAATTTTTTCTTAACATTCTGCTCGAATAATGTATGGGGTCCAGTTACACCTCTGTACACGGTTACTAGTAGAATAGCAGTACACAGAGAAAAGGTTAACCCCCGTACGAGTCCTTAAAAACGTTCGTCCTTAATAATTGACAGAAGAGAAGTAAAAGACTAGTAGTTAACGTGATCATTTTTATCACAACTATCATTTAAAAGAGGATCTCTAAGCTCCTTCGTGCAAGACAATGAAAACTGGATCACAGGATCCGCGTGGCCACCATTATCTCTTTATCCCCGTACGAGCCCTTAGAAACGGGTGTATGAAAGATTCTGGGGGTAATGCTTCATTAGAATTTAATAAATTTTTTGTTCGATCATCGTCAAGGCTGGAACTAGAGCATCTTTGTCTTTAATAATTTCACAGAGGGGAACTAAAAGAGAACCTACAATAAACTCCTTCCTGATGCAACACAGTCGCGGAAATATGAATTAAAGTTAAACGGAAGTTTCTTTATTCCGCAGTTCACCGGCTTCGAATAAAGTACAAGCTTTAGGTGAACTGTATTAAACTATTTGCTGGCCTAAACTACGGTATAGCGCATAAAGTTGGACGCACATTTTCCCGAAGAACAGGCGGTAAAACTTTCTATACGGGACAGGTTCATAAAGTGGCACGCACTTCGGTGAAACGGCGGTGCACGGAAATAATCTCCCTTAAATCTATATCATTTTCCGTTTAGCAAACACATACATGTACACGCCACGTATAACTATGTTGCAGCCGCCGTGGCGCGCGGCGTGCCGTTGGGATTAATCGATTGCTCGGTTCCCCTATTAAAATGCCGGGCGATTCTCTTGTAAACTAAACGGACGGATGTTAACGAGAACGGGAAAACGAGTGACGGGGAGGGGGGTCTCCGCCAGTCAAGGAGACAATCAATATGAAATAAGGCGAACGAATCGTGCCACGGCGCGCTCGTTTTACATAGTTTGGAAATAAAGCGAAACAGCGTAGCGCGACGGCCCCCGGGGCCGAATCCACGGAAATATTATGGTGCCGTAAATACCGTGGAGCTCGTTAAAACGTGATAAATTGCTGTTCGCCGACTGGCGGGTTATAATATCAATTTAATCGGCTGGCAGTGTCGTTAGAAGAGCGGGCGAAAACGTTTGTATCGCGGTAAAATGGACGTGTCGCCCACCGGGGGGATGAATTAGCGCGAAGTAATGCATCTTCGGATAGAACTCGCCCGTGCTCCTCCGGATTCCTGCTATTTGTCATGGTGGCCAGCATTAACTAGACCTATCATTTAGCCGACCGCCGCATCTGCCGTAATTAAATTCGGTTACGCATAGATGCCTGGATATCGCGTTACCTTCGCGACGAACCTGCGAACGGGAAAGAGTCCGCTCCATTTTTGGGACGCACCCAGTGCGAAATATGACGAGAATTTTCGCATTCTGACTTTAACATTTATAATTACGTAGAAGCGAAAGAGCCTAAAGTGAAATTAATCCATTTAATGTCTTCAGCGGCCTGTCTTGTTAGAAGCATTAAATCGTAGAAATACGTCGATGCATTTCGAAGAAAAAAGATAATTTCTTTATACATTCAGAGTAATTATTATATTCTTAAACAAGGAACAATTTAATTGTTTTCTATGTAAACGAAGAATATTTCAGGTCAGGAAGCTTCATTGAAAACAATTCACTTTACAATGTAACATACAATCCTTCTGCTGCACTAAAATTTAATTTAACTACCATGCGTTGAAAATTTAACCACTTCTTCCTAGATACTGCAAAATGTCGGGTTTCTTCACCTTTGTGATATAAAATGAATTTACTCAATCCTCGTACGTTATGCTTTTCGAAGAACGAAATAAAATTCTGTTCTCCTATAACCAAAATTCAAACACTCAAGCGAATGTAGACGTGCATTAAATGTAAATTGTCTTCCCGCTTTTGTGAAAATATTGAAGACAAATAAAGAAATTCCAATAACCGTACGGAGAGTAATAAAGGAACTCATTAAGCTTGTTCTTACAAAATGCAATTTATCTGATCGAGTCTGCCTCTACATATCTTTCGAAATTCGGCAGAATTAGACATCGATGTGTACAGTGGGCCAGGAGCACGTTTTTTGTGACCGAAACTATCGTAACGTAAAATTTTCATACAAAACAATCATGTTAAGCATATGTAAGGATTTTTTGAAAACCTTTCAAAAAGCTTAAATTGTTAAACGTTTGCACTATTCGTATATGGATTTAAAAAATGTTAAAAACTGGATAATATACTTGAATCATCTAAAATGAATAATATTTTGGATTTGGGAGTTTTAAAGGGTTTTCAGTTTATAAGGAAAAATTTGTTTCAATATATAAAACTTGAAAAGTCAACGAAAGCCTCGCTGAAAATACCGGTTCTCGTTCGATCACCGAAGTTAAGCGGCGTAGGGCGGGGGACGCACTAGGATGGGTGACCGCTCGGGAAGTGGCCCTCTGGGTGCGTTTCACGTGTTTTTGGCAAAATAGGTGGTTCGGAACCCACCTTAATAAAAAGTAGGTCCCGCTGAAATTGGAAATTAGGCGATAGTTGAGGATTGGTAAAGGGAGAGTTGATGGAATGGATTTGAAACCCTGAGGGGACCAAATATCGTTACATACATACATATAAAACTTGAAAAGTTGACTTATGGCCAGAAAAAGCGGGCTCCTGGCCCACTATGGTGTGTGGCTGCATTGTCCGATCGGCTTGTAAAGGGAATTAATCGCGGGTGTGCGTCTTTCTTCGAAAGAAAGCAACCCGATCCGGTCCCCGAAATAGCCCCGGACTGGTTAATTGAATCTAATTCCCGCGGCGGCGTGAATGTTTCAGCGAGACGCCCGATCGGTTCAGTGAACTCCTCTAAACACGTGTCCGGCGTGTATTAATGGCGACGTTGCGCATAATTCCCGTCGACAGGTTTAATCAACAATCACGATCCAAAGTGACAGTCTCCTTAATCACGAACACTCGCTTTCATACGCATGCCCCGTCAATATCGGGGCGATGCTACGTCGACGTCGTTGTCGCCGGAGCGACGACGACGACGATGGCAGCGGAAGCAGAGACGGCTAAGGAGAGCAAATAGAGCGGCGGGGATCATCCTAATTTCGTAGTCCTGCCGGATAAATGGAAAAGCAATCCATGGCCCCGACGAGCCGAGGATTAGGAGCTATCTTCCGCCGTTACGTTTCAATTCTCATTATCCTCCGGTCCCTCCTTTTCCCTTCTCTCCTCTCCTCTCTTCTCCTTTCTCTCTCTCTCTCTCACTCTGTCTCTTCTCTTCACTCCTCTCCTTCTCTCTCACTCGTCTCCTCTCTAACCAAGAGCTCCGAAAAGTAGAGACTTTCATGAAACTGCGGCCTCTTTGCTCGACGAGCCGAGCTCTTCGATAGATGGCCGTTGGATTCGACCCGGGGATGGAATAGACCGTGCTCAAAAGGTTACAGGGCATTGTGGTAAAAAAAAGAAGAGAAAAAAGCTGTATTAGAGGAAAATAGAGAGGGAGAGAGAGAGCCGAGGCCACGAGACTACACAGCAAATAGGATTAGCTGTTACATTTTACGGAGAATAGTCTTTTCACTATTTCCACCGCTGATTGATACGCGGTCGTCATTGCTCCGCATCTTTTTTTTCAACCAACGCTCGGCCAATGTTCCAGTTGGATTGAACTAAAAATTGAATCCGCTTTTTGGAACTGTTCCGATGGATCTTGCAAACATTTGGTCCACCGGGAATGCACGCTTTTTGTTTCTAATGTGCCGAACAGTTTGGCTGGACCTGCACGTGCTTTATCGCGTTCGAGTGTGAAGAAAATTAATAGGTGACATACGGAACTGTGAAGACGTTTAATGAATTTAAGAGTGTTATTACATAATTGCACTTTTCACTCGACTGTCTCCTCCGAGGCACTTCTGAGAATGACTGTACTCTAATTCAAGATAATGCCTAAATTGCTTAATAAATTTTTAAGTGGTGCGAATAAATACACTCAACTTCACAAGAAGAACAGTAAAAACGACGATAATATTCTAGATCAGATGAAATGTTCCAATTCTGAAAATAGCTTTGAGTGCAGATGGTTAAAATTATAAAAAAATGGAACACATTTTAAATTTTTCCTGTATTCTCTTCAAATGGCTTGCAAGCTTTTTATTTTGCAGAAAGATCGGCAGTCTGTTCGGAAGTATTCATAACTAATGGCAACGAGTACAACCATTCTCATCGATCTGTAACAAAGCAATCCACCCCGAAAGGAACCATCGCATCGACTTCGTAAGAAATAATCTCGCGGTTGGAGATTTATTTGTCCCAGAGAACATTATAGACTGGCCAATTTCGAGTCCGCCAAGGCAGTTTCGCGAAACTCGCCGGTTAATTGAAAAATCAATGCTGCACCGCGGGGCGTAGCGTGGCGTAAATTATATGGAAATCGTTAAACGGGAATTTCTAGCGATTTAAAAACCGCTTGAAGCCGGTTGGGGAAGAAGTTCGCGGAAATTAAAAATGTCGGGGCGCGTAATAGAGGGGAAAAAATTACGGAAACGAAAGAAAAAAGAAAAAGACGAGAAGGAGGAGGAGGGGGAGGATGAGGAGGAGGAGGAGGAGGAGGAGGAGGAGGTGGAGCAAGAGAAATAGAAAAGGAGGAGGAATATCGAGAGTCGGTACGGTTCTCGATTGGACGTCGAATTCGCGTGCGCGTTTGTGAATCGGCCGCGGACGAGCCATCGACAGGAATGACCGAGAGAGCAGCACGCTTAAAATCGGGCGTCGATTGATTTTCGCTTTATATCGATCGGCTACAGTGGAAGGCGCACCAAGAGCAAAACCGAGCGAGTTTTAATTACTGGGCCGGGACCGGGAAAGATCGACGTCGAGCAATCAACTTGACCGAAACTTATGTAACGGCTTTTATAGTTCGCGGCTGTTTAAACATTGAAAAACGAACCAACCGTCGCGTCGTCGCGCACCGGTTAGGGAACGGGTTGAAGGGTTGGCAGGAGAGATTTTAAATGCGCGACAGGTCGTACGTGCCAGCGCGAATTTCAAGTAATTTATTTTGTAATCGTCACAGCTGTTGCAGCTCGGCAGCGGCCCCGCTTCTGGCGAACGAATCCCGTCGGCGCGCGCGATTTGTACGCGTATTCTTCCCTCATTTCAATGTTACGCCATTTTACTTCGCAGGAAGGATGGCGTTTTTTTTTCGCTCCTCCGGCTCCGAAATTGAAGCTTTAATATTCCTGGTCATTTTCCGGCTCGGCGACTCTCTACCCGTGAACTTCCATAATTTTTATTAACCCGTCGAGAGTTTCGCGTACCAGCAAAGTGGATATCATTTTTAATTCGGGATTAGGAATATACTATGAACGAACTTACAGAGACTATTTTTCATTTCGCGGCTACTTAAACGCTTTCGTAATTTTCGATTCGTCGTCGAAAGAACACTGAGATGCGGACCGTTGAATTCATTAACCCCTTCTGCTTAGATTTACTTTATTCGTTATTTCCTAGAACAACCAGAAGATTGGCACCTACCGGAAATCTGTGTATTTTCTGATAGCTGTATATTGACAACATCAAGATAGAATTTTATTCATGTTCAAATTAGTTACATATCTGATGGACTTTGCACGAAAGTGTGACGAGTCTGTCTCGACGTTACAACGGAAGCGGTTAAAACAACCTCTACACCACCACAAAACGGAAGATCCAGCAAACTTAAAAAGACACAGGCATACGTCAGGCTCCCCTATCCTCCGACACGAAATGCACCGTTCGCGGACGTCTACACAAAAATTTCCAAGTTGTTAAGTCCGCCAGATGTCAAGACCAAAATCAGAAAAAATCCCGCACTCTTGAAAAATGTGGTCGCAGGAACGCGAAAGGCGTCAGGAGCAGAGTTCCGGTGCGAGGACGCGTGCCGGTTTTACAAACGTTTTCGGGTTGGCAAAAATCAGAAAAGGGCACGTCCAACCGTGAAGAAGGTCTCGTAGGAGGGGCGCGAGGATTCGACGGCTCGGCCGAGCTGGTATCCGACGCGCGAGGCGGATCGAAGTCTCAATTCCGTTTCAATCCGAAATAAAAGCAAGACTAAACGCCCGACACGCTCCGCGATCTGGAGTGGATATCTCTGCGTGGAAAATTACGGCGGGGCGAGAGGACACGTACGGAATCTGTAGAGTAGGAAGACGGAGAAATGAAGCAGAAGACGAGCTAGAAGAGAAGAGAGGTGGAAGAGGGTGAAAGAAGGCGATCGCCGGGATTCGAACGGTGACAGAAAGGGATGAAGGAGAGGGTGGCCATTTCTATCGTCTCCCTTTCGATCAGCCCATCCAACCCATCTCATTCGTGCTCCTTCATCTTTCCACTTGTCCCTTTTTTCGCCCCATACGTACAATCTATCCTGATACGTCGGGAAAAGGAGACGGATATAGTTGCCGACGATATAAGGCGCCTAAGTCCATCGATGCCTACCGATAGGGGTTTGCTAGTCGATATCTCGTCAGAGGTTTCCACCTGATCGTTGTTTCATAAAAGATCCAACCTTGAATCGAATGTATCCTTTTACAGCGTTTTATCGACGCTATAGTCGGGGCCAGCACTCGACGATCTTCATTCGATAAAGTAGACGGAACTAGACAGTCCGGTGTTTAATCGCCGTTCCAGCCCGTTTCGTTTCCATTAATTTCGCTCGTTACCTCACTTGTTACTCGGCGAATCGACACTTTACCAGAGTAATTGCAAAGACTCGTGATTCCCGGACGGATTAGGGTATACCCCTCCGCGGGTTCTTAATCGCGAACTATGTTTTAACCGGCGCACGCACCTGTTGGTAAAAATGGTTCAACACGTTGCCAATCACGTGAGATCTTCAATTTTCACTTAGACCACTATGGTTACTAAATATATTTATGTATTAACAAGGTTATTTTTATGTATTGAATTAAAATTATTGTTTATGTATTAAACAAATTTTATGTGTTAAATTTTTTATTCAGTAATTTATACTAGTGATTGCTCTCTTAATATTTGTAACAAACATATATAACAGAAATATTGTTATTGAATTCTGAACAAAAATCAATGTGCCAGTCAACTTCACCTAAAGAAAACACATCCAATAAGTTAATTTTTGCAGTAATCTGTTAGAACAAATCATTCACAGTAAACGTCTCTCGAAAGTATGGACTACTATTTTGCTGACTAAGGTAAATAGACACTGGATCTTTATGCAAAATAGAAATTTCCTACATGACTTGCAACAAACTGAGGTGATATAGAAATTAATTTTCTTCGTTAATATGTTTAATAGGTTGAAAATAATATAATATTTTTAAATTCTTCTAATGTTTTTACTGTTTTAAATTATATCTATTTATTTTTGTCATAAATGCATAAAATCCACTATCTAAATGCATAAAATCCACTATCTCGAGTGAAAACTTGTTCATTATGAACAAACGTTTTGCAGAAAGAATTCTTTAAAACAGTGTCTGTGCATACAAGCAATGTCTCAAAATATTAAGCTTCCAGAGGTACATAGTAAGAGGAAAATAATTTTCGTAGTCTAAGTAAGGTATACTAATTGTCTTGTACCTTTCGTTCTGCAATGCCAAGTGTATTCGATGGATATGGTAGATCAGTACTTAAAATTTTCTACGATTAGTAGTATTTCGTATCCACGACATGGACGACAAAACCACTGTTCGCAAGATGTAAAATGAATTTCGCAGCCAGTGACGCGAGCCGATTTGTTCGCGAAAACAGCGCGTCGCGTTTTATGAAAGTCCAACGGAAATGATTGAACCAGTTAGCAGTATACAGCAGATCGGAGCCACGTCGAGGGGCCCCGTTGTTTTCATAAATCAAAAACGCTGGCCGGAGCACGCGCAAACGAGAGAGCGGCTCGGTATCAATCACAATTTACAATCCGTTCTCGCCCGGCTCGGTGACAAATGAGATATCGCGGTATCAGCGGGGCTCAGTCGGAAAAATGGCCGAGGTAATTTCAGTCGGCCAGCATCCTTAGCTTCATTAATCGCGGTGTCCCTGATAATTCTGTTTCGTGTAGCCCGGTCGGCCGAGGAACGACGCTGTCTTTCTCTATCTCTCTCTCTCCCTCTCTCTCGCTCCTCGAATTTTTCGTGAAGATCAACAGGTCCGCGAGTGAAAGAGCCGCGTCATCTCGTCGCCTATACCACTTCCACCGTCTCCCGTCTTTCGCTCACGATCCTCCTCCGCATCGAAACGCTCCCAGACAATCCCACACTGACACAGGGGAAATTGTGTCGGCGATCAAAGAAGATTTCCATACAAATTCCAGCTTAATGCGCCGTGTAACGCTCTGGGGCGACACGTTCGACGGTATGCTTCTCCTCATAATTTGGAAACTAACGACGGCGCTATATATGCGTGCATAGATCAATTTACTGGGAACCATTGTCGTCATCGATCACTGGTATAATGTCCAGTATTGTCTATCATTTTAGAAGATTTCTGGTTCAGAATCAATCAAGCTGATCTACTACCAAAAATAGGAATAATAATCATAGAAGAACAGTTTCTTTCAAAACAATCTGTAACACAGTACAGTAGAAACCCGCACAACGTGATCAAAAGTATTTACAGAAGCTATGTACAAATCGTCCATCAGGAGATGGCAGTAATTTCGACCCCGATACCAGTTAGAATTTTATGAATTAAAAAATATATGTTCACATTTAAAAAATTGCGGTGACCTATATTTTTTATAATAAAAAAAATTTTTCGTTACATTTTTCATATTGATATTTATAGAAAAGTGAATACTGATCAACTTTTGTTCAAAACATTATTTTGTTAGATCATTAAAAATATTTGAAAAATTGTGTTAACAATGCTCTAAATGATTCGACACGCTTCACGCTTTTCGTCACCGGAGATCTTTCGCTTTCTGTGTCAACTAAAAGACTGATGCCACGAAGTTCAGACTGAAAAGTTCTCGAGGGGATTATCTAGTGGTTATAAGAATTAATAATAACAGAAAATAAGGTTCTCACATCTTGTTATTTCCGAATATCTCGTTCGTCTAGTTCCTAAAATCTGTAGAAAAATGAAACGTGCAGGCATTGGCAGCTAAAACTTCTACATATAATATATATATACATAATATATATTCTCTTTCTCTAATGACTACATTTTCATATCAAACAATCCTCATGTCAAGCATATGTAAGAATTTTTTAAAAAACTTTCAAAAAGCTTAAATTGTTAAAAATTTGCACTATTTGTATATGAATTAGAAAATGCTAAAGATTAGATTATATACTTGAAGTGCGCCTTTTAACACATATAAAACCACTATTAAAATCCATTTTCTGATATTCAAAATTGGTAAGGAACACGTTCAGTTTTACTTTGAATTTTATGATTTTGTCTTTAGAACGCTATATCTGGATTTGGGCTATATTGTGGATTTGGGAGTTTCAATGGGTTCTCAGTTCATAGGGAAAAAATTGTTTCAACAAATTAAACTTGCAAAATTGACTTTTGGCTTCAAAAAGCCGGCTCCTGGGCTACTGTGCATCGCTCAGTTCTAGTCACGCAATACGTGCATTTGCTGTCCTCATCAAGCGATTCGGCCAATAGCAGAGGACGTATTGCGCGGAACAGGGATATCACGTGGTCCCTACAAGTTTTTCACTGGCATCTCCGAATGGACGATCAGTGCGTGCGCCTTCTGTGGCAGTAAGTGTACAGACTTTTCTACGTGTACTGTACGTTCACTGCCACTTTGAAACTCCACATTGAATCTACGATAAGGACAAACTGAAAACTACGCTGTTTTACGGAGAACGAGGAGGTTATATTTTTCAATTGTGCCGAGTTCCTCTCTTTGGACCCGTCGTGGAAAGATGAAGAGATTCGGACCCGGGGCCATTTTTACCTCGTACGGTAAATTCGCGTGGCCGGAGAAGGGAAACGGATAGTCCGAGATTATCCACGTACGAAAGTAAGCGCCCCCGTGGTTAAGTATAGCTCGTGACTTTCGGTGCCGCTCGCGGTCATTACGATTTGCATAAAGGGCGTCGGAGATACAAGGACAGCCGAGGGAAAGGGAGTCGCGTACGTGTCGCAAGGGCCGCGTTCGAGAATGGCGAAGGGCTTTTCGCACGTGCGTGCTCTCTCATTACGGCGGAATCGCGACGCGAGGAACGCGTTGCAGAAAAACGTGAGCGGCACGCAAATCGCAGGCTTCGCGTGCGCCTCCATCCTTCGACCGGGCTTGTTTCTGCTTCTTCTTCTTCTTCTTCTTCTTCTTCTTCTTCTTCTTCTTCCTTTTGGTTGCTTGCTTCATCGCATCGGATACGCGCGCATCGGTGTTTCTTAATTCCGTGACCAAACCCGGATCATAACGTTAATTAATTTCCCCGGCTGCCTCTTGCTTCTCTGGGTACACCCGGTCGTTACGAATATTACTTTGTGAACACATTTTGCCTGGTCAAAAATGCTGAACAGGAGATACAGTCACGAACCAAAATATTGGCACGCTGAATTCTTCTGTTCAATTAATTTAATTCCATATTTTCTGTGGAGTCTGTTAGAAACATAGCAATTATAGTTGTTGAAAGAATCAACCGGGTATCAGTTTATGTCTTACACTTGTACGCAATTATACAACTAAACTTAAGTTTAATAAATATGCTGATATTTCTGTTCATGTCTGGAGAGAATTTATGAATGACACTATAAGGTGGCAACGTAAAGTTGGGAAGAGGTGTTCGAAGTTTCTTATTAAACATTATACGCAAATTACTTTCATTCTACATATAAGAAATAAACAGGTTTAATGAATTTTCTGAAGGTATCTTAGTCTTACTACCAAGTAGACGAATGTATGAATATACTGTCGGAAACAATAATGAGTATGAATTATATTAGTCACATTAGAAACTGTTGACTTCATCAACGACTAGAAATTAGATTATGAATTGAATGAAAAAAGCTTGACGCTGATTTTGTACGCGTGTTTAAATGTTTATAATGCTACCAAAATATGCTACCAAAATATGCTGTATTCAAGAGAGTCTACAGAATCGTTCTACACAAAAATCATTCGGATATCTTGTACGGTTAGAGCAGAAGAAATTCTAAAATCTCAAAGTTTGTCTTCTTTCAAAATTAGCGTTTCCCCAAAACTGAATGATGAAGAAAAATGGATTGCAGATTCGTAATCACTAGACAGCCGATTCTTTGCATTTATGACAACAATGAGTAGGTGTAATTTAAAACAATAGAAACATTAGAAAAATTTAAAAATACTGCTACGTTATTTTCAACCTATTACATCCACTAGGAAAGAGAAATAAATTTCTATTTCATTCCAGTTTGTTGTAATTCAGCAAAAAGATTATTTTGCATAAAGATCCGCTGTCTAGTAATCACGGATATGATAAGGTTCGCCTAGAGGGTATACTTAGCCGAAAAGGGGCATTCATTTTCGGAATGATGCTCTGACCGCTGCGCCGTTAAAAAATAGAAATGTATGAAAATGTATTCGTAGGGTCTGGCTCCCTGTCACAGACTTATGGAAAGCCGCCTCTCCTCTGCGTCGATCCAGTTAGCCGAGGATTACCGCGAAGTCGGAGATTAATGAGTGACGTACGCCTTATCTGGCCAGCCAGCTGACCGGCAGGATCGTCATGAAATTGGATTTAAGCGGAGTTTTAAATCGAGTGACACGTAATCCAAGTTGAGTAACCGGCGATGCACGGCCCCGTGAAACTCGAGCCGCGTACAGCAGCAGGAAATTGAATTATGCAACGCGCTGACATTCCTATCGTGTGTTGTCCATAGATGCGTGAAGAATGGAACGACAACCCCGATACGTATCGATCGTATTATAAGCGTCGAGATTCGAGCGGGCAAAGAAACTCGCGTTACAAGTGTACTCATTATACTGGCAACGACGCGGGCTGAATAAATCCAGGCCTGGGAGATACGGTTCAAGAAGATAGCTTCATCTGGCCATACTGACGGACGATCCCACCGTGTCCTCCACTGAAACACTATAATTCATCAGACACCAGCTCCACGCGAAGCCGTTTACAACCATAATTCCAGCAGTCGAAATGTTTTCTCATATATCGGATAGATTAAACGGTTTAGATATCTCGCGATCTGTCAAAGCCTGCGATAAAAACATTTTATCCCGGGAAGAAGTAAAAACTGCAGTTTTAATTTGTCCGTGTGAACGACAATTAAAATATGCGAGGTGGAAATTCGTGAAAAGCGGAGGTACAAATTATAATGCGCCGGGTAACAATTAACTGTATTGAATGTCCCGTTTTTCGACACGCAATCGCACGAACGAACGGGGGCAACTTCTCCCGTCGATAACTCATAGTTAATGATCCAGTCCGGCACAATCTCTCACCTGAACGCTATTACAAACGTCAGCCTCTATATTGCTCTATTAACGCACGCTATAATTCACGGCGATTATGGCCGATACCCAAATAACCAATAAACGTCTGAATTTCCAGCGGCCGCCGTGTTTCCCACCCCCGATTTGCTTACTTTCACAGCGTCCACGGTCTCGAATGTAAAATTCGTTGACCCTCCCCTCCCCTCCAAGACTCCTACTGTTTTCATTCGCGGAAATCGATTCGCCGGGAACCGGATACGCAAACAAAGTCGACGAAATAGTAGGACCGTGATCCTTTTCGAGGTGTCGCGCGATGCAATGGCGAGTCGACACGTCGGGGGACCGTTAAATAAAAGCGCGGCAACTTCCGGAAACAGAGCGGCGATAATGGACGGAACACGAAATGCCAGCAATCTAGATGAATCGACGCCATCCGGACGATGTTTCCCGTTTGTTATAGCCGTGGAATTCAGCGTCGACACGTTAATGCAATTCGGGCCGTGCGGCGCGGCAGGCAGGCAGGCTCGCGAGCTACGATCGTTTTGTAAACGGCCGGAGTGTCCTCTTCAACGTCCCCCCTCTTCGAAACCCCGGCTCCGGTTCCCCTCCGGAGTGGAAATCATCAACCAGATTGCTTCATAGGAAACGTAGAATACTTCTCTCTCTCCCCCCCCTCTCTCTCTCTCTCTCTCTTAAAAGCCCGCTGGATTACCAAGGTCGGCGATTTCCCAGTCTGCGGAAGGAATAAGTTCTCTTCGCCCCGCGGGCCCCCAGCCCTCGGTGTGTGCCCACCCTTTTTCTTCGTCTCCAGGATCTCGAGTAGGACGATTATCGTCGTGAAAATCTCAGATGGAAGCCGAGGTCCTGGGTTCTCATCGACAGATTCTATCTATATCCGCGATAGCCTCCGCCTCTACGACCGAGGCGCGTCTTTTTCTATCCTCTTCCTTTATGTCTGCCCCCGCCGACCTCCCCCGCGTGTCCCGGTTTCTTCTTTTCGCTTTCTATCTTTCTTTCTCCTCCCCGGGGGCCACCCGGCGCCTACCCGGACCGTTTTCTTCGTCGACGTGCTCGTTTTCTACGCGCGGAGAAGGCGGTGCTGGAGCAAGAGAGAAAGAGAGAGAGAGAGAGAGAGAGAGATAGAGAGCTCGATTCTCCGTGAAAACCGGTAGAACCCGTTCAAAAGGACACCGGAGTGTGGCGAACCGGGAGGCCGGAACGGTTTCAAGAGAGCCCTGAAGAAGGAAGTGGAAGTGGAACCGGATAGAGGCCGCAAAGCTTCGCAGAGCTCCGTAGAAACAGAGGGAAACACGAGACGCGCCGCCACGGTCGCGAGGAGAAGACACACCGCGCACCGCGCCGGTGGAAACAGGATGATACTTACCCGGGGAAAAGAGAAATCCGAAGGACCCGTGACCGAGGCCAGCAGAAGAGAAGCTTATATTATGCAAAGCATGTGTTCGTTCCTGGATTTATGGCGGCCGTTCTCGCTACCGGCGCGCCACTGGGATCTGCGCGTTTCGGCCTCGCGAGTAGTACACGCGGCACAGGCTATCCCCGGGCCGTTTTCGCAACGACGCGGCGTAGTTGTTCGAGATCCCGCGTCGAAAAACTAGGATAATCTCAAAGTCCCGTGGCAAAGTGCATGAGGCTGTCTCTTTCCGTTTCGCCTGTCTCCTCTGTCACTCTCTCTCTCTCTCTCTATCGCTTCGTGAGACCTCGCCGAGAGGCCGCCGGGGCAAGATTAATTGGAATGCTAATGCGGCCGATGCATATGGATGCGTGGGATTATCTTTAGCTTTCGACCGGGAGCCGCTGCCGATTCCTGAATCCCGAGTTCAGGAAGTTAGAGACGCGGCCCCGAAATTTCCATGAACGCGCTAACCCGATGTGAACGTCGCGCGACGTTCGACAACGTCGCCGACGTCGTCGTGGTCGTCGCCGCGACGCCGAGCGTTCACGCGTCGCACACGGTAACTTGTAACCGAATGAATGAATTTCGATGAACCTGCGATTCCGACGCGCGGCTCGCGAGAACTTCTTCTATCGTGTGTTGGAACAAAGAACATTGAAATTCAACAGACTCTGGGAATGGCCCGGTTCCGACCGAATCGCTCTAGTTAGCGTATGCGAGGCTGCACTGCGAAAACTGCACCGGTGCAGCCGTGTTCCGCCACTGCTATTCGAGAAGCCTTCTAGTTCAGTTGATAGCGATGCTCGTTTTCTGTTTAATACCTCGAGAGCAGCAGACGGTTTTGATGCGTGCATTAACTTCCATTTAAGTAATTCATCAATTTCTGTGTTACAATTATGGAGACATTTGTAATCTGTTTTTATTTATGTTTTTATATGTTCACTTTTGCAACAGAACGAAGAGGAATGTAGTTCTATCTTATCGATTTCATTGTTCTATCACATTCTTTACATTTCTAGGCTAGATAAGAATGCACGCTTTCAATTGGGCAACATCCATCGATTTATAAATGACGATTTAGTACAAAGACCACGTCTTCAAGAAGATATTTATCTGTTCAACAGTAGAATTTACAAAAATGAGAAAAATGTTCTAAGGGTACTATTCGATCTAATTACTCAATTTTCTCAAGTTAATACATAAATAGTCGTTATTTGGCATAGGATTCTATACATTTACGACAAAAATGGGTAGATGTAATTTGGAACTAAATGTATTAAGAAAGAAAATTTTCTATTTCACTCCAGTTTGTTACAATTCAATTTTGATATTTTTATTTTGTAGCTGTAATATTAGGAACGACAGTAAGACCAACGTACCTGTAATGTACAAGATATTTGTTGAAAAATAAAAAATAAATCTTTGAATGGTCCTAAGCATCGCGAGTTGTGTATGTGTAAAAATAGATCCGTTGTTCGAAGGTCTCAAAGACTTTGAAACCGTAGAGGTGTTTAAAAAGTTGGCAAATATTCACATTAGCGGGTTCCACTGTAATGGTACATCTATCTGACAAGAGAAACATTAGAAAGTGTGCAATATCCACGAATTATTATTTGAATATATTATAAATTTATACACAGCAGGTGTGAATAACAGCGTATCATACTGCAATAATAGGCAAAATACAATACCCAGAAGCTCCAGCACAGCACTAATTTGTCACAGACCATAACCTATGGAAACAAATTCACGCATTTCGCAGTGAAAACCATTTGGCACCCGAAAGGATAATTTTCCACTCCGGCAGATCGGTATAATGCTCATCATTTCTAATTTCACATCCCAGTCACGATCATCCCATCATTAACACCAAAAAGGAACGCTGATCCGCGCATTTGCGTGTACATTTGCTTGATGACCTAATGAAAAAGCGCCGGGCGACGGGGCCGACGAGTGAATTGTAAATGATTTTCGCGAATTACCAGAACCGGTTAATAGGCAAATTAATGTCACGGATTGATCGGGATGTGCGCGTGATCGCCGGCAGATGTAAATCTATTCGAACGATGGTAGTGGAGGGACAGTCGTCAATTTCGCGATTATAAATGTATTCGCCGGGAACTTGTAGCAAATGCGGGGGTTTGTATGAGCGTTACGAGGGCCACTGGTTACCAAGCCCGAAACTGGCGATTCGATTATATCGAATGGCGATCGTCGCGTAATCTGTTTTGCCCAGTTAAATGTCTCATTAATCGTTTTAGAACGAGTCGTCAAATATTTTCAATCGAATTCGACGGCGCTCGCTTGGCGAACAATGCGCGCTGAATTATAATCGACCTCGTATCGACTCGCGATAGTACGATGACTATTATTTACTCCTTATTTGGCGGAGTCAAGCGTCGTTAAACATGTTTACGCTTTAGAAACCCCGGGTAGCAAAAATCAGAGCACTTATCCAATTATAAACATTAGTTACAATATAAGAATGATTGGTTTAACAATTGGACTAATGCGAAACGGATGTAATCTCAATTAGAAACCAGAAGAGCAATTATAGAATATGCGAAAACATTGTTCCACATAGATTTAGAAATAGACTGCGGATTTTATGCATTTATGACAAAACGATTAGGTGTAATTTAAAACATTAAAAACATTAGAAGAATTTAATAATACTGTCACATTATTTTCAACCTAATAAATATAATAAGCACGAAAATAAACTTCTATTTCACTTCAGTTTCTTGTAATTCAAGTATAACATTTTTTTCATAAAGATTCGCTGTCTATTTATAAAGGTAGTAAAAATACATTCAGATTTTATTAATGATTTCTTTATCCTAATAGATCCTAATAAATCTACAAATCTATCGTATATATCGCTTAAATAATTTTTTATCTTCAATATATGATGAACTGAAAAATTTGTAGTTCCAGCGTTAGCAGTCCCTGGGTGTCAGAAGAGTAGAATGAAGTGACTAGTATTGAATAATACCGTACTTACACAGCACGCTCGTTAAAAACGTCGCAAACGTGGTCGGTCTCGATCGATGGCCCCGGACCCACTAAATGATTCAATGTACCATTAACATTTTCGCCCAAAGCGTAATAGGATCGGAAGGGGTTTTCAGGAGCGTGCAAATTTCGAGGGAAAAAGCGCGGGTAACTGTGAGCCGAGCCAGCGGAGCGATATTTTTAATGGGAATGATAAAAAGCGGCAGCGGGATTTAATCGCGACGGTGAATGTCGAATTAAGAGATCCTTACTTTCTGTTTTTACGCTCAGGAAAAACATTTCGACTCTGCCGGGTGCCGTTTTCATCCAGGGTGGGCGGTGAGCTGACAAAAACAACGAAAAAAGGGAAGGGAGAGAGCGAGAGAAAGAGAGAAAAAATGAAACTGGCAGCCGGCGTCCTCGGAGAAACGGGATCCCGGGCGAAAGTAAAGAGAAAGAAAAGCGGGAAAAGCAGGGGAACGGGGAAATAGGCGGAAGAAAGAGGCTCGAGGGATGGAAAGGGAGGGAAAGAACGACAGGTATTGTCTCCCGCAGACCGTAATTAGGCTGAATGGCGCTTTTCATGGAGGAGCCCTTTTTGAAATTAATACAGGCCGACGCTGCGGCGAAATATTACAGAGCGATAATTAACGCGTTATCGCGTCAAAACCGGCCGTAGCCACGGTGAAAATTTAACCGTGCGATTAACGAATTTCACCGGAGGCCACACCGGCGCGGCGAGAGGTAGGTATATGCACAGCTGAATATGGCTCGCGAAATGCAGCCCGTTTTCGCTCGTCGAGCATTCGACGAACGGATTCCGGCGTGGCGTGATCGCGCGCCTGCCAACGACAACAACGAGTAAACTGTTACACGGAGCTAATTAATTGCAAACACTCAATTGGAAGACACCGCATCCCCCAGAAACGATCGACCAGTCGCAACGTCCGGAATTTTTCATTTATTTCCGGTGCAATCGCGGTTTTCATCCCTTCAAACGCACGCGATACTTCCACAATACTTCGGCAATACCTGCAACGTTTCTAACAATTTTTAAATTGTTCAAGATAAATATTCTTTGTGTCTTCTGACGTCCACCTTCATTAACAACATTTATAATGCAAAACGGTAGAATAAATAAGCATTCCAGTTCATATACACGTTTCTATTCTCTGTACAAGGGTTAAAGTATAAAATATTTTTTTAGAGCAGAGATACATAATTACTAGACAGCGGATTTTATACATTTATTGAGAAAAATAAGTAGGTGTAATTTAAAACAGTAAAAGTATTAGAAGAATTGAAAAATACTGTCATATTATTTTCAACCTATTAAACATATTAAGAACGAAAATAAATTTCTATTAGACTTCAATTTGTTGCAATTCAGGTAAAAAATGTTTACCTCGCATAAAGATCCGCTGTCTAATAATTACTGTGCAATATTTATTTGATAAGGTGTGATATTGGACTAGTTTACAATTACATGGTCCCATAATTGAAGATGTAATCTTACGCGCACGCAGTTTCTCTACAAGGGTTAAAGTGTAAGTCTCTGTAACATCGTTTTGCTCGAACAAATACATGCATCATATAAATATGCACATCTTATAAGATAAAAAGTGAGCAATAATAAAAACAAATAAAGCGACATGAACGTCTTAGAATGATCACAATAAACTTCAATCTACAGGCTATCTACAGTGTAATAGAATAAAAGAGCGGAGGAAGTGCACACGGCTGCACAAAACGGTCGCACAAAGGCTCCGGCTATTAATTTCAGCAAGATCCTCGAACGCGCTGTCGCCGAAAGGTAAAATCGTCGATATAACGTTTGAATAAACAAGTAGCCGCGAGGAATAAATCTGATAGAATGCTACATCGGCGGACAAAGCGAGGAACCGCTTAAAAGCGGTTCGATCTTCGTGAAAGCTCATCCCTTTAGAGGACGGTATCCCGGGTTCCGGGCCGCGAAGACGAAGACCACGAAGACTCCGACGACGACATTGCCCTTGCTCGGGTATCTTACCGTGAAAAACAGAACAATTTGTATCCCGAGGAGCGGCGGCGTCGGGAGCGCGGGCCGCTCGCTCGGGCTATAAATCGGCTTGCTCATCTTTAAAATATGGGGATGGAAATATTTGGACTGTGCACGTCGAATTGAGCAAGAAGCCTCGGTGCCCTCGGGGGCGGGGGAGGGGTTGGGGGCAAAGGGGTCGCAGGGTTTGGGTTTGGGGTTGCAGGAAGTTGCAGAAGGTCGTAGTAAAGATGCCATCTCCCTGCCGTGGTGGTGAGTTTATTTGCAACGTGCACGGAGGCGAGCCACTGTGCAACCCCCATCCCCCCGAATCCAATCCCCCGCTTTTCCCACACCCCTCCGGTCGCCAACGCCGTTTTCATCCCTGTTCTGACGTCCGCCGCTCTGGCCCTCGTACATTGCACGGCAAATAATTGATAGGCGAAGGCGATGTTTCTATTCTGTTGGCAGCACTTGTAAAGGAGCCGCGATTTATTCCGCCTCACCGCCTCGCTGTCTGCCCTCGGGGGTATAAATGGCCGTGTTGGCGGTCGCGGGAGGACGGCCGGCGAAACGAAGACAAGAAAAAACAGGAAAAAAGAGCTGCTCATTCTCCGGCCAACGGGAAACAGACGGAAACAAGGATGAAAGGCTGACCGATCCCGCGCGGTGCAAAAAAATATTCATTTTCGAGTCGCCAATTCCTGGGGAACCCCCGGTTGTTTGCTTCCTCCCGCATTATGCCGACCGGGACATAGAATTTTTCTGGTCTAACCGTTCCTCGGTTCCTCGATGAACCTCCTTTAACCAAACTGGGACTATAAAAACACGTTGTTCTAATCGAGTAACATCTTTTAGATCAGTTTTTAGCGATGTTTTTGATGGAACTTCGTCTACATCCATTGGTCATTTTTTTGTACTCAATTATACATAGAATTGAAATTAATTACCGGAAGCTGAATACCTAGATGATGCCTTTGAACTACTGCAAAATGAAGGCTGGTCCTTACTGTTTTAGTGTTACCATAATTTTTAAGGTATTTACTAGTATAATTCACTGGAACTTCGTGGTTGAATAAAGCAACTATGAAACTTCGGTGGATTCGCGTGACCTAGTATTCCCAAAACGCAGAATTGATTGGTCGTGATCAGACGCGTCAACCAATTCCAATTCAACGGCAGGCGTGCCAAAATTTTCAAACTTCTTTGATGTTGCCATAAGTTTTCTTTCTCGAAGAAGACCTTCACAAAATTGATTACCATTGCATCAAGTTAACATCAGAGGACAGATTAACACTAAACCTACCACAGCCGATCAAATAATCGGTTTCTGGTTCTTTATTTTACCATTATTGAAATTTTAATGATGCTTTCAGTGGAAATGATTATACATATTTTAAAAATAAAACCGCAGAAAATTTATATAAATTCTGTGATGTCATTTTTATAAGGTAACTTATGCCAGTCATTTTTGGAGCTCGGTGGGTTTAGTATCAAGCTGTAAAAATGAGGGACGGATGCGGCTTAATTACTCAATTTCTTTAATTTTGCTACATCACTAGCAGTATAACAGAAGAAAGTATTAATTTTCGAGTTGCCAACCCGAGGAACCCCGGTTGTTTGCTTACCCCGGCATTATGCTCAGCGGCAAACAGTATTTTCTGGTCTAATCATCGGTTCTCCAATGGTCTTCCCCTAACCACGGAGACGTCCACGAGAGGGAAGATTTATATTCGGAGTTACGCCACTATTCGCGGTAATACGGCCGCTCCATAAAACACTTTAATATTTCATTCAAGGCCGTCCGGGCCACCCGGAGACATTTAAAAAGGGCGGTCGATGCGACCGGGCTCCCTTTCAATCGACGCCCCGGCTCTCTCTTCAATATCGGTTACCTACGGTCTCCCATCGACTATAGCGTTCTTTAATCAAAAAGGACTTGACGTTAAGGGAGGCCGGAAGGTTACCCTCTTTTGTGGCGAAGGGAGGAGATGAGTAAGACGCGGAAATGTTACCTTTTCCGGATTCTTATTGCTGCGGCTTTAGTGTTCTCGGATTTCCGGAATTGTACTTTAGTCTACGTAATTCGCAGATTTACGAACGTCAATTGATTTGATCAATAAATCTTTCAAATTAGAGGATCTACGTATTAGGATGCCTTCAAAGTTGTTTCGTCTTTTATTAAGAGGCACTGTATGAATTCGGAGTAATTCTTTAATTCTGTAGGTTTATGTTCGTAATCCTTTTAATGTAAAAAGAATTTTCAACTATAAGAGAAACTCTTTTAAGAATCAATAGAAATAATTACTTACTCGACTGGCACTAAAAGAGACAAATTAACGGATGATATTGATTTTGTATCTAGACAACAAGCACTATAATATTGGTAAAATCAATTTTCTATTTCATTTTCTCATCAGATAGCAACCAACACAGTAGATAAATTAATTTTCACTCATTTGTAGGACTCTAGTATGTAGCAGTACAATATTAGTTGTACGTCATGATAATAATATTATGATCATGATAGAGAAATAATAATTAGGAAAATAATATTAACATCACCGTACTACACTGCAGCTTCAATACATATAATAAATAGTTCAGTCACTTAGCCACCATGTCCTCCACAAAAATGTTTCTCTTTCCTCTTTATTGTTAGACGGAACCATAAAACACACTTAAAATTAAAAAATTCCAATTACCATTGCATCTTCAGACAAACGGACCCGAAACGACCGAACATAATCTACCTCCATTCGATCGTAATCAGAAGTCGTCGCCACGAACGCCCTAATCTTCGTCCGCGATAAACACTCGGGCTCGGCGGCCGCGACAATAAACGTGGCGGGCTTTTGTCTGAATTTTAAGAATCATCGCTAACTGTAATTTCGCGAAACTCCTTCTTATCTGGAAAGCGGTCGCGGTGCGAGGAGAAAAGGGCCCCGTTACCGCCGCTGCCGCCGCCGCCGCCGCCCAGGAAGATTCCAAAGACACAAAGGGGCGATTTAACGAGCGCATTTTTCCCGTTCCCCGTCAGAATTTTCATAACGGAAGAAACGAGGCATTAAAATTCTTTCGCGCCTCTTCCCTCCCCGCGCGTACTCTCTCTCCGCCATCTCTCTCTTTCTCCCGTCTTTGCATCCCCGCACCGCCAACATCATCCCCCGAAACTCCACGCCCGCACTCGACCGACCGTTTCTCGCGAGAATTCTTACAAACGATTCACACGGCCACTATATCGTACAATGCAGTCGAGATTGCAGAGAACTTCCGGCTTCTATATTCGGCCGCCAATTCAGCCGCGATTTTTCTGCTGTTCCCACACCCTCCTCCGGTGGAAAGAGGAGCGGGAGGGGAAAAACGAGAAAAACATGCGTCGAAGGTAGCGAGGGGTAGAAGGAGTACGAGGCGAGATCGAGCGATTCGACGTTATTCCATGCAGAATCTGGAACGAGAACCGCTCGAGGGGAGGCGAGAAACGAGCGGGGCGGCGCGAGAACGCGTTTGTAAATAACGATAATGGGCATATTCGCAATTAGCAACGGTGCTACGAGCAACGACCACAGCGAAAAAGGAGCCAACAGAGATGCCGTTTGGTGGTAAGTTCTTCCCGATGTTGCACCGACGAACTCCCGGTGATTGTGTGCGCTCCCGCGTGTGCAACGGAGCTATGCACCGGTCGCCAGCGTGCCAAAAGAGGAACGCCTGGGACACGGCCGCCGCGCCGCGCCGCCGGGCCGGAGAACGGGAAGACGGGGCCAGAGAAGCGTGAAACAAAAGAGAGGAAAAAGGGATGCGGCGTTGTAAATGAACCGAGAGATACGGGGAGGAATGGGCGGACGAATCTGTGGTAGAGGATGTGAGTGCCGGAAACGACGAATAAGAGTGTTCCATCTTTGGAGAGAATGTTTGGTGAAGGGAACTCGACGTCGCGCCGCGTCGCGTCGCGTCGTCGCGTCGGTGATGGTGGCATTTGCGTGGCGAGCGAACTGCTTTCGTTTTCGCAAAGTTGAAACGCTGGAGCGTGCGGATTTAGAGTCCGTCGACTGTCTTCGGTACGAACTTTCGACAGAAAGTTTAGAGCGTTCCGATATTTCTGAGGATAGAGGAGGATCATAGATGCGTGGAGCTGGAATGTCCTTTTTTATGGTGGAGAGCAATGGAATTTGGAGCATTACTTGATTGTACCACTTTGTGTTTTGGGGAAAGCAAATGTTTTTGTGGCTGGTACCTTCTACATCTGTTGATAGATAAATGCAAGTAACACGTGGATGAGACGAATAGTCTTAACGCTATTCAATTCGCCAACTTCTATGCTTCTATGTGCTATGCTTAAGTGACTGCATATTACCGATCAGTAGACTGCGGTTCAAAACAAATATTGTTTTCATTGACTCTAATGAACAGGAGCTGAACAAAAGCGTCTAATTAGCTAAAACTAAATTGATGTTCTTAAATTCTTTTAATCTACCTTCTCTCTTAAATTATACTTATTCCAATCATAAACGCATTAAATCCACAGTCTACTGATCACTTTCACTCCTCTTTTCCTCCCCTTTAGAAACAATTTTTAGTCATGAACTGAGAAAAGTAAACTAAAAAATAGTATACTACTTCCACATTTAATTCGATACATTCTTCTTCTTATCATTAGTATATTTTTATGTGATGTAGAATAAGGCAGCCATCTGTACTGGGTGTTTCAAAATTATATGTCGTGACCACTACAATGTTCTGCATTTCTGAATCGGTGGAAATGTGTTGGAAAATACACCGCAAAATTGACTTTGACCTTGAATCTGAACGTCAACATTGTGTTTTATTTTATTTTGTAATACTCGACGCGACGAACTAAAATCTCGCAGGAACCGTTTTATTCCATATGTCTAAAGGGTATCCCAGGATGGCATAAACATGAAGAGGCGATTCTACATGAGAAAATAAACAATCATTTTTTTTCTTTTGATTTTAACAGAACGGTTAACTTGAATACTAGAGTTCCTACAATATTTTTGTTCATCGAGATGTGTACTGTAGGACGAAAAAATAAAATTTTTGACTTCGAAAGAAGGATCTAGGTCAATTATGCGGTCCGTTCAATTAACAGATTTCCACCTATCCAGAGATGCACAAGCCCTCAAACTCCGAAGTACTTCTAGAACCGAAGCTTCAAAAATTTCCTCTGATCTCCATTTTCCGAAATTGTGAACAAAGTTAGGTTGACCCACCCATTCTCCATGGAGCTCGCACTAGCAATAGCTTTTTCCGAATTAATAATAAATCAATGGTCGAGCGTTCGCAAAGGACGCCTCTCTTGGGCGCGTAAACAAAACTGCGTCTCGCTGAATAATTTGACATCGAAGCGAGCGATTCACGGTAGGTATCGCGTAACTCAAGATACTCGAAAAATGGTAAATAGCGGGTGGATAGCTCGGTGGTGAACGGAAATTGAAATCGTAAACAGAGTAGAACTGGGGCGGCCGGTCCGCGGATTCAAGAGCGGAAAGGGCCAAGATAAACTGCGATAAGTGGAACGGGCGGGTCGAGACGCGGAAGAAAGTGGAACTGAGCGGGGGAAACAATCGCGAATGAAATACGAAACAGGGAAAATGGGCCGTAACGGGGGTTAGGCGGTAGAGGAGGAAAGGTGCAGCAGCAACTAGCTGGAAGGTGAGCGTTCGGGACAATACCCTCGGCGGGCTGACGAATATTACGCGCGCGGGAACATGTACGCGGCGTGCTCCCCGGGTTTATTTGCGTTATATCTGCAAATACGTGCGGCAATGCGTGTCCGTCGAATGCTAATGCACCGCGGCGCGGCGGGGGAAAGCAGCCGCTCTGACGTCCACTCGACTATACGTGTACAAACGTCGAGGGTGCACGTGCGGTCGCGCGTCATAATTGCACGCACACGAACGCGTGCATGCAACTCCGCGCCGGACCTGCATGCCCCGGCGATCTCTGCTCCCTGTTTCTTTTTGCGAATCGCGGCACCGGTAAAATCTGCCCGGAAATGCGTCAAGAATCCAGAGGAACCTCGTAGCCAGGATGCTGGAAATCTGTTTCTCGGTTACGTCTGTTTCAGGAGGATTTGCCTTGCATTTGTGTCATGCGAACGAGAATGATCAAAATCGGAGTATTTATACTTTTTCACTGATTGAATTTCAATTGATTGCGTACGTCGAAATGGAACGTTCAAGCTGAACGAGGAAATTAAACACCGCACAGTGGAACAATTTGCCTCGAAAAGTTGGCCAGAATATGATTTTTTAAATCTTATGTAACATGAAAAATTGTTGTGCTCTGAGCTATTGGAATATACGAACAACAGTATACTCGTTTTATTTGTTATGTGTTATTTACTTGTGTAGCGTTGTTATGCATTCAAAGCAAAGACTTTTGTAGTACTAATTTTTCTCTTCGCCCGTTTCTATCGCTCGACTATTAGGATAGTTTATATGTGATGAAGATTTTCACGTCCTTAATGTTTGTCTGCTTAAAATTATTCAAGTTTGAAGATGACCTATTATTTACTGCGATATTTCACATTTGTAGAATTTTCAAGAAAAAAATGTTATGCTTCAAAGTGAGTTCCGATGTTGTTTCTCGCGCCATTGGAAACTGTAAAGGTTTCTGTCGAAAATACAAAAAGAATTGGCTGCTAAGATGTATCAATGCGACTGTTACTTTACTTTTTGCACTGTGATGTATGGAGCAAACGCAATTTGCGTCGTGTTGCCGTAACACTGAAAATGCCCAATAGACACCATGATTTTTCAGACACTGCCTATAATCTGGAAAAGAGAATTTGAAATAAAAAATTATGGTCAACTTAATTTTTCACATGCCATTATGAATTTTTTATTATATATTGTCGTAGCTGACGTCAAGTCGAATGACTCACTACACTATCCATGCAAGTCTTAAAATAATGTTAAAATAGTATTTACCAACATTTTGGGGCAAATATTTCACTGTACGCCGGTAATATGTGTCTAGACAGATCTAAATTCACTAAATCAAATTGAAGTTGGCAATACGTTCGGCAGTTTCGGAAAAATGAAAAATTTCTGACAGAATTCCACCACTGAGTGGCTGCGAACTTCAATGACGAACTAACCCGCCACATATAAGATTAATTATCCTCACAATGAAGCTCTTAATGCTTCTTAATATTTGCACAATTGTATTTAATTTACTCTCATAAGTAAAGTGTACCTCGTCGTGTATACCGGACAGAATGAAGCGAAGAATGAAAGGCTGTGTATTATATCGGGGCCTGAACTGCACCTTGCATTCCGCGAGGGCCGGTGCTCAACAAGTACCTAACAATATGGCTGGCAAATGGAGCGAGTATCATCGCTGTTATTTGAAAAAAGATCAAGCCCCGGCCCGGATATTATGCCATGTCTGTGGGGACGGGAGACAAAATAAAATCGTTTGAAGTTAATCTCTTTTTAAATAGATGTTTCGTAGAACGACAAAATGGGAGAATAGCAAAGCCTTTCAGATCGTAATGGCCACTGTGAAAAGAGCTCGTTCGCCGTCAGTCGAGTGGTATGATTAAAAAGGACACGACTACCAACAGGTAAGTATTGCGTCTACGATGTAACGTCAGATGCAAAATGCATTTTCCTCGTGTTTTCGTTGAAAGCTTCCACGGGGGCCGGCGTACCCGGTGACATTAATTGCGACCGCTGCAAAGATCGCTGTAATCTTTGAAACTGGAGGCATGGGGATATATACGTACACATCCGCGGAAGATAATTAATTCGAAAAATGGTAGAGCGATTACCACGATGGCTCGTTGCACTCCGTGGGTAGCGGTGTTCGCTTCGAGGAAAACTTGGCAATTCTAGTTTCGAAGCCGGACACGGCATTAATACGACAGGGGAGAAGGAACGGGGATCATAAAACGGCGAATTCCACGGTGGCGGTGGTGCGCGTCGCGGGGAAGAAAGGAGGCCAAAAGTCACATTCGCAATATTTTTTCGCGGGACGTGCTTAAAGTTTCAAGAACCATACGTTCCCTCCGCGCACGTAATCCGCCGATCGATTTTTCACCGACTCGACCTACTCTCTCTTCACCCCTTTCAATATCCAGGAAGAGTCACGAAACGCATCAATCTCAACCTCATAAGGCACGATGGATTTCAACTTTGCCGCCCAACGGCTCGACGATGAGCGCGGACACTGGAAACACACTCCCGCGACTCGACGACCAACGGAGAAAAATCGACAGCGACACAGAAACTGGCAACAACGATTTATAACGCACAAGTTGCTCCGGAATATTTTATCCGGACACTAGAAAAACAATCTCGTTGAACACTCTGCAGGGAGAAACTTCAAATTGCGAATGAGATACAAGGATCAGACGATTGACATAGTTGAAACGGGAATAGAAAAGTGAAGTACATAAATATGTGCTAGTATGTTTTATGTAAACGTAGCCTACAGCAATGTATAATACAAATCGATAACAATAATAGTTTTAAATTGACGACGATGAACCACCTAGGTAACTAACCCTTTCATAAAAACGATGAAAAAGGGTACAAGCATTTGAAGCTTGTGATACCGGAAGATTGCATATTTTACTCCAAAAGGTTCGATTCATAAATGCAATATAAAATATTTTATTTTACTTTCGTTTATACATAAATAAATAAAAAGAATTCGCACACAGTGTGTCTCAGGACGGGTGGTGCAAGAGAGCATTAAACGAGTCGGCTGACGCGTCTGATCACGACCAGCCAATTCTACTTCTCTATGCTTCGTCTGCCACTCGTCCTTAGGCACGCTGTACATTCATGTTTGGATGCTTAATAATAATAATAATGTAGCTTAATGATAGCTCTGTTCTATAGGTGTCATATAAATTTCTATGGAAGACACGTTGCCAATAAATTCAACACAACCTAGCCCACCAAACAATGTTGCGAAACTGAAGAGAAACGTCATAACAGGGTGAAAATTGTGTAACATCAAGGAGAAGGTGAAAGAGTGCAGCGAATTAGGAGAATTAACGACGGCAGCTTTTTTGCTTGGCGAAAGACGGCAAGCGGAAGTGGGTGGCGCTAGAAGGAGAACCGAAACAGCACTCGGGGATGAGGACTTAGGGGTACTTCGGGGGTGGCGAGGGAGCAAGGGCCAGCTGGATTTATGTACACGGTCGCGCGGTCACCTCGAGAACACGAGTCCAGTAAATAAACGTCAGATAACGGGGGTGAGCCGCAAGGGGTCGGGGGCGGGTTTGGGGGGGGGGGTCAGAGGAAAGCGACGTGCAGGAGCAAAACGAACCGGGGAAAGAAAGATAGACAACAGAGCGTAGCCAGTTCTCCAGGAAAGACTTGTCCGGCCCGTAATCGAACGGAAGAGACCTGCACGCCGGTGGTTTTAAATTAAGCCACGGTACGTTCGTTAGCCGGCTCGACACCATTGTCGCCCGCCACCGTACGGAACCATAAATTCGTTCGGAAACGAATGGCCCGGGGTTCCGCGATACCGCGATCGTGCGCCTGCGGACGTTTCCACGGCTGTTTTTCGCGCATTCGCATTCGCACACCCTCCCTCTGCCTACCCTCCGCGAAATTAATCGAGCCCCGCGCGAACGGTGAGCCCACAGAAAGCCCGGTGACATTTCTCGGGACGAGGGTAGCAATGAAAAGCAAACTGGGACGCGAATGCTGGATCTCCGCTGTTAACTTTGTTTGCCTGCCCTTAATGAACCCGCGCCGAGCACGGCGACACCGCGACAAGCCGCGTTCAAACACGATTGGCCAATGAACGCTATTGTCTCCATTTTTACGGTGCGACGCCTCTGCTAGCCGGATACCCCTAAGAGAATGGACCTTCGAACTCTTGTTCCGATTTTCATCTTATTAGGCTGCGAACATCGTGTTTTGCGAACGACAATTTAGGAGAGAAATTGTTACATAACACACGTTTTTGTTTCGACACTCTCCTGTGACGTACTATATTTCCATTTGGATATACAACGTAAAATATTCTATTCATTAATATTTGAGTCACTGTATCGTCGATATCTGATCAAATAATACTGACGTGGGTCTACGTTAATGCATGTGACGTTTTGAATTGATCAATATGCAAGTTACAAATAATATGACCCTGCGACTACGTTCAGCCATCATACAGGACGAGCGAACCGGAATCTTGTATAGTAAAGTCGCGATCTAGCTCCCTCAGAGCTCCACGATCAAAGTCCCTTTGCCTACCCCTTCCACTGAGGGGCATACCCAATGAGAGGCTAAGAAGCTCGAGCTACCTCGGTCGCCGAGCAGTGTAAACATGCCGCGTAATCCGATACCGTAGTGTGAACCACTACTAATGCAATTACAAAACTTCTTTACTTTTCATTATTTTTTTATGGTTCTTTCACCAAATTATTGGGTTGTTCGGAAAGTCATTTCGTTTCGTCAGGGGAAAATGACAGCCAATTTTTTACTATTTAGAATAAGTTTTATAACATTTTATTCTATGATCTTTTGTGATTTTTCAGGTGACTTAAAGATTCCATGCTCGTAGAATTTCTGTTATTTACTCGCAAAAAATTGAGTTATATGACTCTACTTGAACGCAATTACTTTATTCTTACTCTAGAGAGTGGCCAACACCTGGTTTAATACACGGTACAGAGTTTAACTCGCGGTCCGTGTTTACGTGCGCTGTCCTTTTCTTCGTTGGGTACTATCCCTTTGTACTTTCAGAGCTGTCGACGTTGTCATAGAAAAATAGTTTCCTTTTACGATCTCTGTCCGTGCTCGGACCAGGCGATGGAAGATAGATCGCGACTTGACTGTAGTATTATTATGATACACTTTCTTTTGTGTTTAGTAATGAAATGTTTACAGTGTCATTAATGCTACAAATTGACAATGAATTGTAAACTAGATCCATCTTATCTGCTGGTATAAATTCGACTATACGCCCCTTAACTTCCACCGTTGGTTTCTGAAACAGGGGCACGAAACGAGATACATATTGCAGTATTATGATACACAGTAGCACATTCTAACACCATTTTACTGGTCGCATAATTCGATCGCTTGTATCAATTATTTTTGGTGCAAGTAGAACCGATTGGTTCGAAGAATCTTTTTCTACACATTCGTCAGTAAGCCATTATTTGAACAAAAGCGTAGTCCGTCGAAACAGGGAAGCCCGTTCGCCACCGGAAAGCTTAAACTCTTCGTCGCAGCCATTGTATACTCATCTCCCGAGGTAATTAATATAGAATAAACAGAAACTCGGCACACTATACACGATTCTACGGGTTCGCGAAACGAACTAATTCAAACGCCGTTGAATCCCGGCCCCGCGTACAAAGTCGCGCGAGGGGTATTACGCGAGCAGGTCGGAGGTATTTTGCCGTATGTAAACAGCAGTTACGTTCCACCGTGACATGGAGCGACGGGGAAGCCCGCCGGTGGAAAACGAAACAAGAAATCACGATGGGACGCGTAACGACGCGTAACCATCCAACGTATGAATCAAGCTGAATGGTAGCCCCGGGACCTAATGGCCGGAATTAAAAAGGGAGCGAGGCCTCGCGGAACGCTGCGATTATGTCTCCGACAACGAGGAAACTCCATTCTCGGTTCTTCTGATGGTAAAAATCACTAATTTATTCATACATCTTAAAATATGCTTCACTACGTAATGACACCGTAAATATTTTTCTTTCTCAAGATACGCGGTGGTTCAATCTCAGTGTAATAAGCGTACGATATGGCGCAATAATATAATCATTTTACTTATATTTTGCACTAGATTCCATCGCAGAAACAACAATTGCTGTTCTAGAGGGAAAATGTATCTCAATATTCGGGGGTTGAAATATTATGATGACTCTGCCCGTTTGCATATTATACTAACAAGAAAACCGACTCAATCTCAAGTACAAATACAATAGATTTTAGTAAAAATTGCACGAGAAATTATCGCGTAGAAAAGGGAACCAGAAGGAGCAATACACCAATTTTTATTTTGAATCGTTTAGTTTTGAATGAAGAATTCAATCAAGTAAAAATTAAAAAAATAAAATGTTCAGCCAGGACGTTTCGGCATGGACAATTCTTTTAAAACCATGAAACAATTCTTTTTAATACCATGTGAACCGGAAGGAGTAAACGCGTTTACATGAAACTGTGCAGGTTCGTACAAAGAATCCGGCGAACTAAAAATTTCAGAAATAGCCTATACGGCAGGGGCGTACCCCGGTAGCCCGGGGGTCCGAAGCGTGACACGGAACGGGATTGCATGGGGGTGGCGGGGCTCGAAGCGGGAAATAAGGGGAAAGGTAAGCCTGGGCCGAGTGTCGGTAACGAGCCTCGAAAATACGAGGGGCTAATTCGTTGGACGCGTTCGCGTGCTGCGTCCAGGATATACGGGGTCCCAGGATGTGCAGATCCACGGTGAACAGTGGGCGCTTTGCTGGAGATGTCGAGCTGTTTCCGGGCACGCGGACGTGGGGAATAAAAACGCACGAAGGGAAATCGTCGGGGCGCGAAACGAAGGATGCAGCACGGGACACGGATGGAAAGTCGATAAAGGGGGATGAAGGTGGTAGTAGAGAGAGAAAGAGAGAGAGAGAGAGAGAGAGAGAGCTCGACACAATCCGGTATTTCGACGTGTCGGTGCGCGCGCTCGAGCTTTTATCACCGTCGGGCTAACGCAGCCGGCAGTTTTAACTAAGCTTATTATCCGGTATCAATGGTAATCATCTGGCGAATTCACATGCGTTTCAGCACGGCCCCGCACGCTCGACCGAAGCGTTGGAAAGCGGAGCGGAGAGGAACGATGCGGAACAGCACACGTCACGGGCGGCGCAGACCAGGAATATAAAATAACAGAACGTAAAATCCAATTCCGCGAAACCGACCGGTTCTAATTAACTGCTAGTTTAAGGCCGGTAACTGTATACCTCTGTGAAAACGCGCCTCCTTTCCCGTTTCTGTCTCCGTTCCCTATTATCTCCGCTCTCCTCTCCTCTCGTGTCCCATTCTCCCGGCTTTTGTTCTCTCTCCCTTTAGCCCACGTTCTCATTTACCCTCGTTTGATCTCTCCATTGTGCTCTGTCTTTCGGAGATCTCGCTTGATTTCTTTTCCCCCTTTGTAGCCACTCTTTTGCCTTGTTTCTCTCTTATTCTGTTTTGACAGTTGCAAAATGATGTGGGAAAAGACGGAGTCGTTTCATCCCCTTGAATCTGCTGTCACAAAGCAGACCTTCCAAGGAGGCTTGTGGAGGCAAGGGTTTCTTAATTGTTGCTCGCCGAAAACCATTCGCTAGTTCGACTACTGGGCCTGCTTGCTAATCAGAAACAGGTGAAGAATGCAGCTTGTGTCTCCATTCTTAATTTTTTATAGAACCTATATTTCTTATAGGTTCTCCTCTTTCACCTGTATTTTTCCACCGTGGCATAAGGGTAATTGACGAACGCTTTCAAATAATAAACAATATTTCATATTAGTAGACGGCGGATCTTTATGCAAAATAAAAATTGTCCGCGTCAATTACAAAGAATAGAAACTAAATATAATGTTATTTCTTCCCTTAATTATCTTAACAGACGAGAAATTATATATTGACATCTTCAATTTTCAAAATTCTTCTACAATTTTGAATTTCAACTACTCAATTTTGCTACAAATGCATAAAGATCCGCAATCTACATATTAGTCTTTACATAAGTGGTCATAAGATTGATTAGACTCTGATTGTAGTATATTTCATTTAGTTTAATACTATAATTACCCCAGTCAAATAACCATGATAAATAATATTACACAATTGTTAAAATTATTAAGGTACGATTTAATAAATTTGGATGGAAAATGAATAAATTTTATTAAGCAATCAAAATCGTACACAAATTCTAAATAAATTCAATTCTCCCACTACTAAAGGGCAATGCTCACCAGTCGCATTTAGTACCTCGCGCGGACCGGTAAATATCAAAAATGCATACACTTATATTTCATATTCAATGAACAGCGGTGTACATTTTGTGCGAATCTGGATCGCGTTTCGTTCAATTTTCAAGGAAAGTCGCTTTACGACGCTCCATTTCGTGTCCGCGGGTCGTATGCTAATTGAATGCAAATGCAAAGTGCTCCCCTAAAAAAGGAGAAAATCTCGATTTTTCCCGGGGTCCGGTTGGCATTTACGTGCGAAGAAAAATCGCAGGGTTGACACGTCCGAGTTCCGCAGTCTGGGGGGTTCTGCTCGCCACAGGTTATGCGGGTCACACATCATTTCAGGGACCGGGAAAAGGCTTGATACATAATTAATACATCGAGGTCGGGGGTGAGCGACTGGTTTGCGGCCGAGTCTGGCAGCGAACGCCAGCACGAACCGAGGGAGAAAGCGAGAAACACGTTGCAAACTGATTACATTACGAAAATTGCTATCCCGACGACAACCAGGATTCGCCTAATCACGCGACGACAACCAGGAGTCGCCTAATCACGCGGCGACAACGGAGACTCGCCTAATCGCGAGCCGACAAGAGGACCGGGTCCATTTAAATCGCCGAAGAGAATCATCTTTCACTACGCCCGGTATCGGCCGCTTCGGCCGCGATCGTTCGTCTTAATTAAGCCGTTATTTTCTAATTAAGGGGGGACGCTTAATGAGATTTATTGGCAAGCCCAGGTGCGCGCCGACACAGAGCCGCCATGCTTTTTGTTCTTTGCTGCCGGCGCGGCGCTGCGCTTGCTAAGAGCTTGACACGAATTCATAATTTATTGACAGAGATTAATTTGGGATTAAAAGTATTAGGCTACCCGAGCCTCGCTGAAAACACGGAGCTGTCGAAATCCCGCCGGTGACGCAATTGGTGCTCGATTCATCGACGCTCGGAAAATTTAGCTAAAATTTTTGCTGAATTAGAAAAATTCCGTGTTGCTTGTTTCTGGCATATAGACTCAGAGACGTAGACTGACCTGTTAATTGAATATAATCAATTGCATTTTATGCAATAGGTGACCATGTTTTATGATATTCTTGAACTCTAAATATTACAAAATATTCTCGCGCATTTTTCTACGTTTTTTCCTAAATAATATTATACTCTATAAACGTTACAACCAAATGGAGCTGAAGTGAATTGAACGAAAACAACGCTCTTCGAATGAGCACGTACCTTCAGAAAGCACTGTAAAAATTGTTTGACTCGCAGCACAGGCTAGCGAAATAATCTCGAAAAAATACCCCTCGGAAATCCATATTAACCCAGTTCCGAAAATGTGGCAGGCTAGGTCTTCAAAAAGTTCCGCGCTTCACATTAAAGCCATTCTTCAGCAGTTCTCTCTATTTATACTACAAACAGCGGCGCGGCGTAGAGGTGAATCGCGGAGGGATTCCTTTCTCCCTAAAATCCATATTAACCCAGTTCAGTTTCGCGACCGGTGGCGTGGGCGCGAACGTCCTGCATAAGTGGTAATGTGTATTTTCCGGATCGCGTGAGACCCGGCGCAGGGTCCTCTGCCATGAAATCCGGCGTCGGTGGAGGGCTTGTTTCCGCGTCTGAACCGTGGCCCGCTGGATCGGCTCCAACCACGCCTCCATTTTGACCATAAAACTTTAGAGCGGGGAAGATTTCGCGGTCGAGAGAGTGAGAGAGAGAGAGGGGGGGGGCGAGCGGGAGGGCGTCCGATTTAATAAAGGTAATAACGTTGTAGGTGTTTGCGTTTTTCGGGATCTGCGGCTGCGTGCGTAAATCCCGCGTCCGGGATAACGGGCGCGGGTGGCTTGGGAAGGTTAGCGGGAGAGAGGATAATGGAATGAGTAGCGACAGCGGAGCCTGGATGCCGATAGGAATATGTGGCGGCGATTGGGCAGCCATCCAAAAGCCATCGAGGAAGATCCAGCTTGGGGATTCATCCTTGAGCGAAGGAGACCGAAGCGAACCAAAGGGAACTGAAGGGAGACCGAAGGGAGACCGAAGGGAGACCGAAGGGAACTGAATCTGCCACCTCCGTTCTCCTCCAAGAGGGTTCCAGGGACCGTTGGCCCAATCGGTGGCCGAACTTCCCTTTTTTTCTCCTCTCCGCCTTGCAGCGCGGTTTAACGAAGCGTCCCTAAATCCTCCCTCGGTGCAGATCGATAGAGGCGTGCAACACAGCGGCCAGATACCGGGTAGGGAGAACGGTGATCCCGCATCAACGACGCGATTCGTAAATCGTCGTCCCCTGGCCTGCAATGCGGGCGCAAGGCAAAGGAACGTTTCTATTGGCCCACCCTTTCGCGCCTGAACAATGACTCGGTGAAGACATTATGTCGTTGTTGTTACGCGGTCTCGCTGGATATGCTGATCAGAGGGATGATACTTTCTTGAGGGCAATGCTAAGAGAGAGTATCGCAATGTGGGCTGTCATCAGCGGTTTCCGAGGGTCAGTCGAGGCTGCTTTCGGGTGTCGTGTAGATTATTTCCCCTTTCTGGTTTGTATAGGGAAGCTCGAAGCAAAATGGATCGCATTTCGTACATATTTACACCTTTGATTTTTAATATCGTATCAGACAGCTGAAAATTTTAGACATGATTTAAAAGAATTCATTTTTAATAACACAGAACGAACATATGGACCGTTTATTCGTAACTCCGACTGAAATTGGACAGCTTTTTGTTATGAAATTAAGCTAATCGCCATCCACGATTTCATCGAACTCAACCACATTGAGAAATTTCATAAACTGAACAAAATATTGATGCAGATCTTAGAATATGAATATACAACGGATTTTATGAATTTATGACAAAAATCAGTAGATATACTTTAAAACAGTAAAAATATTAGAAGAATTTAAAAAAACGATTATATTATTTTCAACGTATTAAACATATTAAAAAAAAAAACAAAATTAATTTATATTGCATTCCAGTTTGTCACGATTCAGGTGCAAATGTTCATTTTATATAATGATCCGTTGTCTAATTATAAACGATCAACGTAGAAACGACATAGGAACGAAAACATAAAAAGACAGACCATCCAGTCCATCCACCTAATTCAATCTTCTTCAAAGAACACTAAAAAGCTTTCACTTTATAAGAATCCCGAGACATAGAACTTCATTATCTATTGTCGATAATATCCAAAAAAGCAGGTCAGCGTTTATCGGACATAATACTTATCCACTGGTCGATCAGATTCTTTAGACCAGAGAAGAATACAGGGCAACTACCGGTCCAATCGACAAGAATTAGCCACGTCCCCGTCGTGTCTAATTGCGGATTCATTTGCGATTCGTCGTCGATATCCCCGTTCGTTCTTACGTTCTCTGTATTATTCAAGAGCGGAAAGTACAGGTGCTCATTCGCCGCAGGAGAAACCGTCCGCCTCCGGGGGCTGACGCAGCGATATATCCCGTTCTTCTCGGTTTTGGTTAATTCCGGTTAAACGCAACGTGCACGCGTATACGTTGCAACGGTGCTGAGTCAGTCGACGATAAACTTACAGCGATTTCCGGCGCAGCTTTCTACGTGTACCGCGCCACCACGCTCGAGTTCATATCCGCTTCGTCATTCGGTGAAGCGAGGTTATCCGGTGGGTGAGCAGGTGACGAAGAAGAGGTTTGCATCTCCCTTAGCATCCTTCTGTCGAGCTTTACGCGAAAAACTCGACTCGCATGAATAAAAAGGAGACGTGGCTCTGCGGAATCGCGCGTAAAGCGGAACAGTTAGAAAATTTGACAACTGTATTTATACAAACACTTGTATCAACACGAATTACGATCATCAGACTGATGACATTTATTTTATGAATAAATAAAATAATTTTTGGAGTGGTGCCGCTCGCGGAGTCGCAATAAACTGGTTTTGATATTTCCGTTCAAAATCGTTGGCATTGTGAGAATGACAAAATGACGTCAATATTCATTAAAATAAATGCTTTATTCTCCATAGATTTGCAATCTTATCGATTGTAGTTGTATATTCGCGTTCAGTATATTGAGTGTGAGTTTCGTTTTAATATATGGCTCTACATAGCTGGGTATTTTTCGAAAATTATTAACCTTCACTCTGCGTAACCACACCCCAGACTAACAGAATCATACATGAAAAGTAGCCGAATGGAACATAAACTAAATATAAAAACGTAAATGGAATTTTTATATATTCAATTCAATTTTTTAATCCTTTCCTATCTAGCGTCGTGAAAATCAAAAAAATTCCAGAAATACTCGCGCAGTCAAAGTTTGTTCTGTACATTTTGTACTGAAAACATGCAAGAGGTGTGATGAAGGTTAATATAAGAATATATGTACGCAGAGTGAAGATTAAACATTAAATTTTAAAATAAATAAGATTTACAAAAAGAAAAAACATGAAAATATACTTTTGACATGGGTTTACAGATTCGTAATTGATAGCGGCTCTTGACCAGGTATGTTTCTCCGAGGGGTCTCTAAATTCTTGCTGAGACTGACGCGATCGTCATCGTAAAAAGGAGGAATGGCGTCCGCGCGGTCGGCATTGGAAGGCCTGAAAGGACGGGCGCATTTTTGGTCGCGCGGGAATCGTCAGGCGGAGATTAAACGAAATTGCGCCGGCAGGATGGTCTGCGAGTTATCATCACGGAAAAATCCCGTGTGGCCGGCGCCGAGGAATTCAATTTGCCGCGGCATTATGTTTCCACGGTGCTCGGACGGTTCGAGGAGGCACAAATGAATTTATCACCGCGCTGCCGGCTCCCGCCGTGTCGCGCGTCGGTTCGATCGAGTGCCATCGCCGGTGGAAAGGATTTTTCGTTAAGGGAACAGAACGGGCGATTTGTTTATCTCTCGAGAAGCCGGCGAAGAATGCCGGTGAGCCCTCTCCGGCGTGGGTGGACAGGGGAAAAGAATCTCGAGAAAGTTTCTCTCTTTCTGGGTAAGTTCGTCCGGGAAAAGAGGACGAATGGAAGAAGAGAGAACACCGAGAAGAACGGTGGGGAAGAAGGTATCCGCGGTTTCCTCCGCGCGCGTCTGGCAAAAAGAGTAAACGAAAGAAGAAACGGGCATAGCTGGGGATGAATAATTGAACCTCCCGAGTCCGAGCGCCAACGCAAACTCCGAGCCCCGGCTCGCAGGAACGACTGAAAAGTGGTCCTAATGCCTAAATTGATAATTCCTTGGGCTGGAAAAACACCGGCGCGGCGTCGCAACTTCGAGTCCCGCCGTCCCAATTGGCTCGAAGAGTTTGCACTTTTACCTACTTCCGAGCATTTCTCTTAATTAAGTATAAGATAGTTGGCGTTTCGCTCCGCGAGGACGGGGAACGTCTCGAACCGAAGCCCATTTACGGACGCTGTTCAACGGCCTCGTCTGTTTCTATTAAGACGCAGCTGCCACCACCGTGTTGCACTCTTCGAGATCTTTCACGGTGTTAGCCAGCTGTGAAATTGACGAACGACTTTATCACGTTGTATCATTGTTTCGTTTGATAGGACACGAAACGTGTTTCAGGAAATTGGGATATTTATACTGTGAGAATTGAAACACGGATGACATTCAATTCTGTAAAAATATCACTGTTAACTCATATGCAGTGTATATAAACTGGCGGTGTTGGATTAATATTTAATATACCAAAATAATTATATATTAAAATATTAATATTTTGAAAATTAAATTTCAATCACAGTTGATATTCAGAATTGTTAAAATATAACTGTTAACCCGTGTGTACAAACTGACTGTGTTCGATTAATTTATGGATTTAAGCAAGGAGATTTGCACTTGGAAGCAGAGGTCTCCTTGAAAGTCAAATAGTATTGAACAATGCACGAGGGTTAATTAACAGCAGTTAATACTTAATACATAATACAGATGACATACAATATTTTAATACGTTTTAAAAATGGTCCTCATTGCAGATGTATTCTAGTAAATTTTCCAATATCAATTTTAATAATGGTCGAACAAACAGTTACGAGTAAAAGAATTCAATAACTATTATCAACCTGGCTCAGAGTCCCGGAACACTATTATTACTAGACAACGAATCTTTATGGAAAATAAAAATTTTCTACTGAAATTGCAACAAAATGAAGTGAAACAAAAAGGAAATTTTCTTTGTTAATATATTTAATAGGTTCAAAACAATACAATAGTGTTTTTAAATTCTTTTAATGTTTTTATTCTTTTAAATTACATCTACTGATTTTTGTCATAAATTCATAAAATCTCATTCTTTATCTTGGACTAAGAGGAAGACAGATTGCTATTAAAAGTGATATAACACACGAAAGTATTGTACCACACTTCATTAGTATACAAAGTGTAGAAGCAGGGAGTGTCGAAGCAACAATAGCGTCCAAATTCATGAGGCGTTTATTAAAAGAGGCCAGAAATCCAACAAGAGTAGAGAATATTAAGTAACTTTCCTTTGTCCTAGGATAGTTACTACCCGAATATTTATTGCGACACTAATCTCCTTCGCAGCGGTGTTCTGTGGTTTTTACATAGTAGCCCTTTCACACCTACCGTACTCTACACCTTCACGCCGAACATAGCATAAAGTATGGTTTTAATTTCGTTGGCGAGTTTAGTCCCCAAGAATTGCTTAATTTAACGAGTATCTTCGTATCAATACCCCAATTCTTCGATCAACTGCATCCTCATCAGAAAAAAAAAATTCCTTCGAAGTCCCCAATTGTTATAATATTCCATCTTGTAGTACAATCAGAGATATACAATACAATAAGATGTAAAATTTGTTCGTATTAGTATACTGTGAATTTTGTGCAATTGTGATAAAAATTAACAGCTACAACTTAAGAGAATAGAGGAATTAGAAGAATTTACGAAAACCGATGTATTATTTCAATTTGTTGGCATTGTTAATGTAGAAATTGTTATGATATTCTTACAATATAGCACTATGTTGTACAAAGATATATAGCCTATGTATAAATGAAAATCAGTTACAAACTTCGCAAGACATACAGGACTAGCGTGTGTTACGACTAACCACTTCTAGTTATCTGTGTTGTCGAACTATTCATACTACTAGTGCTGCGAATTCGAGCTGTTAGATATTGCAAGGTACACGTTGTGCAAGCTATTAAGTGTACAAACACGAGGAGATTTTCACACGAGGCGCACTTGTGATAAAAATTCAAGATCAGAAGAACAAGGAACACAGTCCCCTCGAAGAACCGTCCCCAATTCTTCTAATATTGCACTTTGACAGCCTCGCTGGTATATCCGCGAGGGTAAACAAGCGGGACGGCCCGTCTAGGTGGCCGCGGCGAAGAAGCTTTCGACCGCGATCGCTCCATATGCATTTGTTCCGGCGGCGGCGATGAACGACTTTGGCGAAGGGTTGCGACGTCTGAAACCGAAGTCGATCGGTTTATCGACCGATAAAATTTCCCCGGTCTAGCGGGCCGCTAACATATGTACATGCATAATTCATCATCCGCGTCGGCATCGCCTGGTGACAAACGAACCGGCTCGATTCCGCGACACTGTGGTAAAATACCGTCACTCGTGTCCGCGGCACCGCGTCCAAACGCGGTGCCATGCCGCCGTGGCGCGGAGCGGCGCGGAGCGGCGCGGCGTTCATAAACGACAAGCAAGATGTTTATGGGACGAGTACACCGTGAACGCCCCTGCTCTGAGAATAGCCGAGCCAGCGTCTAATTCCGTCGACGACACGAGCCGCGGCCACCACTTCGGATGCGTTATTATCCGTCCCCGCTCCAAGCTTATTAGCGTGACGCTCGAAAGGTGACGAAATACGGGGCTAGCGGTGCATAGTACACGACGGTCTCGTGGACGCAGGCCATAAACGACGCGCGGAACATTTACAACGCGAGATACCGCGAGGATGTCCTCTTTCACACGGGGATACCGAATTGGGATTCACGAGCCGCGCACGCGGGCTATCATCCGTTCCAGAAGAAGACGCAGAGCGAACTGCACTGTGCACGGCGGGCCAGGAACCCGCTTTTTCTCGTCAAAAGTTAATTTTTCCAGATTAATGTATTCAAACAATTTTTTTTCCTATAAACAGACAACCCTTTACAACTTCCAAATCCAAAATATTATTCAGTTCAGATGATTCTGTGATGAGATAAAGCGTTCTAAAGACAAAATCACTAAATTGAACGCATTCCATACCAATTTGGAATATCAGAAGACGGATTTTAATGGTTTTTGTCTTGAGAACTTTTCAGTATGAACTTCGTGGCATCAGTCTTTTACTTGAGGCAGAAAGCGAAAGATCTTCGGTGAGGCAGAGTGTGAAGAGTGTGGAATCATTTAGAGCATATTTAACACAATTTTTTAAATATTTCTAATGATCTGACAAAAAATGTTTCCAACAAAAGTTGATCAGTATTCACTTTTCTACAAATGTCAATATAAAAAATTTAAAGAAAAATTTTTTTTATAAAAAATGTTAACATATCTTTTTTCTTTCATAATATTCTAACTGACATCTATACGAATTCAACGACCTATAATAACATAACATTAAATCTTGAAATAAAGTTTCAATCGTTTTGGTAACAAAAAAACGGGCTTCTGGGTCACTGTGCTGTGCGTTGCCAGGAAGGAGACGAGTGAAAGAAATGCGGCTCCTATTGGACGAAGTGAAGGGGGCGTGTTTCACACGCATTTTCTGGTGTAACGAGCTATTGGCGCAAGCGGTCATACTAATCGGATCGCGTAAATGTTGGGCTACGGGAGCGTCAACAGTGGGGATAGGGGAACACGAACGAGCGCCTCCGTGTCTCTGCGCCAGTGTTCTTTGCAATAACGCATAATTGGTATCTATATATGGCCCACTACTTGACTTCTCGTTACTAGTATCCCAAATTGCTAGACGAAGAAAAACTAATGAAGCTATGCAGTGTGTGCCTACACCTCTGATCCTATAATCCCTACTAGCGCGGAGAGTAGGATCTTGGAGATCCCCTTTGTAAAATTTTGTGCCTTTTCTCATGCACGAAAATACGTCCATGTGTGTGAAATACACGCAATTCGCGTATCCCTGTGAGAAAGCGAGAAGAACTAGAGAAACGAATCACGCCGTGACGCCGAGACATTGACCGGCAAACAGAATTGGGACGATCTTCGTTTCCAAAAGAAAGAGAGGGAGAGAGCCGAACGCAATAAGAATATACATTTCATCATTCGGTGCTCCGTCTTTCAACGGGAAAAGACAGGCTGGGGAAAAAGCGAACGAGAGGGACACGAAAGGCTTCCGAAGGACGCGATTCCCCCTGGTTGAAAATGGAGGTTGAATGCCTCTCTCTTCATCCACTCCTCCCACACCGGTTCCGTGTTCGGTTCCCGTAGCGCTCTCTGGCTCTTTTCGTACCTCGTTCTACGGCGCGCGTTCTGCCGCGATACGATGAAAAAGGCGAGGAGGACCCGGCGAAGGAGGGATTTGGAGAACGATTCCTGCCTTCGAAAACGGGGGCTGAATGCTTTTCATCGTACGGCACGCTCTCTCTACACCGTGCCGAAAGTACCACTGGACCTGGGCCAGGTCCGCCCACTTGTCCGTTCGAATTCGAGATTATTTGGGACACGTTCCTCGTAGGCGTGTACCCGATCTCCATGCAACGACGATGCACACCCTCGTTCCTTCAACCCGTTGCACCCCACCTACGACCTTCTCTCCCCATCCCATCCTCGTCCTCCTCTTTTTAACTCCTCCCGCGCTCTCTCTCTCTCTCTCTTGCTCGCGACAGCCGACGGGGGGACACGTCGTCGTGCAAAAAGGAGCTGCCAGGTCTACAGCCGCTTACTTCCGAATTCTCCGGATATTTTCGCGCACGTCGAGCACCGAATGATTTAAGGGTTCCTGGGGTCCACCACCACCACCGTTCCCCGGGTGCTATGCTTGGGGGAATGGCTGGCTGGCCTGGCTGGCTGGCCGGCTAGCACGGACTTGGAAATCGCGACTCGAAAGCGGGAAAAATTGTTTTTGCACCCGCGAAGAGATACGTTCTGCAATCCCTCCCAACCCTCCTAGCCCTTCCACTCTCTCTCTCTCTCTTCCTCTCCCTCTCTCTGCTCTCTTTGCTCTTCGCGCTCCTACCACCTTCTGTCCTACTCATTCGTTTTCGGGGTATCTCGTGTCGCTTAGTGGAACGTAATTTATGGCCGGGCGAAAAACTGCGCGTTTAACGCATTCGCGGCGAGATCGCGGATCGGATTCAACGTGCCCGTAAAGAGAGAGACTGGTTCGCTTTTACGGTCGTGTTTTTGCGAGACGCGTTGCCGCGGCAAGATTGATCGGCCTTGAGGATTCGGTTCGACGCCGCCGCAAGAAATCGGCGGCCACGTCGAACACGAGCGGCTCCGCACCGCGTTGATTAATGCGGAATTACCGGACGCCGATCGCGGAAGGACCGCTGCCTTGGAACGTGCTGCTGAGAGAGATGTCGAATTTTTAGCTCCCGGGTGATTGTTATTAGGAGAATCGAAATCTACTTCTGGCTCCTGTCTTTGGTGGTTTTGTCGCAAATGTTTACTAGGAACGTTGCGGAACCCCAATGTCAAGAGTCTACTACATAATCGTTACTAACGTTGATAGTTTTAGACAGCTACTTTCTACGTGATAAATCTTCGAGTCTTAACATCGGCGTTAGGAAAGTAGTTGGCGAGGACAGGCAATTACGCGGAATTGATCCGTTTAATTGAAAAATTAATTAACGAAACGCCACAGACGCGTCAGTCAGCGTTCCGAAATTCTAAACCAAGAAAGGACTCGCTTTGTGTGCGCGCGCTCCGCGCCGGGGAACTTTATTCCCGAGCGGTGCACACGAGCTTGTAATTAAAACACAATATCAGTCAACAGCGAGGCTGAACGCGAACTTGCCATGTCAGAATGAAGGTTTTTAGTACACCGCTGGGCATTATGATGTTTAATTTATGTATAATCACTGTCAGGAAGAGGGAACACCGCGCTATCCGCCTGGCGGGCGGCTGGGCTTTTCCCTTTTACCGTGGAGCTCGATCCAGCCCCCGTTTTCTGGCTCGTTTTCTTCGATGCTTTCAAGATATTACACGTCAGTTCCCCGCGATGTTTTCAACCACTTTTAATCTTAGATTTATATTAACCTACCGGCGTTCAAACGGCCCGCCCCTCCCCTTTGCCTGCTCGTCTTTACCGTCGTTCGACAACTCTGCTTTCCGATGAGTTTAAAAGCCGCGCGCGCTCATAACCGCGACCCTTCCACTAAGAAAACTGTAAACACCCTGTACCTGGATAACTTCGACTCTCTAGACTTTGACAAGGGGTGACGTTCTCCAAGTTTATCATGCTCCCAGCGCTGGATCTATCCATCGGGATATTAATGCGAACCGAGGGTAATGAAAGAAACTTGAATCTTCCTTCGCGATCATCCCCTCTTATGTACCCCCATAGTAAGTTTATTGCACGTTGAACATTTTGCTCGGACAAGGAACAATCTGCAATGTCTGTGAAATTATTTACCTTTGCCTCCTCTGTAGTCATTTTGCTATGTTAGCTTATTTGTTATTATCAGTAAACCCACCGAGCACTAAACGGTATTAAAATGTTTTAGCTCATATTATTTATATCGATTTTGTGCAATTTTTAGATCAATGTGTGTTTGGATAAAAGAATTTATCAATTTCCATGTAAGTATCTCTATAATTTCAATAATTGCAAAGTGAAAAATATATAATCGGTCATTTGACCGGCAGTGGTAAGTTTAATGTTAATGCACCAGCTAAAAATATTACTAAAACAACAAATTATTGATCGCATTATATCATTGGAAGATAACACTTTTGTGTACTTCATTCTTCGAAAATACACGAAGATGCAATTTGAATACAAGCAATAAATAAAATGCCATAGTTCGAGCGTCTAAGGAAGACTATTAAAATGCATCGCGAGAAACGTTCAGCGCGATGCAACAAAAGATCGAGCAGGACGAGCCCTGACTACATTATTGAATGCGCTGAAAAGTTAGAACGAACCGTTTTAACTGCCTCATCGATTTTTCCGAAGGGATTGAAGGTGAAGGGTTGCGGGATCGACAATAGTCTCTCTTAAAATAATCTCGTGATCCTTCCGCAACAACGCGAAGAACCGCAAGTCACTGGGCGCAAAAAGGCAGAGCGCCGTAGAAAGGGAACAGTAGCGAGCTGAATAACGGCTTCTGAGGAAACCGCTTTAAAGCAGCTGTCAGCGCGGAAAATGACTAATGCACCTTTTCCCGGGGCAGCACGTCGCTTAGAATAACACCGTGGAACGTAAGTCGTTCCGAGGTCGTGCAACCGTGGCCACGTGTTGGTACGTGTGAACACGCAACGAACTTCTCAACATGTCTGCCTCTGAGAGATTCACCGTCGATTTACCTTTCGGCGTTTTCTCATACTCCATGGACGATCCTTCATGGAAAATCGATGCTCTTGGACAGCGTAGATTGGCTCTAATGAATTCCCGATGCAGGGACTTGTTTATTACTGCGTCCGATTGACAGATTGCTTTCTACCGTATGTACAATCTTGTTAGCTTGACAACTCGGTGATTCTTCGAATGACCAGCACAAATTTGTTTAACCCATATGTCAATAACCGGCCACCCGGGTATCCACCCGGGTATATTTCATATAAATGTTTTCTGTTCCCGTGAGAATTTCGTCATGGACGCTCGGATCTTCTCTTGTCGAACATATTCAAAGGGAAATATATTTTCAGACTTCTCATTTTTGTACTGGATTAGAATTATTCCGTCAAAGTTCACATGCCCGAATCTCAATAACCAGGGTACCCGGGTATCCACCTGTAGAAATATCAGATTATGAACGAATGAACAAAACAATTTACAATACAATATCATTACAGGGTTAGTTTCATAGATAAAATCAAATATTTATATGTACAAAACCTTAATTATGTATTTTTAGACGCATTCCTTACATTCTGTTGTTGTTACTGAATGCTTAAAGTAGACTGATTTATTGCACACATATCAAATGAATCATAAACAAAGCCCTATACGAATACCTGTAGGATCACCCTACATAATAATTAATGCCTTGGGCTACGAAGATAGCTTCTGTGAAATACCTACGTCAATGTTATTACTACAATTAGTACTACAACATGAAATTAAGATGTTTGTGCTTTGTCTTTGTACAAAACGATCGACTGCGACGCAGCCTCGAATGTAGAGCTGCTCAGAGCATGAAGAATAATAATTTTGTTTAAGAATTATTCTGGATATATATACAGTTTACTTAATGAAGAAACGAGGTTTCAGTTTACAATTTACAACTTACATTTTCATTTGGAATCTCAAATTTTTTTTTCAGAGAGTATATTATTAGGTGCAGAACACTGTATGCGCTTACAAAGATGTATACCAAAAAGAATAATTGCCTTTCTGGGTAATTAGTTTAATTTTTTAGAAAACCATGTGACATTGAAGTTACATATTTATTAATTGCTTTTCCTGAATCTCGTTACACTCATTCGCTAGCGTTCAACACAACATTATTCTACAGCTATTCTAACGGAAGTGTGCGCTTGTTGCGATTTTGCTGCTTTATCAAATCCAATATTGTTGCAAATTCTTCATAGTTCCTTCAATTTGCATACTTTTTGTTCAGTCTTGAATAGAATTGCACTATCACCCTGCAATTTATAATTTTCATACTTCCAACAAGAACAGTGGACAGATCAAGATCTATCATTAATGTGTTTCACCGGGGATGCTAATAAAACAAATTTTGCTGATAAATGTGGCATCCACCTCCATCTAAATCGACTTCTGGCTCACGGACCGGGGGTACAGAGTTAGTAGGGGTTGAAGGAGCCCCTATTCGACGGTCGGTCGGCGCCAGGCGTCCCAGCGAAGCGTTAATTGCGTGAAAACGGCGTTAACGAACAGCCGCTGCTTATCTCGAAACGATTCGGTGCGGAGAGACCGAAACGATGGACTCCTCCTTGCGCGAGCTACGGGCCATTCCGCTCTGCACCCGCTTCGCACGACTTCAACGCGATTCCGCGCCATGTCGCGCGGAGCGGCGCGGCGGCTGCTGCAGCATTAGGGAAAACCGGGGAACGCGTAATCAAATGATCGCCGCTTCGTGCGGTCGAATGCGGTCCCACGGATGGCTTAATCGCATCAAACGCCGGCTAAATACGCGCGTTCGCTTTACGCCGGGAACCGGCAAACGCGCGATACGGTTTTCACGTCAAAACTGCGCCGCTAATTTCCAAAGTGATTAAAGGCTCGCGAAACCGGGATCGACCTTGAAGCTTCACCGATCACCCCGGGTCACGGGTGCCGCGTTTAACCCTGCCAGGGTCGATACTCATCCGACAGACGCACGAGCCTTTTTCAACCAACAACATTTTTAGCAGACGTCCAGCCTGCTGAGAAACAGTGATTCATCTTGTGAGAACGTGACGTTGCATGTGGTTTATCACTAAACCTGCCGAGCTCTAGAGATGGCTGGCATGTGTAGCCTTATAAAAATGACAAATGAATTTATAAAGATTTTCTGTGATTTTTATTATAATATGTGCTTGAATACAAAAATGTGTATAATCATTTGCAGTGAAAGCATCATTATAATTTCAATAATTGGAAAATAAAAATCCAGAAACCGGTCATTTATGCAAATCCTCATTTTTATGAGTCTTTTTATCAAAATTTGAAGAGGGTAAAAGTCTCCTTTGTTTAGTAGGTGTTTCGTCCTAATTAAAATAAAATAAAAAATTTTACCTGATTTGCAACAAACTGGAATGAAATAGAAATTTATTTTCTTTCTTAATATGTTTAATTGTTTGAAAATAGTATAACAGTATTTATGAAGTCTTCTAATGTTTTTACTGTTTTAAATTACATCTACGCATTTTTGTCACAAATACATAAAATCCGCTAAATACATATATTGTATTATAAATGCATAAAGATGAGCAGTGTGGAGATGCGCGCTAGTTTAATTTAATTTTGGAATAGTGCTAACAAATAGACGACTCTGAGTGACTGCTACTGCCAAAAATATTTGCGCACATGTAGTCGGAAGTTTCTGTGTATTGAGCACAACAATAAAAATTAAAAAATGGATACAAAAAATCCGTTTACATGTACGAAAACTGGGTATTTGTGCAACAGTTAAAAAATGGTTTTGGCAATCAAATACAAGATACTGCGGAGTACACTCGCACATGAATGGCAATGGTCGAAAATCATGCTCTACAAAGTTTCGAAATTGGCGTCATATTGTCTGACTTTATTGCGAAGTTTGGTAACTTTCCAAAATGTCTTCGGAAGAGAATAACTTTTGAACGAGCACGTACAAGTCCAATATTTGAGGTTGATACTTTAAATCGTTTCCATTTGCACTTCATAAAATTGAAAACTACCTTTCCATATTAGAGATCACCAGATTTTTCCAATGCAACTCGACAGGTAAAATTAAACGACTTAAATTATACCAAACACCGATGTTCGGAATAAGAATAATTATAAAAATTTCACTTATATGTGACGCAGTTAAAGCACGAATTTCCCGCAAAAAGAATAGCTCGAAACGCCATAAACGTTCCACTCTTTTAATTGAATATTCGTGACAATTTCGGTTTGCCCATATATCTCTGCGCCCGTAAATGATGTGGAAAACGGGGATCGGGTACGAAATGAGCTAAAAATTGTGTTAATGGCGTTACCAATTTTACAGAACCCGTTGATAGGATAGGAATCTTTGTCCGTGATAAGGTTGTTCCTTCGGGGATCAGCTTACAGAGCCACGGGCGTGGTGTCAAAGGCAACGAGGAACGAAACAGTAAACGTCCATAGAAAACGTCGCTGAGATATTTACGACGTTCGTTTCGGCTATAAATTCTGGAGCACAAGCGACTCCGGAGCATCGCGCCGGATAGAGAATTTGTTCGCGGGCTGAAACGCGAGCGCGTGGATTGCTGTCTATTAAAACATCCACTTCGAAATCCGCTTAAACCGATCTATCGGAAGTTAGGGGAAGTTTCAGGCGTCGGCTTAAGGCGATTTATTCGAGCTCGTTTAAAATTTCGTTCGTCGACTCTGCTCGGTTACACTCGATGCCTGACTCGGAGTAAACCGAAAGCTCTCTTGTAGGTTCTTTCTCAGGGATGTCGGCGTTTTCGCAACTTTTCAGGGAAACGCATAGCGCGGAACGTTTCACATAAATACTTGAACCGGCCCGGCATCGTTCAGGATCGATTAAAAATTTACGGTCGATTTTGGTCTCCTAAGCTGAAGAGACTGAAATTTATCACCGGACCCCTTCCTGTGCGCGCTTTTATATTTCTGCGGGGTGGTTATATCTTCGGATTATTTGCCGTATAACAATAAAACAGTCGGACTCTCGAAGAGAAGTTTGAAAGTTCAGAACTTCCGACATCTCCGTTAAATTGTTCCGCTCGAAGTGTGCCGTCTCTTCAGCGAAATCGTGGAGAAACGAACAGGTTTTTCCGATTCTTGTCCTCTCGGTTGGTCAGGCCTTCATATGTTATTAGTAGAAAAATTCTTCTCGATCGAAATTTTCGATCATTTATTCATATGTTATGCCGGGATCATTCGTGACTGCTAGATGACGCTTAGATACCCTCATCCGAAATACGACGGAAGCCGGTCCTGAGCCATCGCACTGTGGGCCAGGAGGCCGTTTTCTGTGGCCAAAACTATTGTAACGTTATTTCAAGGTTTAATGTTATATTATTACAGGTTGTTGAATTCGTGTCGATACCGGTTAGAATATTATGAAGTAAAAAATATATGGTAACATTTGAAAGATTGAGGTGACTTTCATTTTTTATAATAAAAAAATGTTTTTTTTCTCGCATTTTATTATTTTGTGCGAACGATAGGTCTTTCAACGCTCAAATATCTCATGCATCTAGTTCTTCAAATTTGTAGAAAAATGCAGCTTGCAGGCATTAGCAGCTAAAACCTATATATATTTCCTTTCTTTAATGAACAAATTTTCATATAAGACAAGTTTGAACTATTTGTATTTAATGATTTTGTCTTTAGAACGCTGTATCTCATCACAGAATCATCTTAAATGAACAATATTTTGGATGCTGGAATTTTAAAGGGTTGTCAGTTTATAGGAAAAAAATTGTTTCAATACATTAAAATTGAAAAATTGACTTTTGGCCACAAAAATCGGACTCCTGGCCCACTGTACATCGTCCCGTATCGAAATAATTCTGTATTAGTAAAATGCGTGTGTGAAAAGACTCCGGCATAGGCCTAGAACTCGCGTCCGAGGGTTGAATACAGAAATGTTGAAATAAACGGTATCAAGGTTGTTGCCACCTTGTTTATAAATGTGCAGCCCGCATGATTTACATCGATGTAAATTGGGCGGAACAATGAAATGTTGGTGTCATCGTGAGCAAGCGTTGACGTGGATTATTGAGCGCGAGAAATAATTCCGAGAAAGACGACCGCAACGCGAGACGAACCGAGAGGGAAAAGGCGGCGGACTTTACAAAGTTCGCCCGTGGATAAGTTTAGTGGATAATTTCGTCGCGAGCGAAGGATCAGGGAGGAGCCGGGGGCGGGCGAGCCTCGAGGGCAGAATTTGTCGGCGCGGCGAAACGCATGTAAATCACCGTTTATTAAATAGGGCGGGAAGCATAGTTGCCGGGGCGAAGTCTCGGTCGCAGGTTTTCGCATGATAGTCGAAGCTTTGCTAGGCCGGCGCGGCGCGGCGCAGGGCCTGTCACGAGGCCGCGCGCCCCTCGTAAAAGCACACGAAACGGGCGAGTTTATGCGCCATAAATTCAGCCAGTCTTCGTTACCCTGGTCAGTGCATGGCCAAACACGCGGCGACTTCGATCGCGCGTCCCGCGGAGACCCGGCGCGCCGGAATGCCCGAGAAACTTACCAAGCTGCAGCGACAAGTAAATTCATGGGCCGACTTAAAAACTAAGTAAATGCTGCTCGCTTGCTGCACATAAGCTCCCGCGCATCCGAAAGGATAAGCCGCGCCGCGCCGCTGCGCAAACGCGCGACGTTCGTGTAACAGTCAGTTAAACCGACAATAATCGCGATAATCCCATGACGACGTTTCTCGTCCTCAAATTCTCTCAGACGTTCAATTTACTTTGTAAATACATCATACGTACTGGTAGAATCACATTTCAGTCATCGTCGTACGCAAGTGTAGGATATTCGTCACCTGTATGTTACCGTTACTGCTATTTTTCAATTTACTTCTTCTGAAAAAATTTTAAACATCGAGAAGACAATTTCAGCTTACAAACGCGAGGATTTGCAGCGTGTCTGACCAATGATACTGTTCCTATTTGTATTTTCCTAATTGTTCATTTTATAAATTGCAGTCAAAGGAGAGATCAATTTTGTCTTTCGTCTATGTCTGATCAATAGACTGCGGATGTTTATGCAAAATAAAAATCATCAGCAGCGATTGTGAGAAGCAGGAGTTAAATAAAAATTCATTTCATCCCCTAATATTTTTTTGCACTGAAAACAACATAACACTACTCATAGATTTTTCTAATTTTTCAATGTTTTACATTTCACCTATTAAATTTCTTCATTTATGCATAAAAATCCGCTGTCAACTGATCAATCCTGCTGTTACTTTCTACTTGCCCTTTTGTACACGTGTGTTCTGTGGAAATTTCAGTCAGCGGAAAAGTTCAATTTTGTCTCTTAAATTTGTGGTTAGAGTCTGACCAATTGTGTCTGATTCTACTAAAATGTCTTTTAATATAATTTTATCTATATCGGTTTTTATTCCTACAGACTATAAAATTTTTTCTTTTTTCCAGTTGCATTTTAAAATGTATTTTTCAACAAAATGAGCAAAGCATTAAAGCGTGTTCTCCCCTAAATGTTTCTTCAATGTGCTACAAAAATCTTCACAGGTTGGCGCTTAAATTTTCGATGATTCAATTATCAACTGCGAGGTAGATCAGCTACAGATCCCCCTATTAGCTGTGTTAAGTAGCAAAGAAAAGAAAGGGAACCAGATGCGAGTGACGTTAGCCGTAACTGACGAGCTCTTAGATAGAAGTGACCCGTGGAGGATGGTACACCGAACGGCCTCTAAATTAGTCGGCTCGTTATATAGCTGGTAATTAGAATTATGGTTTTTTTTATGGGTGCTGACTCTTAAATGGACCTGCCAATTAGGGGGTACATAATTCGATCGTAGCACACGACAACGAAACGATCCGCCAGACCTGAGCGGCTCGATAATTTGAGCATAACACCTGTGAGCATTTAATTGCGATCGAACGGGACCTGGCCGATTAATCTGACACTTTCGGTCAATTTCCTTTCTCGAGCCGTAACGCGTTGAACTTATCATCTGTTCGACAGTCGGTTAAATCGATCGTGAAAGTCGTTACAGCAGCAACCCTCCTCGTTGATCGTTTAATTATAAACGAGTCAGTCGAGTGTGTATATATCTTGGAAGATTTTTATGGACACACCTCCGGGGCTGCAAGAAGGAGATAAGAACGCTCGCAACCGTGTAATCGAGATCGCGAAGAAAAATTCATCGCCCTCGATCGGTGTCGGGGAAGGAGGAACTGCATTCCGAACGAGCGAACGGACGAACATCGGCAACCGGAAGGGATGGGACGAGCGACAAGCCTTCGTTTCCGAGTTCCGGCGCATTACGGGTAATTAGATTGTATCCCGTTTGTTCGTCCCTCGCTGTTTCTTTTCTCCCCGAGTAAACGAGTCATTTCAAAACGATTCGCTCCCGGCTGCGATTGTGCAACGACCCGGTCAAACGGCTCCCAACAATTCCAGAGCAACGCCCGACGGCTCCAGCACTGCGCGAATTACGGAGGAAACCTCGCAGAAAACTGTCCAATCACTCGATTCCAAGTAGTCTTTGATTAATCTAGAAAAACAAATTTTCTTCACGCTGCTCAACACTCACATATCGTCACATATAACCCCGACTCTCGATCATGTTTCGTAGAATTGTAAATGTTTATACAAATATACATTTTTCTGACGACTTTAGATAAACCAAAATAAAATAGTAACCTTTTTTATGCATCTTTAAAAAGCATTAGATTTTATTTGTGTTAAGGCAAGGACCCTAGGGATGAGTTTATGGTAGGGTCAACAATCTGGGAGTTTTTCAGTAATTTCTTTCTTAGCATCGAGCCATTGTCAATTTTGTAGTAGACCGATCTGTAGCCAATATGTGACACACAGTAACAAACGCAATTAGAAGGTTTCTTAACTTGTCCATTCAATTTAGGCTCTCAGCTCTAAGAGACCGTATCATAAAATCCCAGTGCCGAAGGTTGAGCAGAAAATAAGCATCTGGGAAACACCAGCGGCCCAGTCACCCCCACCCTACACTTGGGGAGGAGTTTGTGTCAGTTCAGTTCAGTAACAACCTTAGATTAGAGAGGTACACACAGCACACCTAACCCAGACCTAACACCAGTGGTGGTACTTCGGGTTCAGCCGGCACCAAGTACAATATTCAAAAAAGCAACTGACACATCAGTCAGTCCTTAACAATTTCACTATATTAAGAGACAGAGTAAACCTTTCGTATTCATTTTCTGCGTTTGAAATGTCTCACAATTGAATATACCGTTCACGTTTTAATTTGTATTTCCACGTAAACGTTGTGCAGTTATATCGCAAAAATGTTGTAAAAATTTGTAAACATTTTTCGTTCGAACTGCGCAAAACGCAGCGACTATGCGCATTCGGTGTTCCCTTTAACGATCCTCAAGTGAACATGCAGGTACAGCGTGTTTCTTCGTTGGCCGGCGCGTACGCACGAGTTACGATGAATTTTTCGATTTCATATTTACCTATAGTTCGCAGGTGTTCCATGTTCGCGGGAATAACGAGCGGACGCAGCAACATCAGGTGATTATAATTTACGCGAGCCGCCCAACCGTCGAGGATCGTATCGGCGGTCCAAAAACGTGCGCGACCAACACCCACGAAACGTATCGCGATCGAAGCCCCCCTCCCCCTGACCCCGATGAATTTCCACGATAATAATTGTAAACAAACTGACGCAGCCGCTGCGTAGCGGCGATATTAAATTTTACCAGAACCAAGACTAAATATGCATTCAATATCATGGAGAATGATAATTAACTTCTGCCGTGCGCGATAACGTGTTATTCCCGTGGCCAGAAAGCGGTCGGCTTCTGATTGGACGTGGTACACGCTGCTTTACCTGTTTGTTAAGCTTGAAACACATTTTATCTTCAATAATGATTCGTAATTCGAGATAAAAAAATACTACGAGACGATATCTCGTCTGGTTATTCGGAGAACTATTATTAAATTATGATAAAGATTTCATTTGATTAATACATTATACATTTATTTTCGAGCGATTCAATTTATTGGCTGGACAATGTTCCTAATTTATCAGCGACATTTTTCGAATGCAATTTAACCGATTGTGGACGAGTACTTTTGTGAAAATACTAACAATATTTTCATGAAAGAATTAGATCATGCATCAAAGTCTTAAATACATGGAGAAATAATTGAATGATTTTAATTACGTCCTGCAGATAGTTCAGATATTTTGTCTCTGATGAAGCTCGAACAGTCCGAAGACTCGATCCATACGGTCCTGATTATAGTGGCATTCAGAAATCAATTGTCACTAGCCAGTTGGTCAGACAAGCCGAAAGCAATCAAGCTTTCGTCGGAGAGATAATCAGTTTTAGAAGCAATCAGGTAACCGAGTCAGTTCGATCGGTATTAGAAGTTAAACAGTATGCAGTTAGTTTAGAGAGTAATTAGGTTGAACCGACACAGTTGTACCGACTAATTTGTCTCCTATATTTTTACTCCAATTACCGGCTAATCGATTTCATGTCTTACGCAAGCGAAATACACCATTCGAGCTGAAACTACTTCGCTAATTACTTCATTATTCCTTTAACCGCCATAAGCGGTGCCATTTTACTAGTAAACGATACGAAACACTCATAAAATTTAAATTTAACATCATAATTTGTATGATTACTGCATTCTACATTGATTTCTACTCCTTTCTGTTAATTACAGTCAAATTTAGGGGCTATCAAGCTCATGACGTCAGCAGGTCAGAAATTTCTCTATATGGCCGCATGGTATCATAGCCTACAGCTGCTCTATACTGTCAATAGCCCTCCTTCTTGAACGGGAGGCTGCCTGGAGCCTTCAATAAGAGGACACCTGGACTCTAGTCCAGCTCTCTCATCAGTGGTAAGCCGCTTGGGTCCTTAGATCCATTCAGGCCTATATAAGATTCAATAATGACTAATTACTTACAAGGTATAACCAATTTTCGACATTATTTGCAGTATGATTCGTTCACAAATGAACAAACCAAATTAGTCATCGAGCAGTCGTTTTCCACTTGTTTGTCTGACGTAACATGTATCAACAGAAAAATCATTTTTATCTTTCGAGTTTACGGTTACAGTCTGATTTATTCTGTCAGTTTCGACTTACATGTTCTGTGAAAATTTCAAACTTTCACGAAATCAATATTGTCTTTTTAGATGTGTGGTTACAAGCCTGGCATGTTGTGTCTATATTTACTGATTCGTGCTGTATAGTCAATCTTGTATTCCTTCGAATCTGTCTCTTTTATTCCCTCATATCGTGTGAACTGGGTGCCATGACTAATTACATTGCACCGAGTGAAAGTCGAATTGGCGAAATTAACGAATCTGCGACGGAGAAACGCGGACCAAAACTGCAGCTGGGTGCAAGCACAGCTATTCTTCGGCAAACTTTCCCACAATCCCGAACAGTATCGGCTCGATTTTACGATAGAGGAGGGGCGGCGAGGGGAGAGCGAGAGCGCAGCGGAACGTTCGACAGGCGAGTGACAATTAATTTGCCGCAGGCCGCCATTAGAGGCGCGGCAAATAGCTTTCTGTCGCGATACGCTCGCGTAGAGTGCGTTCGTGCAAATTGCACGCGTAACAGCGGCTAATGATTTGCGGTGGTTCGATCGCCGAGGTCCAAGTCCGGGGACGTCACGCCGTAAAAATACGGCCGGCAGAAATTGTGAATTGCGATCAATCATCGTCAATAATTTCTACACGTTAATCATTTGTGACTTCAAAGGGACGCGCGTCCGGGTTCGAAGAGAGACAGAGAGAGAGAGGGAGAACCCGTGAACCCGGCCGCCGCATGCTCAAAAACCGTGTAAACGTTAACGTGATTTTAATACCGTGCCGGCTGCAACAGCGACACACAGCATAGCTACTGCTGGTCCGGGATTCGCGGGGAATTTCGGGGTTCGTTTCACATCCAGGTTACAGGCGCGGCGCGAAAACCGAAATTTAATTACGAGATGGCATCGCGGCCGGAATGAAAAATCCACCTCCTCCGCGAGAACCCGTTAATAAATTGATACCGCGTTCTTTCCGACCCGAAGATTATCCTTCGACGGTTTCGCCATTACGCTCCGGCGCGTTTATATTAATTACTGCCACGGGAAGCCCAAGTCCATTTTTGAGTTTCTGGCCATCTGCATTAAGACTACATGTAATCGTACACGTAATTAGCTAGGTGACGCTTAGGTACCGCCATCCGAACAAAAACCGGTCCTGAGCCATCGATTTATATCGACATAAAACTGTAATAGTAAAGTATCGAGTCAGAAATAACTCCGACATAGGCCCAGAACTCGCAGGAGTGAAAGTTTAAACTGCTCCCTATGTATGGAGTATACGGGATGGGTATTATATATTTTTCTAAAAATCAATAAAATTTCACAAATTTTTTCCAAACATTTTGCTCCAAACGGTGTCCGATGACGCCCCTGTACAAAGTTAATATTAGAATAGCGATGCACAGAGAGAAGGTTAAAGCAGAAAATTTTGATTGCTCGTGCACCTTTATTTCTAGTGAAAAAATGTCTACACAATTTTATCTGGTATTTATATAGATGTATTCGAATTGAACGAGGTTCTACCGTAACTTGATTGAATATTTTCGCTTCGATCGATAACCTGGAAAAAACTGTGAACTCAATGGATCAACTTAGTTATCCTCGATACAGTGGAACCCTCTGCGGGGACCGATAGAAATATCGGCATAATCGTGGACGGGCTCGCGAGAAGAATCACTGTCCGGTGCGGAGCGGAGCGTGGACCGCAGAATTCCCGGTGTAACCGCGTCGAGGAAATAAAAGAGTAAAACCGTGACCTGCCGGGATTCGGGACGGGGTTCGAGAGCGGGGGATATCCCGGCGAAATCCCATAAAAAATCGCCGTGCCCGCGGACGGCCCGGTTTCATGAACAAGGGTTTACCTCTCTCTGTCTCTCCAGCGATATCGCTGGCACGGCCGCGGGATTTTGTCAAGTTTCGCTGTCACGTTAACCGTCCGTGACGTACAGCTGGATTGCCGATGATAAACAGCCGATGGACAAATCATCGAGATATACGTTCGTGGCTACGTAGCCGAATTCGCTGGGCCGATTCCATGATTTACATGTAGTGACGGTAAGCGATCGGCCTATCCTCTGCCGACTATCAATTGAGACCGGCGCGGTTCGTAGCCGTCTCCCTTCTCTTTCCAACCCTGACACACACGCGCGCTCGTCCGCGCGCACACCAACGTACTCAGACAGATGTGCGTTCTCGATCCCCAACCGTGATTCGTGTAAACGTTGTAATACTTGTCGTACCAGAAACCCATTTATCGCTGTCCTCTCGTTGCGCGTACGCAAATCACGCTTTGTCACGTCGATGGCCGCGCAGCTTTGTACGCGTCCGTACCCTTTCATCGTTGATACCCGGCGTCATTACTATCGCCGTGCGTGTTGCCAGATAGAAGCCTCGCCGGAAATCCAGTTACTTGATTACGAAGATCATTGAACAGCCCCGGCGATTCAATGTCAACCTTTTTCCTCTGAATCATTCGCGATCGCACTCGCCTAATTATATTTTCTATTCGTTTTTCTTTTCAATCAGGACGTACAGATCGAAACTCCAATGCCAAAAACTTGTTGCGCGAGATTTTACCTTATCTACATTCTAGACCAGGCATGTTAAACTCGTTTACCACCAAACGCCTTGTTAAGTATTATGAATTAATTCAGGGGCCGCAGTAATAAGAAAAGACTCGAAATAAAGGAGAAACACATTTTTTTTATTAACATTGCAGTTAATCAGTTCTACATAATAATTATTGCAATTAATTATACACGTGTATAACTGTAGTATGATTTTCGAGAGTTGAGAACTATTCATAAGCCACTAAGCACATCCGATCTTAAATCTCGAAAATTAGATTATAATAGATCGATCTATTTAACACATGTATGTATTTATAATTTTAATTTTAAGAAATTCGGTGTTGTCAAAGGTTAAAAAACCGTACAGGTTAGCGTTTTGGTCGGGCCGCGTGTTCAACATGCCTGTTCTAGTTTATAGGCTATGTATGTATGTGTGTAATAATATTTGGTCCCTTCAGGGTTTCAAATCCATTCCACCAACTCTCCCTTTACCAATCCGAAACTATCGCCTAATTTCAAGCGGGACCTACTTTTTATTAAGGTGGGTTCCGAACCACCTATTTCGCCAACAACACGTAAAACGCACCCAGAGGGCCACTTCCCGGCATTTTACCGAGCGGTCACCCATCCTAGTGCGTCCCCCGCCCTACGCCGCTTAACTTCGGTGATCGAACGAGAACCAGTGTTTTCCGCGAGGCAATGGTCGTTGACAGGTTATAGGCTATGTAAAAACATTATTATTTATTTATCAAATCACCAATGAATTCATTTTTGAAGTAACTCGCAACTAAATGTTGATAAGTAGAACACATCTATCATAGATAGATGGGTATTTTTTAGAAGGTAGATTTTAGGATACACGATTTTTTCAAGGACCTATCTCCAGTTTCTATTTGCACATTTAATTTGAATTTTAGATGCCATTTATTTCAATATTAATCAATGTGATTGTTATATATTCTTCATGGGTCAATGGATATGTATAGACATTGACGATAGCATTATGGTCAAGCTATTCGTCGATGCTAGAAAAACTTAAAAATGACACTCTTGAAAATGATGAGGGTGAAAATTCAATTTGCACCTTAATACAATCAAGAAACTTGGAATTCGTTGACAAAATATGTTGATTATAATACTGCTCAATAATCTTTGATGAATACGATGTATTTGGAAAACAATTGCAATCGAACAAACATACTCGCGCATAAGAAATTCTTATTCACCAAGGATTAACAAGAGAATGATCCGAAGGGACGTTAACGATGAACAATAAAGGAGGACAATGTAGATTAGACTATTCTTCCAAGATCGTGGGACCTTGACTGACTGAGGTATTCTCGAAATTCATTATCGCCTAACGCGATCCGTCGAAAGTGAGGGCGAGGATCGAAACTTGGCCGATCGGTGTTACAGATGCGTTTGCAATGAAGGCGGGTGATTTGTGGCGTGAGAGATGCAGCGAAACGCGGCTAGATCTAAGGGACCGCGGAACAAGACGGCACCGCGTCTAATGAGAGGACTGAGTGGATGCAATAAATGTTGCGAGAGGAGTGGCCCGTTCCTCCTGGGCTAAACTGATGGGGGGATAGTTCAAAGAGCCTGGTTGTCCGAAAGCGTTTCCACCTATCTAATTGCGTGACAGCTCGGCGATGCTGTATCCGTGTATTTATAGACGAGATAGAGTGTGGCCACCGAACTCGCGATCCTCGACGAATAAAGTAACGATCTTCCAAACAAATGAAAGAGACTGCCCCTTATTTACGACCGGTAGGCTCGGGGTCGTAGCTCGAATTGCTCTTGAACTTCTCGATAATCTATAACGAGATTGCTTTGTGAAAAAAGAAAATAATGAAATGCAAAATCGTTAATCTTGAATACATGAGTTTGGAGATTGACGATTGTATATTACGTATTGAGAATGCATTTAATAACTGAAGCAGTCCTTCATTTTCGGTTTCCCCGAGGTTAATGCCACCGTAGTCTAATTCAGTGAAATTACGCGAACGTTTAAGCAACCGTCGATTCTAAAAGTAGAATTTCCGTTTATCTTCATTACGTTAGGCGACTGGATCCGAACGGCTACTGTAGAATTAAGTGTTCGTGACAAATAGTGCTGCTTTGGGAGTATTACTTTGGTGCGGAAGTTCACCGGCAGATACAAACTTGAGAACAATCGGGGTCTACTCTTGAGAGTACAACTTGTATTGGTCTACACTCGAGACGCGACAAAAGCAATTTCAACGTTAAATATACTCCGGGATGTTCCGTCTATGATCGCGTTACAGCGGAATTTGGTAACCGAGGAAATTGAACAATTACCCGGACAATGGAGGGCGAAAAATTAGTCACGGTGGGCTGGTTTTTGTATCGATTATCCGTTGTTGGGGCCTAATATTCGTGAATATTAATGCGCGAAGGGTCCCGGCCGGTATCTTACTGTTCTATCGATGTTCAATTTCACGCCTTAACAAGTTTATTCAGATAAATTGTCAGCGGAATGACGATAACGTCAACGTCGCGGATGATCACAATGCAGCGCGCGATAACGCGCCGCGCCGCGCCGCACCGTGCGCCCCGGGATATAGAGACAAGCGGAGAGTACGGTTTTATTATTGCAAACCAGAGGCGCAGCCGCGTTTTATTAAAGAATATGACACCGGAAATTTATGTGCCGTTCTCGGAGGTGGTATCGCATATATCATCCGGACGGCGAGCGTTACGGATTTAAGAGGTCGAAAGTGTTGGTAAGCGGAGCTGATTCTAACCTTTGCGCCGCACCGGGCTTATCTGCTCAAACAGTTTATTGAGCTTTTGTTGATTCGCCCTGGAGATTCGGTAGCCCCTAGGAACGATCGGAATTGAAACATTATTACAGATAATATCGCGTTGCTACGCCCATCCTTTGAATAGGACAATTCTCTGTGAGCGAGCGATGCGAAGAAATAAATCGAAAACGAGGAATAACTGTTTCACGTACGAGGTTCGGTTTTCTAGATAACCGTGAGCGATTCTGTATGGTGAAACAAATTGGAAAGGAAGAATCAAATTTTCTCATGTGGGGTTCAGTTTCCTAGATAATCGAATGTTTGTTCGATGTGGATCGGGTTTGTAGACAAGTAGAAGTAGTTAGAGGTGATCAGACACGCTACCCTATTCCATTAGGAACACGCGTGTGGGACACACTTTTGGGAGTATTATAGGAGATTCTGTTTCAATTATGCATTCATGGCTTATAAAAATTTTCAGAAAATGTTAGAATACAAAATTCGATAGAATTTAGTAGGATTTTTATTTGTTTTGGATCTACAAAGGCTGTTGCTATTAAATATAGGATTTTTTTTCATTACACTAACTTAAAATTTGTCTACAAAATTTGTAAATTGCATAAACATTTACAGTCTAGTGATTAGAAAGTAATTAGTAGACTGCGGATTTTTTTTTGCATTTATGAAGAAACTGGCTTGGTGAAATATAAAACAGTGAAAAATTTTAAAAATCCAAAAATGGACTTATGTTACTTTCAGTGTAAACAAAACATTGAACATTTTTATTTTGCATAATAATCCGCAGTCTAGAGATTAGAAAGTCAGACCATTTAAAAATTTTTATTATCATCATGAGTAGATACGAGTGACACATTGAATGACTATAGCCATGTGTCCCGTTTTCAATATACGACATGAAGGCTGCAGTAATTTCAACGTTGAAATTTAACAAATCCGTAATTTATAGGATCTTATCTTCCCAGGCGAGGCGAGCATAAATCCCCGGTTAATTAACTAACAATACATTAAAGACCCAGTAGAACACTAAGACGCGGATATCCCAAGATTCTACAAGGGATTGCAGATGGAGGAATTGGAAACTTTGGAACCGGGGTTGGAGAGAAGAAAGCTTAAGGGAGAAGGGTCGCGCAAAATGGCGGCTATCGCGGGCGCAATCTACTTTCTATCTACAAAATTTCCTTTCGGGTAACAAGCCAAGCTCGAACCGAAATTTTCCGTTTGCCGGAAGGCTGCTCCGCCAATTGAGCTATTCAGGCTGTCGTCGGCTTCTTTCTCCGGTAAGCCTAATATTTGAAATGGCTGCCGGCTGCACAAACTCGATGGCTGACGCGGCATGAATCGATAAAACTGAATGGAAGTAACTGTGTACACCAGGGACTGCATCTGTACCGGGACAAAGTGGGAAAGGAACAAGACAGAGAAAAGAAAAAGACAGAGCAAGCGATAGGGGGAAACGTTGCGCAGGAGACGTTGTTCAAATTTACAACGCGGGACTTTACAAATGACAACGCGTCGCGGTGATCGCGATAAAGCCCGAATTGGAATTAAACGCGACCGAGGGGATCGCATTTCGCGGGATCGTGTTTCACGGCGACGAAACCTAATCGAGACCCGTTCGAAAAATCCGTGTCTTCGCGGCCGACTACCTTCATCTTTTTCCTCGACCTTTCCTATGCTAGTAGGAAAAACTATAGTTTGGCTGGAGGGGTGTCTGAGGAGAGGAGGGAAAGAGTCGCGCGGCCGACATTGGATGCCCGGCTCGTAGATCAGGGCTAAGTATCCTTCGGGAATGCCCCCGGCCAGATTAATCACCGCGAGCGCGGCGGAGAGAATAAAGGAGACAGAGGCTGGCAAAAGGAAAAGGAACGAACCGGTATAGGAATACATCGTGTGAGAGCAAGGGGGGCCACACTCGGGGAGAAAGAAGCTCGTCAGAAGAACAGAGAGAAATATGGAAAAAGAGGCGGGCAAAGGGAAAGCCCGAGACAAGGGTCCAAGCCGAAATGTAAGTGTAAGGAAACTGGAGTGGAAGATGTACTGGGTGACTTGAAACTGGTGGTACAAGCAGAAAACGGTGTATCCATGTACAAATTCATAATGCGAATGAACATTTGTGTTTTTACTTTGTTAGAAAAATCAGTTTATTTATTAATTTCTTAATTTTGAGTAGCCTATTCATGATTCCTATATGACACCGCTTTAGGCTTGTATATGTAGAAGCGTATCCAGTGCCACAGGACGATTCAATGTTTAGGATCCGAGATTAGTGTCTAAATTTAAAGTTTCTAGTACCCAGTTCATTAATTCCTTAACCCATATGTGAAAAACCGCGTAGCCAGGTGTCCGTTTTTAATTTCCCTTTACATTTTTGTTGAAAAATGTTATGTTCTTTGAATCATTATAGATTAATCTACATTTGACGAATAAAAAATATACAATAAAATAGAACATCATTGAATATCGTAGAAATTTTGGTTATTGATGTAAAGGATTAATTTCGAGTAGCCGATACACTCGTTTGTATCAGACCCGACCCAGCGCCACACAACAATAGTCAGAGTTCAATTGGAGGATTCGGAAGGTGGTTTCACCGGGTATGCACTGGAGGCTGCATCCGCGGCTGGTGCGGTGCAGGGACGCATAATTCAGGCTGGTAGAACGCGGATGAAAACACGAACGCATGCCCCGCCCCCGACCCCCGCGGCGGCCCATTTTGGACCACCTACCGCCCCCATATCAGTTTCGGTATCCACGAGGTTTTCGCTTAAAAGCTAGGAAGCAGCCGGCAAATGCGAGTGACTAACTAGGCGTAGACACGCGTGCGCGGCCATGGCAGAACGACGATGGCTAGACGTCTCGGAGCGGAATGAAACGCGTTGTGCACCGTAGGAAGCGGGTCCGGGACACGAAAAGGTGGGGCGACACGCGGCAGGGAGGCCACGAAAAGAGGATAACGGGTGGGGACGAGCGGCGGGGACGAAAGGGGGCCGCAGGCCGCACGGTAGCAACGCTGCACGCTCCCGGTGCATTCCACAATCCGGAATACTGCTCGCGCATACATATTTATGGTACATCCACGGGCGATAATTCAGCGATCATGCGACGTGGTCGTGCACGTCCAACTTGCCCGTTGTAACCCCTCTCCTTGGCCCCTCGCCGCCCGACGACGTTTCTATGCGCGCGACTTTGACTCTGTCTCGCGATCTTTCTTTGCCAACCGAACAGGCTGAAATTGTTCGAACCGACGCGAATCGCCCAACGCCGACGCCATCTCCAAAGCCGATGCCAATGGTACCGGTGGTTCTTGATTTATTCAACGCTGTCGGGAAAAATAAGGCAGACGTGTCGGCTCGCGTCCCGCCGCCGCGTCGCGCCGCGCCGCCCCGCGTGAATCGTGCTGAAAGGAAAGATATGTGTGGCGAAATTTTGTTTGTCGACGGGCTTTCGCTCCGAGCGGAAACGCGGAGATTTAGGGGCGGACCAAGGGAATTTTCGATCGTGATTACCGGGGTACCGGGAGCCGAACGCTACCCTCGTTGGGGGCGGGAAGACGCGAGGGGGTCCTGTGCTGGTGGTAATTGGGGATAGAGATGTCGATTTGTAGTCTTGCCTTATGTTGGGAGTCTTTATTGTGATGGCTGTGCAAGATTAGAATTTCATTTATCTATTTTTGTTCGAGTGCAACGTGTCTTTGCCAAAGCCTTTTATGTTGAGTGCATCTATTACAATTGGAATTCGATATTGAGACACTTCCCGGTGTTCTTAAATCAATACATGATATATAATTGAACTTTTATAGAATTCTCAATAGACATTGTTATTATCCGAAGTAGCCCATAAGTCTCCATCTTTAATAAAATTGAAGCTGAAATTGGTAGACGAAATAAAGGTATTCCACCGCCCCGAACGAAAACGGCTTTTCGAGGCCATAAATTAGATAAAGAGTAGAGACCATAGATTAGCCGAACAGTTCAATGGGATTCTGCAGATATTTTTCAAGCGCTTTCCATCGCCATGCAAGATAAACAGTTTTAAATCAGCGTCTTCGCCATTTCCTACCCCCTACCAAAATTTTCTCCCACTCCCTTCTACTACCTCCACCATCAAGTTCACGATCTTGACGCTAAATGACCGGTTTCAGATTTTTTTATTTCACGATTATTAAAATTATAAGGATGCTTTCGTGGTAAATGATTAAATAGATATATTCAGCAGAACAAATATTATAATATGAACCGCACTAAGTTCAAATAAATTTAGTCTTGTTATTTTCATGAGGAAAAATCTAGCGGCTACTTCTTAAGCTCATTAGGTTTAGTGTTAACCTTTATTAGTTAGGTTTTAATACTCACTCAATCTAGATTCTTAAATAGGAACCCAATTCTTAAATACACTCTTGTTTAATTATAGTAACAAGCTATCTCATTTTATTTTTAGTTACCTCAGATGCACTAATTATCTGGCAACATTTTCATTAATTACTTCAGACGTGATGCTCCTGGATCGATGAGAAAGTAACGTCGGTTTTTAACCATATTATACAATATCTCCTGTTATTAATTATTGATTCAGGATTAATTCAGAAAAACTCGAAGAATAGAACGGTATTATAGAAAACAATGAACAATATATGATTGATTAATGATGGCAGTAACAATATAGTGCAGTAATTTTTGTACGCATAGCACAGCAAAATTATTCCTTACTTTTATTGGAGCAGGATGGGAAGAATAGTATACACAATACATGCACAATATTCTTCTCTATTGTTAGCAAATAAGTATGAAAGAGTTAGTAATTTACAACCTTCGATACAGTCGTGTGTCCATTTTATATTGTCGCTGACTGTGCGATTGTTTTAAACAAACGGTGTGAGTACTTTTTTCACTGTTCTGCACACATAAGTTACCAGTGAAAAGTATATTTCATTCTCTACTATGTATGAACGGCCATTTCCTTTGCAATCGTTCAATTTCAGTTAGCTGTGTCTAATCTGTCACGAACAACAATTAGCTACACTCATCGTGACCAGACTGCGGACGTCATACATGTATAATGCATCGCGAATATGGATCATACTAAAAATTGCATTGAAAATGCAAATGATCTAATAGATACTCGATAAAATGTTCATTTTATGTTTATTATTCAATTTATATTTATATTCATCAGCAGTCTGATCACTAGACTGCGGATCTTTGTGCAAAATGAAAGTTGTTCTCGCGAACTGCAACACACAGGAACCATAAAAATTTGTTTAATCGCTCTGTTGTTTGAAATTCCACCCACCAATTTGTTCATGAATGCATAAAATCCGCAGTCCACTGACCACAAAAATTACGAACGATTCTTACGGTTAGTGTCATAGAATCACACAGAAAGCATCAAACACAAAAATGACGTTTAATAGAATCTGGTCTATCGCAAAACATGAAGGACACAGCAGGATTTAACCAGTGAGCAAGACCGATTAGTGATTCTTTTTAATGGGTGCGCACAGTGAAATATTAAGAAGCAGCGTAGGAAGCATGGCTAATGAGAAGCTCTTGTACATGTCGGCCCGCGAGCATCGCCCTCTTTTTTCGATTTAATGGGGAGGATTTTTTGGGACCGAGAGCCGTTCGACATTTACTTCTCAGACGCTAAGGGCATCGGTAATGTATCTTAAAATCGACATCGGCTTTTCTTGCCGTAGTCGTCGGGGCTGTGTCGTAACCGTTACGTGAGAAAGCAGCCGATGCCCCGGTTCCCAGGTCAGAGGTCACTCGATGCCTACCTCCCGCGGAGGAGGATTCAGGACTGGTTCTTGATTCTGGTTCTGGACGTGCCGTATCCCAACAGTATCCGATACATATATGAGGTCGTAACTCGATCGGCTGTAACGTTCTCTTACGAGCACGGATTATTACAGTGTCATCTGGACGAAAAGAAAAATTTCTTTTTAGATCCAAAAAACTTTTCTTGCCTTGCACGTTCTGTCAGTTGGACATATTTGACATTTACAGCCCCTGGCCGAAAACTTAGTACCACTCAAGTATCAATGGAGGAAGACGCGGTTATATTAATCTGACAATTCATAAGTTAAACCATCCATTTCTGTTCAGGTTACAATTTTTCCTGTTCCACATAAGTATCATAATTAGACTGTGGAACTTTATGCAAAATAAAAATTGTTTGCATCAACTGTAACAAACAACTGCCAAGTAATAATTTCCTTCATTCTTTAATGATGTTCATAAGCTGCAACTAATATTATTGACGTTCCTATTAAATTTTTTGAATCTGTTCGCTGCTTTAAATTGCAACTACTCATTTTTGTCATAAATGTATAAAATCTGCAGTCTAATAATTAAACTACGGATTTTAAACACTTAGGACAATAAACACAGTAAAACATTTCAAGAATCAATATGAGAATCTGTTGAATCTTTCAATGTATTTAAGTAATTCTCATGTTACGTAAAACTTCTCTATTCAATCACGTGCGTGTAAAATAATTGCCAGTTAATAGATACTCAAGATCTTACTAAAAAGACGAAGAACGTTGACAATTGTTAATGGTTCTAATTTTCTGAACAGGGACTGTAATATTGAATGTGAGTGCAGGCACTTTTCGCATGGTCTCGCAAACGCAAGTCGCAGAAGAAACGATCTACATTTAAATGTTAAAAATTTGACAAATCTAATGTATTTTCAGAAAAAGCCAAGAATAAAAATATGCGTCTGTTGAATGTTTCTGTACCTTTACGACTTCCTATTCGTTTCGCATCGGGAACGGAGTCCGACCAAGCAGATTTGCGCTCCGCTATAGTAATACAAACGGGACAAAACAGGTTTCATCAACACAGTTTCGAAAAAACAGCGTTGCATTCCTATTCCATTGTTTGCCGTTTCGCCCTTTCGCGCCGGTCGTTTATCTTCGTTTCATGTTTGAAAATACTCGACGCGCAGCAAATCTGATCCGATAAAAAATCAATTTCGAATTTTCTAAGTTTTCAAATACACGCCGGTGAATCGACACCCTGTAAAGCGGATTCGCGCAGTTTCCCAAAGCGCGGGAACGAGAATGTCACTGGGCAAATGGATTTTCGTTGCGTTCGTGGTCAAAAACGTTTTACGAGATCTTCAGCTCTCCAACATTGTGCTCAGTTAGCATCTTAATTGAAAACGTTACGTCAGCTTTTTTTGTTCAAGAATTTTCAAGGTCACCTTGAATTTTTCTATAAACGAATCTACAGTGTTTTTACACCGATCTTTTAATGTATACGAAGTTACAGTAAGTATCGTAACAAATTTTTTTGCTTCTGAACCGATACCTAGATAGCAAACGACGTATTAAAGACGTCCATTTCACATCCACTTTGTTTGCTTATTTTGGCTGCTTATACTAGGATCGCTATACTAGATCACTTTTTTTTATCTGATAATAGATGTCCGAGATCTTCAAGACGTACAGTTTTGTAAGATAAACCGTTCAGAAGACATTTGGAAGACGTCTTGAATGTACAACAACAGACGTCTTTGTGCTATCTGGGAAGTCAATAAGAAGATCGGAGGGGGAAAGTGTACGTATTTGTTTGAATGTATAAATGAATAAGATAGTCTCGCAATTTATATGTGTATGCGAACCAAGTGCAATTCTGAGGAACGAGGCCGAATAAATCGTATTTTCTATTTATTTGTTGAATCGTAGAATGTCGTGGTTCTCGCAAAAATTAATTAGCTTGCACTCTAGCGTCGTTTATCTAAGATCGGTAGGGACTTTTATCGTCGGAGTGGAGGCGTTCTTTTTTTCGGATCGACAGCTTCGTCCCAGAAAAACGAAGCGGAACGGAGACACGGGGACACGGGGACGAGAGGAAGAGTATCGTTCACGGGCGTCGGCGAAGTCGAACGGGCGTCGATCGGCGTCGACCCCCCCCCCCGTTCGAAGGAGGAAATTGGTCGGTCTAGGCGCAACGGTGAGTTCAGGCAGGAAATTAAACGAGTCACGTGCTCATAATTATGAACATTCCACGGACGGGGGAGAAGAGAGAGCGTCTTCGTCGTGTTCGTAAAAGGGAAGAGAAACGCGGAGAAGTCGAGGGTCGTCTGAGATAAAATTGCAAAAGTCGCGACCGCGGGTAATAATAATTGTTGCTTCGGCTGAGCACGGGGGAACGTGAGACGAATATCCGTCGGAATGCACCGGCACGAAACCGCAGAGGATAATTCGAGCGAGATGACCAGCTCTCGACCCTCGTCCTCCTCGGATCCCGCTCAGATCCCTGCGCCTCTTCATCGCCCGCCGCCGGCCGAATGCCCTCTCATTAGCGCCTCTATTAAGATTTGATTAGTCCTAGGCGCCGTGAAATGCACGTCTCCATTCGCTAAATAACATCCTTCGCGCGCGTGCTCGCGGCTCAATCGCAGATGCCTCGGAAAGCGGATCTAAGGACGATTTCCTCGGGACTCCGAACTGAACTTCGCCAGAAAATCTACTACTACTACATCGCAAATCACATTTTTAACAGCGATTCATTAACAGCTGTTCATTTCATGTTTATATTCCGTACAGATAGGGTGGACAACTGTCTTGGTTTGAAAAACAGATAATAAGTAGAGTGAAGTAGAATTTTATTTTCTACAGTAATAGACTGTTGGCAATTACAAAATGATACTGAAGAATAATAGGTTTTACGAGTCTCGATTGTAATTTTTCAGGAAAAATCCACAACCTGATAGATTATAGATTTTCTACCACAAAAGAAATGTTTTTTTGCCTGATTCTTTTAGTTTCTCAAATCGTCAATTCATTCTTTATCTTAACAGATTTCGTTATGATCCCGTCTATTAGTTAAAAGACCAGCGTAAGGAGTCATCGATTCGTTCACGAACATCTGAAACTAATCGAGCAGAATAAGATGATCGTGTTAAACTACGCGTTCTAGGTAGGGCAGTTTTTTTCGAGAAACATTGGAGATACAGTAAATAGGTGAACACAATAGACAGATTAATAATCCTTTGTCTTAATTTCGCAATGAAATTAAAGGACAATCATCGAGGAAATTCGTAGTTGCAGATTTCGTCGAAAATTGCAGAAAAAAGGTCGCCATTATCGGAGTCTTTAATCTCTCCAAACATTTATCCGCGAATCGTGATCAAAGCGTCGTCGTCGACGTCGGCGTGGGCGTCGGCGGCAATGCACAGATTGTTTCTTGTCTCTCCGATTTGCCGGCAGAAAAATATTTCTCGTCCGGATGCGCCGCAACGCCGGGAATATTAAAAGCTGTACGGAGTAGGGAAAGGCATCGCGGTTCAGACCACATATCCGGCTCCGTTCTTATTTCGCCGGAATGTTAAATAAATACAGGCAAAGGGAACGTTTGCCGGAGAAGCGTCGAATCAAGCGGAACGGGCGTTTTACTGCTTAGGGAAATTTTCCGACTGGCTCGTCCGACTGTAAAGCTCCTCAAAAGTTCTTTATATCTTCTCGCGCGCCGGACAAGTATAAAGAAGCTAAGCCCTGCCGAACTTCGTGAATCTCTTTTCTTTCTTTTTTTTCTTTTTTTTATTTTTACGAGACCGAGCGTCGAGTGCAACGTATCGCCGGGGTCCAAGAGCGTGCAAGTAAGATGCGCCTTTACGATTCTGCAACGCGAAATGGCGCACGCGGAGACTGTGCTTTATTGTCGCGCGAGGATTTACCGGTGGGACGTTTATAAATCGCTTGCCCGAGAACGGAGAAACGCGTCCCTTCGGAGTACACAACTGCGTTCGGAGATGCAACTGCGCCGGCGAAGTTTCCCTCGGATTGCATGCAACGACTGCATGCGGCGATTCACTGTTTTCGCAACGAGATCGCGCGATGATTTCGATCGACCGCGCTCGGTCGCTCTTGTGCTCGACCCGAAGCCGTGGAACGATGAAAAACAATGACAAGCGATCTTAAAGCCATCAATGGTTGTTATATGTCCGACACACAAATATTTAACTCGAAACAAATAACTAGTATGTAGTTGCTTCAGTTTGAAATGTTAAACGATGATTTCCCCTTCGAGATCTCGACAGCGGATTTTATGCATTTACAACAAAAATGAGTAGGCGTAATAAAACATTGAAAGAATTCAAAAATACTGTCACATGATTGTCAATCTGTTAAGCACATTAAGAAAAATAATAAATTTATATTTCACTCTAGTTTGATGCAGTCGAAGTAGAAAATTTTGATTTTGCATAAGGATCCGCTGTCTAAGTATTACAATGCGGATTATACAATAAGCTGTACTCAGAAACAGTGAGAAAATTGAAAGAATTCGATTCTGCCGATGTATTGTCTGCAACCTTTTTAAATTATTAGACACAGAATTCTTGCAATTGATGCAGACAATTTTTATTTTCCATGAAAATCCTTTCAGTCTAATAATCATATTTCGTAAATTTAGAATGAATTTCGCATGGTGAATTTTTAGTAAAATTTTGCTAACGAGTACACATTTTGTAGTTGGATTTTTATCGCACCTATCTGCGCCAACAGGAATACAGCGAATGTACTGAAAAAATGTAATGCGAAGGAAGATTGAAAAAGTGTACAATTTCGGGATGGAGCGAGACATCGCGCGGGAAATAAATCACATAATTATCAGGTCCGCATGAGCGATATGGAACAACAACGCGGGCCCGTTCGTCCGCGCGCATTAATCGAGCAGAACAAATTCGGGACGCGGGAATAGTTGTTCTGATCGATCCTCAGCCTGCTGCGAAATCACAGATAGAGAGCGGGGTCTATCTGTTTATCGTCCCGTTTAAACTTTATCAGGATCGTAACGCACCGGGCAACAACATTTATTGCCGGTGCGACAATCGCGCGCAATGGAACGGTGATTCGACGCCGATAGCATCGGTCATCTTTTCTGTGATTTGTAGCCGGTCCCGAGGTGGTTGCGGTCGCGCCTGTGATTCTCATTTACGACGTTCCCTTTTTTTCGCGACCGGCCACCGGAACGGGCTTCGTCGGGCCGGAAGTGGAACTGCCGCGGCCACCGGAAACGGCAGGACCGGTCGACAGACGAGCAGAATCCTGTTGGAATTGCTTTCCCTCGCCGCAAGGGATAGCATCGCTACCAAAAAATCTGTAGCCTCGTATCTGACTAGTAAATGTTCTTTTTTTTTTTATTCAACCATTTGAAATCTCAACTTAGATCTATTATTGCTGCACTGAGTAAGATAAAATACACGCATATTCATACATACACAGCCTACATTAAATCAAATAAAATTCGTAGCTTACGAAGTTTTTTAAGAAATTAAGAATGGGAAAACAAGCTTTAACGTTAGGTCGAGCGACTAATACTAATAAATATTCGAGTGTTTTTTAGCATTTGATCACGTTATCACAGTGCTGGAGACTTTGTCCTCCGGTTTATGTTACTTTCTGCACCCTCCACTCCTCAAGTGTAGGATTTTAATTTTCTAAGCCACCATTTCATCGAGTGTGACTTAATATCAAATAGTGTTCCAACAAGTTCTACATTGAATCTGCCTCGACCTCTTATGTTAATAGCGATGATACATTCTGAGAATGTTTGGTTTCAATACAAAATATTATAAATAAAATTTGGCTAAACTGGTTTTGACAGATGAGATGCTTGTGTATCGCAGTCTTTGGTCGCGAAATGTTCGGAAAATTCAGATTGCAGGATGATGAGAGCTTAGTCTAACGTTTCGAAGATTCGGAAGAAAAAGCAGAGACAAGATAAGGGATGAAAGGTCCTTCGTTACTGCAGGCACCCTCGAAAACGATCATTTTTCCCCACTATCGTCGTTCCAATCGCCGAAGGGCTAGGTGCAGGGTCAATCCGATAACAGAACAATATCAAACAATGTCAAGTCCACTCTTAAGATATTTTTACACGCCGCTGGACAGCTATAGCGACACGTATCTGCGAGGCGAGCGATCGGTGCCCGCTAAATCACGTCCAGCGGTAAATCGAATGATCCTACTCCCGGTGGTTTCGTGAGTCAACAGAGACCTCGCAGACGTTAGGAGTTTGGACAGGGCTGGCTTATGGTAAGACTTGGTGAAGTATCGTGGGGATTGAGATTATCGCGAGAAGAAAAAAGAATAAACGGAACGCTGGACGGTCGCAGAACCGTGACAGGGTCCCCACCCTCAAGGCGCATAGCGACGTCACTAACTGGTACAGACTACACTATAGCTTCGTGACGTCATTCAGGTTCTGACTATAGCGCTTCCACCACTACTCATCTCTTGATCCTGTAACGCAGAGCATAGCGCTGTTCCTCACCGGGACACTTGAATTACTTGAAACTGAACGCTAATTCCAATGGTTTCGTGAGTGAACGGGGAGCTTGCAGACGCCGAGAGCCGGTCCTAGAGCTGGTATATTGCAGGATAGATGGAGGGTCCTATGATGAGATTGGAAATTGTCGCGAAGCGAAAAAAGGATGCGCGAAACGCTGTTGGAAGGTCGCAGAGCCGTAATTCTAGTCACGAAGCGTCTCACGATGCATCGAGGCTGCTCGGTTGCGCCGGATGCAACGGCACCGATCGTGTGCCCCCTAATCCCTCCTGCTGAACTCTCTTCGGAACCCCTCCTCCTCTTACCCAACCGCCCCCCCACCACGGCTGCTTCGGATCCCCGTTCCACCATCCGCGTTCCCGGCCCATTCTATACATCGTCGTTGGTGGGTACAGTCGTCTTCCTGATTTATACACTGCCACCGGCAGCAGTCGAGCGCAGCCAGGCGCACGGGAGGACGAGGGGGCAAGGGGAGAGGGCGTGGGTTGCACGGGGAGAACGGTTCCATTGTTTAATCGAGACCAGCGAAACGCTGTTCGTCGTCGGTAACCATAAAAACACTATTTTATGCGCGAACACGGGGCCCGTTTGTTTGCTCGGAACCTTGCCGTACAGCTTGATCCGTGACGTACGATGGAACCGACGATAACGAACGGTCGAGGTGAACGGAATATTCGGAATGCGATAAATTAGCCACCGAATCGACCCCGGCCGTGTTTGATTAACACTGGAACTTTGATTAAACTTTGATCAATATCGGGAACGGAACACGACTGGCGCGTGTTACTCTGCGGAAACGACAAGATTGAATTTATTTGGATTTATCCGATTTTTATTATATTACATGATCGCGTATGTATTAGGTTGTCCCAAAAGTTTCTTCCACTATGTGTATATTCCATATGGTCAGATAATATCAACATACACGAACAATATAATCTTGTGTTAGTTAATGTTTTATTATTCCATAAACTTTCCCTTTCTTAACTATACCATTGGTTTTCTTAAAAACTACTCCGAATTTGCATCGAGCACATTAATCGAAAACAGAACGAACTTTTGGGACAACCTAATACTTGAGCGTTTTGAAATTCAAATAGCGAGTGAAAGGGATTACATATATATTAATAGAACAGTTTATTAGTTAATTATATAGTCAACGCTATTTTCTGCAGTTGCCTCCCAACGGTTTGCAAACTGGTGGATTGTTTTTTCGTGAAGAAAGAAACGAATTCGCAATATCGTAAACAGAAAGGGGCATGTTGATTTTAAATACTTCGGTGCATTCAGATTTGCTTCGCTTCAATTTTGCCTCAAAGTAATTGCGTAATATACAGCTTAGCATGTGTAATACTACTACAAAGTGGCAAAAATATTAAACAGATGACAATCGCATATTTCATAGGAAAGAATGTGCAGGGCATGTAGAAAATCCGAAGCGGATTAGTGAGATAATAGAAATTGATTTTATTGCAGGAGCATAAAATTCGTCGGGAACAGAAAACCCGTCGTGCGTTAGATAACAAGATTTAAGTGTTATATTTCGAATCTACGAAATCCGATGAGACTGCCAGGTTATTTTCCGCGAGAGATTAAATACTCGGAACGCCGCGTCGGTGGGACAGGGGAGGAGGGGAGTGTTTATTGTTAAACAGCAAAATGTGTGCACGAATGTTTGTTCCGATTAATTAATTTACACTGCGCTCGTTGCGCGCAGTTTTCAAGCCTGTTCAAAAGTTTGATTGTTCATACGTCACGCTGCCGGGGATTAATTTTAACCGGTCCGTTGGAGTTTTAAATTCCCCATCGCCTGTTAGCGTTAAACAAAATACGACCGCGGGTTAAATACATCCTGAACTTCCTATTTCACGGAAAACAAAAGTTAACGTCATATTGTTTGCTGGCACTCGCCCGTTTTCTGCTGTCTTTGTTCTACGCTTTACACGCTATAACGAAAACTACTAGAAACTGTATTAACTTTCGCGCCAATGTATTTATTAAAAAAAATTCCACTGAAATCTGCTTACTTGGCTTTATGTGTATATTCATTCAAATGCGATAAAAATTCCATGGTTAAGAATATGAGTACTTTACGTTAACAATATACATAATTGTAATATCTCAGTTATTTTTAATGATATGAGAAAATGTGTAAGGAAAAGAATCTTTGTTTTGATGGAAAACAATTGTTGCGATGGAGAAGATTATCTTTTCAAAGTCATATTTCCGATATTTCGAGGGCATCATAGAGTTTTTTAACGCTAAGTTTTTTATATTTTACAATTGTTGAAATTATAAAAATGATTTCATAAGAAATGATCGTATAGATGTCTTTAGTAAAGCACGTATTACAATAGGAGTCGATCAAAGTCTAAATAAAATCAATCTTGTCATTTTTATAAGGGAATATATACCAGTTATTTTTAAGGCTCAGTAGGTTTAGTGCTAAACAGGCCAATGCGTTTTCATTAATATAGCAATCACTTCTAATGACAAGACAATGTTGACCTACAAATGACTTTCAAATTCCTATATATGCATGAAAACCTATCATACGATACTATACATGGATTAGTGTAACATTATATCAAATGAATCAACCCATCTGCAATACGTTAACATTCAAACGCCCTTCGCGGGATAATTCATCGATCTAACGTTGATATTTCCTATGCAAATGTTAGGCGACCCGCCCAGAGGATGCGAGCCTAACATCAATCTCCCCTCCTATTGTGAGTAACTTCTTTTCATGAAAATGAAGATAACAACAGGTTACACAACCGGATCAGATAGCATCTGAATCGGTGTTACATAAAATCGCGCGGAAACGTGTCGATTACAAATGAGCGGCTTGCACCGTATGGTCCGAAACTCTCTCTCTCCCTCTGTCTCTGTCTTACGCTCTCCGACAGAAAGTCGCTCTTGAGAGCAACTTGTTACACGGAGGAGGATCGTGCAGGGTAACGTATCTAGAGAGGCATCCCGAGGATCGTGTAACAATTGCGAGCGATCATAGGTCGTTCTCGAGCTCTCGGGGAGCTACTCTTATTTTCCGGCGGCGAAGGATTCATCGAAAGGAGATCGATGGGTTCCGGGGGACAACCATGAGGCAACGACAGACGGTGTCTCCTCTTTATCACTCGGGTTCCTTTCCCGTCTGGTTGTTCCTCGGGTCCGGGTCCACCCGCCCTCTTCCTGTTCTTCTCCCCTTGGCGTGGTAGCCAAGGGGGAAACCGCGGCGGACCTGTTGCGGGGAGCACGTCGTAACTCTTGCGGTGAATGCCCATACACGTGCACACCGACACGGGGAATCACGCTCACGGACACGTATAGGAACACAACGGGCTTCAGACGGGGCCGAGACGAGAGAGAGCCAGTACAGGGGGCAGAAACGGCGAAATAACGGAGGGAGAAGGATCTCGGGGATTCGAGACCGTGCAGAAATCCGGCCGCGGGAAAGTACGCCACCGATGCGCCGAATAGATGTGCACCGCCGTATTGCCTGCTATACAAGCGGAACCAGTGGCAGATCCTGAAGACAATGGGAACCACTACGCGCCAGCCGAGCTACAGTAACGGGAGTTAGCGCTGGTAATTACGCTCCTGCTAGCTAAAGATGCCAACGGAACGGGCGCGCGTGGAACTTGGATTTCAGACACCGCGCGCCGGTGTACAGGGACTGACTGCAAAGACTCCAGGGGGAACGGCATGAAGAGATAATCATGTTCGTCACTCGGCCACCTTTGTTTTTGAATAATTGGAAACAGGAGGATAATCCTTGCGATCCTAGTGAGCTGTGAGGTATCAGTTATCTGATTTTTAAAATGTGTCAAAAGATGATTGTAAGAATTGGATCTTCCGAGTGTGAATGGTATTAGACTGTAGATCTTTATATAAAATGAACATAATGTGCACTGCTTGCAAGCTATAAGAGCTAAGTAAACATTTAATTTTTAGCACGAAACCTACCACCGCCGGTCAAATGACCGGTTTCTTGTTTTTTATTTTGCCATTATTGAAATTGCTTACAGTGCTTTCACTGGAAATGATTATACACGTGTTTGAATTTTAAAATTGTATAATGTCACTGTTATAAGGCAAAGCATGCCAGCCATTTTCACAGCTCGGTAGGTTTACTGTTGAATAAAAACTTATGGTAAATATTTACGTTAGGGGCTTTCTCACCGATTTTGATGACCTTGAAATATGTTGACAACATATTACCGCCGCTCAGGTTTAGTTTCCGAAATATTCGCAAAAAAGTTTCAACATCTTGAAAAGTGATCGGAGTAGGTCTGGATTAGATTTCTTAGCAGGGATGGGGTTTGGGGGTAGGGCGGTAGCCCAATCGACACATGTTTTCTAGGAAATGCATAGTTCGTTCATGATAAATTCTTGTCGAGGTGCTTTCAGCATTATATGATATGCAATGAAACGGCAAGCAGTTTGTATTGGAAGACGTATATTATCAAACCAAGTGTCCTTATAAACACTAACTATGAAATTACATTGTGTTTCTATACGTCTTTTATTTCGATTTCTAATGTAACTAGTATTATGGCATCTAAAAATTAAGTTTTCGCAATCAAGTAGAATATTTTCGTTGCACTTGATACAATTCATCGAGCCATGAATCACTTTACTGTTAACTAAAAAATCTATCAACTTTTCTTGATTGTTGCAGATATCCAAGAATTCGTATAGTTTCATGCGCCTTATCGGCGGCCACAATTTCAGATCTAACCCAGACCTACTCCGATCACTTTTTGAGATGTTGAAACTTTTTTGCAAATATTTCGGAAACTAAATCTGAGCGGCGGTAATATGTATAGGAAAAAGTTGTTCTGAATGATGACCTTGTCAACATATTTCAAGGTCATCAAAATCGGTGGGGAAGCCCCTAATGTAAATAATTACCAAACTTATATTAATTCCTTTAATATTTCTGCTGTCTTATGCTTGTCTATTCAGTTTTGTTGCAAATGCATAAATGTTGATGTTGTATGATAACCTATCCTTCCGTGGTCGTAATGCTGACGACCAAGGGTTGAAATAATAAAGCACACGTGGACTATAGACGATGATTAAAATTGGAATAGGGAAACGTATTTTAGCTCAGCGAAATCGTTAAAACACTCGGTAAGTTTTCTCATTTTGGACTCCCACGAATGTAGATATCGTGAAACGGTCAAGAACGATACGCATCTTGATTTGAATGCTGACAATAAGAGCACCATTTGCATAGTTAGGGGTATATCTACGGTTGCACGATGCTTTTAAGATAGGAGAAATTTATTACCGCATCTAGGAGCACTTTTCTAGCCGCTGGTATTAACCACTGAATTTTTATCGCTGCTTAGTTCTACTGACTGTAGGATCTGATTACTTTTTCATTTACGATAGACCAAGAATATCAAGAAATTGTTTCAAAAGGTTGTGAATATCCATCTATACTATCTAGTGATATATATACAGTTCCCTGCTATATATATATATATATCTTATGAGGCAGTAAATGCACAATCTTTTACTGTATATCTGTATCTTATGTGGCAGTAAATTGCACAGTCCTTTATTCTGTATCTGTATCTTATGTGGCACTAAACATACAGTCTTTTTAGACAGGAAAACTGTTTTAAGAAAATGCACTAGGTTTACGGGACTCGTAAAAATGGTGGTTTCTAATATCTTAAATTTACGATTATAGAGATTGTAAACATGCAGTCATGACGAATTATCCAGCTTGCTTTTATAAAGTAATGTAATATCAGTAATTCATATAAAGTAATGCAAAACAGTGAACATCGGCGACTATATCCCAATCGTGTAAGCATAAAAATGGAACAGCCTGGAACGAACTAAAAATTTTTCCTTTCTCTGAGAACGCAAGGAAAAGTTACAAAGTTAACGAACAGAATATCTCCCATCGTCAGAAGCTCCATGTAGAACAAGTAACCCGGCAAAAGAATTCTGCGCAGAATATATTTTCTAAGGTCGTGGAAAATGGTAAGAACCGAGTTACACGGAGGGGTTGGGTAAAGGGACGTCGGGTTCTTCCGGTCTCGATGCATCTCTGAAATATTAGAATGTGCGCGAACCGTAGGGAAGTGCGAGATTTTTCAGTCTTAGCGTAGACGCGGAGGAAGATTCGGTTTCGCGCGATTTGCTGCGAGAATGGCGCTGCTCCACTTTCGCGGGTAGGATCGAGTTTCGCGAGTTTGAATTTTCAACGTGCGCAAATCCTATTTTCCGAAGAATGCGATTGAAGTACCAAGTACGTTTTGAAAGACCGTCTCCCGGAATCTACGAATGGGTGGTTCAAGAAGGAAACGAGTAATGTCAGAGCACTCGAGGCGATCAACAAAGAAGTCTGCCACCTTTGAGGCGTATTTCTAGATACCGGGCGAGGCTAGAGGTGCGAAAAAATTTGCGCTCTCACACTGCAAATTATTCAATACACACACACCTACAAGTAATGGAAAGATTACTAATTATTTCTCCCCTCCACCACTGTACAATAGGGTAACCCTTATTTACTCTTGTCTTTGTCAGCCAGGATTGTTCCAAATAATTAAAAAAAATCTGTGCAAAGTTTCAGCTCGATCGGATAACGGGATAGGGAGCCCCATGGCTGTTAAATATTAAAATAATCAATTTAATGCTCATAAAATCGTTTTTCTCGTATATCTTCTAAACTATTTACCGTGTCGAAAAACATGTTAAATAAAACCTGTAGATCTAGACAGTGTGCGTCTTTTATGTTGTGTTACTTTCCTTTTCGTAAAACTAACGGTTTTTGAAAAAATTGAAAAAAAACGTGACGAAATCCAAAAATTTTTTCTGAAATTTGAAAATTAAAGTCTGGTTTCATTATCTTTTAGCAATAAACATTAGCGAAAAATGTGTTATTTATTTTTTGAACTTTCGGCACTTATTCTTCTTAAATTGCATGTCATTTTGCCAGAGATTCCACATATATATATTTTTTTCGAAGTCTTAAAAATTTTCGGGTTCCACTGTTTCATGTGTTAAGGTCTTATAAAGAGGACTGCGTTTAGAAAAATCCTTTAAAATGAACCGTTAAATAATTATGAGCAAATCTATGGGATGTCCGCGCGGGACAAGCAATACGCTGCGACTCGCCAGGCGAGGCAAGCAATACAATGATGCGTTGGTCGGCCGAACAACGCGACGCGACGCGTGCCGCTCGGCCAGCTGGGCCAGCTGGGCCGATTCAAAGACAACGTCCAACGAATTCGCATATATTTATTTAACGGTTCATTCCAGAGGATTTTTTAAAACGCAGTTCTCATTATAAGACCTAAACCCATGAGAAAGTGGAACCCGAAAATTTTTAAGACTTCAAAAGAATAGAACATAATAATATGCAAAGAAAAAATAAGTTCCGCAAGTCAAAAAAATAAAAAACACATTTTTCGCTAATACTTATTGCTAAAAGATAATGAAGCCACACTGTAATTTTTAAATTTCAGAAAAATTTTTTGAATTTTAGTCACACGTTTTTTTCCATTTTTTTCGAAAACCATTTGTTTTACATTGTCGTAAATAGTTTAGAAGATATCCGAGAAAAACGAGTTTATGAACATTAAATTAATTATTCGATCCCATTATCTGACCGAGCTGAAACTTTGCTTTTTTTTTTAATTATTTGAAACAATCCTGGGAACAAAACAATTCAAAAGTCGAAAATAAGAACCACGTTACTGTACAAATACAAAATTGTATCAGCTTGTTGCATATGGAATATCCGATTTTTAACAGTAAGGTTAAATAAATGCAAGTTGAATAACAAGTTAATTGATTCACGTTTTTCATTTACAAGGTAGTCAATGTGTTGTTTTTCCACGTATGAAAAGAATGCAGGACGGTTGGATTGGTGGACGTTGAAATAAAATTTATTTAAAAGTAAAATTAGGTATCTAAATTAAAATTGAAGAACACTTTACAATATTTGCATTTTAAAATCAGATATTGTATATGCAAGAACCTAATATTATTGCAAACTTTAGCGAAGCGAAGAAGGATCGACGGAATAATTTCGCGATTGCCTCGCCGTTGCCATTTTCAGAGTTCGCAACCTCGTGATTCCGTGGAGAGGGGGGGGGGGGGGGTGTCTGCATTAAATTAAATGCGCCGGATGCAACTGTTTCAGGTTTGTTTAGCAGCAAGGGCCGGTAAAATATTCAAAGAATAATGAAGAGAATCAAATAACAAAACGCGCTACGGTTAACTAGGGGGCAATAAAGCGCTACCAAAACCGGCGACTCTCGGTAAAGTGCAAATACTACTATTTTTCAATCCCCTCCCTCTCCCGCGTGTGGCAATCGTTTAAAGAGCAAAAGGGAGTACGCCTGTTAACGAGTGAAAACAGTTATGGGACACTGGTCGCTGGAACTTTACAGCTTGCAATCGGAATGTTACGCGAGTGACCTTTTAGAGGGGACATGGAAATTCAACTCCGCGCAGTAGCGATGCCAGCTATTGGCTTTGAACAAATAACGAGAGAATAGCTTGCTCCAGGGACGTACACACGGAGTGTACGTTACGTGACGAATGGTTCTGCGTGACGTTGTTTCCCTGTCTTCTATCATCCGACGCAGCGAGCCTTACCGTCTTTGATAGCGTATTGGCCGGCTGTTCGATCATCATTTTCCTACTAATTCCACACCACAGTAGAACCTAACCAGACCATGTTACTGGTATCTTTTTTTTTGTTTACAAAAGAAAGTTTCATTGGAAGCTTCACTGAACCCTAGCAATCTGTGATATTAGATCGGTCTGTTATCTGATCATTTCTGATGACATTTTTATGATTTTGAAAGAGAAAATTTTGGTGGTAGGTTCACTGAAACCTAGCGGTCTTTGATATTAAATGGACCTGATGTGCGATGATTATTTTTTTATAAGTTCTACAGTATGTTAATAAATATATAATGTCTATCACTACCTTGTACACCATAGATGTATAAAGAAAATCATTGGCAAACTTTCATAATCAATATTTCTGTTTTTATTACGGGATATTCCGTTAATTTTCCTCTGTGTGCAAGCAGTCCCATCGCACGAGGTTCGGAAATCACTTTGAATTTCTATTTAATCCATATCTCAATATTTACATTTTTATAAGTTGCGCCGTTGAAGAAATAAAATAAACTTCTTCTTGGTTGTTCAGTATTCCACTCGTTATTTGCATTTCGCTCGCAATTCGAATATTCGTCTAGCTGGTATCTCTGCATAGGAAACTTTCCCACAAAGAAGTGAAAGCGATCGATTCGAAGAAAGACGCACGATTCCTAATAACGTTCAATTCGACTGGCCATCAAGATACCGTTTTAATGGCGAACGGAGTAGAGAAAGTGCAACATTTAAACGCGGTTGAAACGTGACCGTTTCAGCGCACGGCGCGGCGCGGCGCGGCGTTCGAATGTTGTTGCAATCGTCATGCGAGCAATATGAATATTTCGTATAGGTAAAGTGTGATCGTTTCCCATGGCCGTAACCGCGATAAACCGGCCCAATGACATGTAAATTAATTCTCTTTTTCAGCATCTCCGGCGAACATACCGCTGCCGACGTGTTCGCCGTTCTATGCAATAATACGCATGCCAGCGACGGACTGTAATGTCTGATCGTTATCGAAAACCTCGCTGGCCGCTTCTGTCACATTTTCCCTATAAAATTAATCGATAGGGATGACGGAAACGCTGACGGTCGAACTGTCAAGCCTAGCGAGGAAAGTAGCTTATCTGCAACCAAAGCACACCGCCGCGAATCCGCGATCTAGGTGGAAAAACTATTTCATGGTTAATGCTTCTGTTCTCTCTGCGATCATTTCGACATATGTTTGTGCTGGAACCTTGAGGACGTTCCACCGAGCTTCGCGCAGCTTGAAACTAATTAAATTGCTTTACTATTTCATAGAAACGAGCGTTTCTGTATGTACATTTTTCAAAGCATGGTTTATGCAAAAATAGTTAACCCTTTCACTACCTCGGACGAAATATTTCGTCACCATGCTGGCATACGTACGATATTGTGGATGAGATATCTCGAACAATTTTTACAGAAATATCTGGTTTCCTTCCGTCGGTCATTTTTTTTACAAACTACACGTTCTATTGTTGGTTGAGATTTTTTTCTGTGGGTTGTATTTTTGTATTACAATTACAATTATCTTTCTGCATTGCATACAAAATAAACATTACAAACTCTAATTGTGTAAAATATAGAGTATTTATCATCTCTAAGCACTATCTACCAATGACATGTATTAAAAATCGATTACTTGTGTCAAATTTACAAAGAAAACACTTCATATCAATAATACAGATACATGAGATATCTTTTCCATAGCATTGTATGTGCGACAGTATGGTGACGAGATGTGATGAAAAATTCTAGTTTCTAGTAGCTAAGAAATGTTTAAACTCCCTTTCAACGTCTAGTAGATTTTGATTTCCTAAATGGTGCTTCAGATAATTATGTTTCCTGTCCAATAAGCTTCTGTTTGAGCATTCGTATGTTTATTTTCGACCGATACTGTGTATACATTTATAGTAATGAATCCTTCGAAAATAATTTGATACAAATTTAATGAATAGTTCGAGTCGGTCCTAGTAAATAATCTTCAGAGTTTCACGGAAGTTGGGCCAGCGATCAAGAGTATTAGCAGCAAGTAAATAATACAGCCGAAGTATCGGGCCTGGGCGAACGTCAAAGAGCCATTAAGCTTAGAATGTTTCCAGCTGACTTGCTGCGGCGTATAATTCACTTTGCTTAATTTGTGCTAAATGTTCACCGAGATGAGTTACTAGGCTGTTCCGCGATGTCAATGAAACGAACAAGCCAGCCCGCTGCTGCCTCGCCTCGAACAGTAATTTATATCGAGAGACGCCGACGCATCTTCTCCCCCGAGGACAATGTAATTTGCGACCGAACGCTGACGTCTTTACGGGCCGAATGCACGTATTGTTTCGGACTTGTTTCAATCATAACTCGCGTTTCTTCCGCCACGTGGCTGCAAGCCACGAGTCGTCTGGAGACGATGAATCAACACGCGCAGGATAGCTTCTTCGCCGATAATAATTTTAACGAGATCAATTTATGCGAATAATTGTACACTGCTTATCGATTTTACCGCGTTCAATATAATTTAATACTGTCAGGTAAAATGGGCGTATATAAACAACTTTATTACCAGTTCGTTAATGTTTCATTGCTAGACAGCGGATTTTATGCGTTTATGACAAAAATTATTAGGTGTAATTTAAAACGGTAAACGCATTAGAGGATTTAATACTGCCGTTATATTATTTCCAACGAATTAAACATATTAAGGAAGAAAATAAATTTCTATTTCACTGCAGATGGTTGCAATTCAGATAAAAAATTTTTATTTTGCATAAAGATCCGCTGTCTATTCATTGCAGTGGAACCTCGATTATCCGAATTAATCAGGAGCACAATTGGGCTCGAATAATAGAACAATTACTTGAATCCTTTTAAATTTAACAGTTTGCGAACCTTGAATTCAGACATCGAGGTTCTATTGTATGTACCTCCTAAGCTTCCTCCTACTCGCCCACGCCATTCGTTTTCCTGAAAAAAGGATTGTGAATTTTCGGAAACGAAACGAATTTTCCAATGTTTTATACAAATTTATCTGGGTTTACGATATCGAGCGGCTAATAGAATAGAAATTATGGTAACAGAGGAAACTCGATAGTAATTGGTGAACCGAAGGTCGCCGCGACGAAAGTATAATTATCGATGTAGACCCATTCAACCGGAGCTCGCGGAAAAGGTTAATTACCATAGAAATAGAGACCGAATAATGGAGAGAAGGATACGGAAGTCGTTTTCTAGCTCGCGCGCGTCTAAATTGCTAAACCGCTAGCGGAGAATTAAGCGTCCGGTCGTTATATAAAAATATAACGGATGCGAGGACGGCAGGGGTGGTAAGCGTTGAACTACTGATGTGTTAAAATGAAAAATTTACATTGAATGAACGACGTAATTACTCTCAGTAACGTCGTCTCGTTCAGGAACACTTTATTCGGCTACAATATTCATTAATACGGGGCTGCGCTTTTTTTTCGGGGCGCGTGAAAAGTCGCTTTTAATATCGCAACTACGTTTTCCTATATTAATCAGGAATATTATCGAATCTTGATATTTTTAGAACGAAGCGTTTTCGTCGTCCTGCATTTTGCTCCTCATTTTGATTTTCTTTTAATTCCGGCTAATTTTGAAAAGCAATTTTATTAGATGTGCAAATTCACTGGTTGAAATAACTTGAAATTTTGAATTGACTCTATTGTGATCATACATTTGAAAAATGCCAATTTATTAAGACCCATTTTTGAAATGTCTGTAATACATAACTTCATAACATCAATGTGGACTTGTCAACGACCATTGCCTCGCTCAAAATACCGGTTCTCGTTCGATCACCGAAGTTAAACGGCGCAGGGCGGAGAACGCACTAGGATGGGTAAAAAGCCGGGAAGTGGCCCTCTGGGTGCGTTTCACGTGTTGTTGGCAAAATAGGTGGTTCGGAACCAACCTTAATAAAAAGTAGGTCCCGCTTGAAATTAGGCGATAGTTGAGGATTGGTAAAGGGAGAGGTGTTGGAATGGATTTGAAACCCTGAGGGGACCAAATATCATTACATACATAAAATCAACGTGTTCAAGATATCTATGTTATAACACTTCAAATATTGAATAGAAAACCTGAACCACGCCATTTTGACGGATTCTGTAGCATCTGAAAATCATTCAGGTGAAAAGTTTCTAGGCTTAAAAATGTAATAAGAATATTCTTTATTATTCTTTATATTTATTCAGTCACTCTTTTGGAGTTAAACTTTTTTTGGAGGTTAGAACAACTAGTTTGTTACTTAACGTGAAGAGAATTATTGAAAAAATAGCAATTTGTCGGAATTGTAGAAAAAAAACTAAAAGTTGTATTTTGCAACTTTTGTGGGTTTATATCGAAAATTTAGAAAACACGTTTCGTAGATCTGTATCAATTAAACAAATATCCTGAAAATGTCATCGAAATCGGTCAAGGTTGCAGTGAGCTACCGACGTTTAAAGATGGTAAAAATGATAGTTTTTCACGATTTTCGTCTTCTAACGGCAATAAATCACACGATTCTTATATCTTTCAATGCCTGTCGTTTTTTCTCGCATCAACCAATTTCATATAATTGACACAGATCTTCCAAACTATTTTTTAAATTGTATTTTTTAAATTTCCAATATAGGTCCACATGAAAAAGTTGTAAAATGCAACTTTTACTGTTTTCTCTACAATTCCGGCCAATTGCAATTTATGAGAAAAAATTCTTTTCAGATCGTGTCGTAAACAATTTGGTCTAATTTCTCAAAAAAGTTCAAGTCGCATGGTGTTATATAAAAAACGTTATCGTTTTTTTTTAAAAGCGTCCGAATATTAATGGGAGTCACTGTATGCGTGCACCATAAACAGATAAGAATCCACAGTCCAATCGCCGGATGCAGCGAAGAATTCGAAATTCTGTGGAGAGACCCGTGGAGAGTGCAATATCCGTGAGAATAAAAAAGAAATCGTGTTCTGGATCGAAAAACCACTAACCCCTGGAACGCAAAGGGTGGTAAAGGAGAATGCGTTGAACCGTCGCGCCGTTAAGGTGAAAAATTGGTATTGCGCAGTCAAAGTAACCGCGTCCGGGGCCCTCGAAACGTTTTATTCAATGTCCGTGTTAGGGAGGGGCGTTAATATCGCAGGCGGGGGGTCCGAACTCGGGGCTTTCCACGGAGGTCGGTCTCCGGTCCCGATTATTAACTGGCATCGGAAAAACGTGACAATCACGTTTAATTTCCCTCCGGGAGCTTCCGTATGGTCGCGGGGACAGAGAGACCGTAACGATCGAGCTGGCGGAGCTCGAACAGCTTGCACCCGCACACACAGGATGTCGCCTCATTAAACGGCACCCAGACGAAACGAAGAAACCGCTAATAATTAATAGACGATCGGACAATGCGGTAATTACGAGTGCTGATTACGTTCATTAGCCTCTCTAATGAGAAATACAGCGTCGGGCTGGCACGTATCCACTGCGCTGGCCCCGAACATGCCGCAACACCCGTTCCACGGCTCCGAGTTTCTTTTCTTATAATTAGAAGTGTACCCGGCAGCCACCGGGGCAGAATAATAAAAGTCGAGAAGCCGCCGCCACTGCCGCCACTGCCGCCGACGCCGACGACGCCGCCGTCACCGCGGAGAGCGTAAATATCACCATTGACGTTTACTGTCCGTGCTACATGATCGTAAATCCTGGCCGAGACATTGGCTGTCGTGCGTCAAACACTTTGTTCCGTTCGCGCGGGCTACGATGCGTGAAACCCATTGATGCCGAACACCGTGCTTCCTAACTCCCTAAGCGACGTCGATACGTTCACGCTGAATAAGTCGCGTTTAGGATAACGCGAGGAGAACGCGCTAAGAACACCGGCCCGGTCTAATTGCGCGTGGGTGGCTGACACGCTTCGCCGCGGAACACATTTTTCATCCTCTCCCGATAATTAATGTTGACTACGGCGTACGCAATAAACCACATTTCAGCTGGACTCGCGGAAAACGAGGGGCTTCGGAGTAATCGCTAAACATGTATTTCTATACAAAATGGATAGATCAGTAGTAAAACAGCGAAAGTATTTAAAGAATTTAAAAACACTATTATTTCATTTTCTGAAGTTATTGAGAAAAATATATCAATGACTAGGTGGGTTCTGTATTTTATTATCAATCCAGACAATTTCTACGTTGCACAATAACTAATCAACAGATTTCATGCGTTTATGACAAAAATGAGTAAGTGTAATTCAAAATAGTACGTGTAATTATAAATATATTAATATATTATTTTCAACTTATGGAAGATATTAAGAAAAAAAATTAATTTCTTTTTCACTGCAATTTGTTGCAATTCGTTTGGACAATTTTTATTTTGCATTGAAATCACCATTGTAATTCTTTATCTTTTAAATCCTGTTACACAAGCCAATAACAATGTGTCAGTATTTTAAAATTATTTGGCGTATGTCCTACCGATTTCTATTATGAATGCATAAAATCCAAAGTCTATTAATCAACCATTGTTTTCTTAACACGCAACAGACACTTTCCAATATAAGTATTATTCAAACATTCTGAAGACTTTAAACAAGTATATCAAATAACACAGACTTTGCAGGTTCCAGTGATCCAAGAATACAAGAAGCCAGGTGTTTGAACCTTCATAATATACTCGAACGATACCTTAAGCGATAATTGGTGTTGCTCTTCATGAAAAAACTTCCGGCTAAACTTTCCCTTGAAGTTATCAAATTAATAAAAAAAGTACCTTTTCCGGCACTGAACGAAGAATATCAAACTATCCATGGAGTTCTTTGGTCCTGCTTCTTTAATTACAGTCAATTAACCAGTAACAAATGGTGAACGCCACGGGCGGAACTACAATACCGCAAGACCCCGCAACGCGACTCCAAAATTTTTGCATTTATTATCTTGTAATTTTACTGAAATCCTGATATAAGTTGTTTTTTTATGTAATATAAGTTTTCTTTCTTTATATGATATAAATTGTTTTTTCTCTGGGGCTCAAAATGATATTTTTCAGGGGAGAGGGGCGAAAATTTGTAGTTCCGCCACTGGCGAGTGCTAAACGATCTGGTTGTACGTCGATTGAAATTTTCGCGATATGGAATTGGAGTGGAAAGGAACGGTGGCGTACAAGCGACAACGAAAAGTTGAACGGCAAATTAGCGATCTGTCGCTCGAATGCAGCGTTTCGTGGGATTAGTTGTCGCGAAATAACTAGTGACGGAAAACTGTTCAGGTATTTTGGAAACACTCGGCGGGAGGGGGAGGGGCGATTCGCGTTATCCCGGAGTGGATTCGAAGTTTTGTCGTATCGCGTGTGTAAGTAGCACACGCAGTTCTATTTCCTTCAAACGTCTCATCAAAAGTTTACACGCGCGAAAGTTCCGCGACCGGGAGAACCGTGACGTCGACAATCCACGAGCGTAATCGTCGTATACATTCAGGAGCGCATACACCGAACAACTTCGGCTAAGCTCCGAGACCACCGTCGAATTCAATCTAGTTATAGTTAACTAATCAGCCAGGATACCGGTAAATCAGTCCCTGAAGTGACCGACGTTCAAATTCCCCGCAACTCGCCCTCGTTCCAAGCGAGAACAGCTATCTGAACGCAAATATTGTTTAAATTATTACGGCCGCTTGTTTGTGCGCCTGATTGCTATCCGCGCACCGCCATTTGTGTATCAATCAGGCTACACGTCCGCTTCTTTGGTCGGCATGGATTGGATTTTAATGATTATGCTGCGATTGTGTATAGGAATTCGGAATGCGCGGTGCTTTGTAATTTGTAGCTAATATTCAGCGTTATATACAATCTTATACTACTTAGTTGAATTTTTATTTTACTCGAACTTGAATCAAAGTATCACGATGGAAATTCCTAGGCAAAGTCCATTCTTCTTACACTAGAACTTAGAATGAGGTTCAAAGATGTTTTACAGGACTCACAAGTTTTTAACGGGATTTTATACACACATTTTTAATGAGAGTTAGAATCTATTATCTAGATACTGATATACATAAGAATCGATCGATTTAAAAACAGCCGATACACCATTGCAAAAGGAAATGTAAGAAGAACATACTTAATCTAGCCTCTGCACTTAGGTCTAATTCAATCTATAGTTAGAGACATTTCATCTAAACTCAAATTTTCGGAGAACTTGATGAAATTACCTGTTTGTAATACATACAATGAAAGAGACAACAGTGTTCTGTAAGAAATAAGTTCAATAATACGTAAGAAAAAATTGGTACAAAAGAATTTAATCGAATCTACTTATGGCAAAAGGATCAGTTTGTTTACAATCGAACAGCATTAATGTCTAATTTAAAATTAAAAATTTGATAGTATCTAAAAGACACATTTGTAGCACATTGTAACGTTTCTTTTTCAGCTTACAGGCGACCATGCACGCGACTCTTTTTCATCGAAGGCCTGGTTGCAACGAAGCAGGTTTCCAGTAATCTTGGGTTTTATCAAAACCCGATTCTAATTAGCCGATCGATATCAAGCCACTCGTTCGCGTCTGATTAAAGCCGGCTAAGCCCGTCTGCGCGTCGAAAAATCGTGAAAAGTCGAGCGGCTAGATCCACGGTTCACCGGAGCCCCATTATGTAATTGCCGAGGATGTAGGGTAAGTGTGCATTTGAGTCAATTGGCAGGGCCGAGCGTGCCTAGTTACACCGCGCTTGGCTGTGAGTCTGCACTTGTGTGCGTCTGTGTCGATGCGTGCGTGCGTGCTTGCGTGCGTGCATGCATAGATGCATTTACGTGCGCCGAGCTGCGTCACAGACCGGCACCACGTGTACGCTTTGCTCGCCGTTGCGCAACCTTCGCCGCAAGGTTGTGCGGAATAGCGTCTGCCTCGATTTTCCTGCGGCTTCGGCCGACCGACCAACATACACGCGCTTAGGCTCGCAAGAAACGACAGGAGGAGAGATAAACTTCCTTTCGACAGACCGACAAACCTTGCATTCTTCGCTGAGAACGCTCCTAATCGCGACAAGCGACGGGAAATGGGACATCTGTCTGGTTCTGGGCTGGTTTGATAGCTGCCAGTTGTTGCAAAGGTGTTACAGATGGTGTACACTACACTGCATTTTTAACGCTAAACCAAACGAGAATTAAAAACGATTAAAATGTTTTAACTTATAAAAATGGCCATGCTCCATTTATTTAGATTTTGTGTAACTTTTATTTCAATATGTACTTGGATAAAAAAATTTGTCGAATCAATTCCCATATAAGTAACTTTGTAATTTTAATAATTGCAAAATAGAAAATATAAAATCGGTCATTTGACCAGTAAGTTTAGTGTTGAAACGGTAGGAAGATTAGAAGAATTTCGCAATACTGATAAAGAGTAGTAAAAAATTCCAATTTATAATTTCTAGTCAATTAGTACCATTAATAGCAGTGTACTCCGAGAAGCAATACTCCATGCAAAGAGAGAAGCAGTACATTCGATACTTAACTCTTTATACTTGTTGCATGTCTTGGAAAAATATATGTCATTACCAGAATGAGCTAACATCATTTCTTTGTTCGAGGTTGACTTTTCCTTATATTACAAGAAAGATAATGTACGATGACGAACAGAATACGAAGAAGTACTGAATACGATAATCTGATAACGAATTCAGGAAATCGTTAAACTATCCAAGAACCCATTCAGTGGTTCTCTAACGCTTTTGTATTTCTAATCTCAAAATACAGGGTGGCCCAAAAATGTTCGAGTTCCTTGAAAAGGGGAGTTCCGAGATCATTTCAAGCGACATTTTTTGCTCCTATTCTTGTTCACTGTTCCATCGCGACGCGACACCAACGCTAGGCTGCACTTTCACTCAAAGGACTAAAAATTTTCAACTTTTCTGAATGTAATATTACACAATTGTACGAAAAATTGATAAAGCTTTAAATTCTAGTTCGCGGAATCAAAATTTTAATGTGCGAAGTGCACCCGTTTCAAAGTTATACACGAGTAGAGTTACTCGATTTCAAGGGCGTCTGAGAGGTTAGAACGCTGCCATATTGGTTTCCAGACATAGGAGCGGGCATGATGCAGTGAGCGGATCTGCTAGAATTTAAAATTTTATCATTTTTTCGTCGAGTTGTATAATATTACTTTTGAAAAAGTTGAAAATTGTTGGTCCCCTGTGCGAAAGTTTAACCCCAATGCCACGCTCAGGGGAACCTGCCGCCGAACCGGATTCTTCCCGTCATCGCGCGTCGTGGCTGCGCTTTGAATGTTAGGTATTTTTCGTTAATAACTGGTCAGAAAAACCGCGGTGGACATTTTTGCTACTCAGGAATCGTACAATCGATTGAATCCAATTCCGCATTTTATTAACTCTAAACGTACCAAGCTATAAAAATAACAGGCACAGGTTGCCTTATAAAAATGATGAGATTTAATTTATTTAGACCTTGCGCGCTTCTCATCGTAATATGTGCTTTAATGAAGATATTTATTAAATCAATTCTTATAAAAACAATTTTATCATTTCAATAATTGTAAAATTAAAAGTCTAGAACCGGTCATTTAACCGGTCGTGGTAGGTTTAGTGTTGATAAATAAAAGGAGGTATTGAACATATTTCTATTACGATCCAATACCGAAAGAGAATCAAGTTCCATGTAATATTGATCATCTTTGAATCGCAAACAACCAATCCTTGCAAAGCATGGAACAGTTTCTATCCAGAGTAGGATTCGGAAGGAAGAGCAAATAACTAGAACATCCTATCAAGCGACTCCGACCAGATGCTCTTCTTCAGTCAGCGAGACACCTACTCGCGACCAACTCTGGAAGCTCCTAATTATATCCGACTCGAGCAATAAATAATTCCGTTGGTGTCCGAATAGAGTCGGAGTTGCCTAGTTGTTCGGGAAAAGTAAAATCCTACAGCGTGTTCAGAATGAACGATCACGTTCCGTGCCAAGTATCCGAGCGTATTGGTGACCGCGTGATAGTTTTCTGGGAAAAGTGACTGGCAGAACGCGTGTTCAATACAGAGAACGAAATACGCGCGTCGTACGCGGCACCAGAGCGCGTGACACAAATGACAACATTACGCACGCTGTACATCTGTGAAGATACACTACTCGTTATCAGCTTGCTTTATCGCGTGGCAGCGTTCACGTTCTTCGTCGCGTTTACGATCGCGCGATCGATGACGAAGCTCAACAGGAACAAGCACGGTCTTCCGATCTCTCGTTCTTCAGCGTGTTATGCTTCTTCGCTTCATGCTGTGTTACACGTTCCATACTTCGATACTCACTTTCACAGCATAATCTATTCATTGATATCAAATGAACATGATGGTAAAAATTGATAAAATGGAAACATAAATGTGAAAAATTCGGGACCGAACTGTCACTTATATCATGTACTATTCCTTGATCTAATTCAGTGACTCTTCTTCGTTCCTAGTGGTTTCTTAATAAATTTTTTACCAGTATTAAAATACGACGCCATTTGGATCATGTTTACTGGTTTAATACAGTAGAACCTCGACTATCCGAACTAATCGGAACAATTACACAACTGCAATGTTAGATTAAATTATATTAAATTAAATTCTTATTGATTTGTTTGTGAACTGCTTTACATAATGGAGAATTCAGACGTTACCGGATCGGTAAACAGAGTTGCCACTAAATCCTGATTTTAACAAGTAAATAAGATTTAAATTGTGTCGTGTTTGTGCTTATTTTAACGAAAAAATACCACGTATATGTTGATAAAAGTATCATGAAAGAATAATTAGAAACCAGAAGGATTTGTGGACAAATCTGCACATCTCTCTGGCATATTTATTCAGTCTCCTCGAGAACTGTGTCGAATCGACTCGAGAGACGGACGACGGTTCAGTATACGTTTAAGTCGAAGCTGCAACAAAAGATACAATAAAAACTGGTAATGCAAGCGTTGCTCAGATCGCTTCGATGTAAACACTCCAATTATAAAACCGCAAGACGTATTTCTCCGCGGTGCTCTCATCGTCGCTGAAATCGTTTATCGCGGCTGCAACATAAACGCGCCCTTACGGGAACGGGGGAAACAAAAAGAGTAACAGTAGAAAGGGCGGGTCTTGTTTCAGCAGGTGACTCGTCGAGAAAAGCGTTCCGTTAACTGAGCGGAACGTAGCGATGCCGCAGTGCGACGCTTCGCTCCTCTCGCCGTGCTAGACAGAGGTCGCGGCTCGGCTCGCAACAATTGTTCCCAACATCCATCGCTCCCAGCGGATACTTAGCATGCGGTAAGACTTAATAAATCGCTCAATTTTACGATCAATTAAGCGCGTTGCACGTCGTCGTAACCGGTGCCGGTGTATTGTTTCGTGAAACCGTGAAACTCTTCCCGTGAATACGAAGCAGCGGCACGGGGACCAATGGAGATAACTCCATTCTATGGCACCGAAGTGACTTGCAATAACTGTTGGCTAACCGCCATTTCATTTCAGCCCCCTCCGGCCCACCACCCCCCAGAACCACCATCGGCATCGACACAGCCTCCAACCTCCTTCTTCTTCTCCTACCCCCAACGCAACCGTTCACCAACCCTCCTCCGCGGACTTCGCCTGTTTGCCACCTTTTTCCTTGGTTTCGTCGGAACTTACCTAATCACTTTATCGAATGGCTTCCATGAAAAGGTTCCCGGGGAAGAGAAAAACCAGCCGGAATATCGCACTCGCTCCACCCGCGCCTTGGCCCGAGCATTATTTCACCGGCGACGAGCGCTGCTGTCAGAAACGGCCGACCTTTGCCCGCGGACGCCGCAGAAAAAGGACGGAAGTTTCCTCCGACCGGAAAAACGAAAATCGTATCCATCCCCGGACGAGCCAAACCCCTACCGAATTATTCCGTTAAGATAATTGGCCGCAGAACTTTGGGATCTTCGGCCTGGATCCCTATAAATTCGGATCGGTTCGACTACCCTGTCCAATAGCATTTTTCGTTTCGAGAATCGAGTGACAATTCTCGTAGATTTCCGGCGCTGAACGCCAATCCAATAGTCGTTTTCCCCGATCGCTTTTAGTTTCTAAGAAATTCAATTCTGAAGTAATAGTCGAGTTTTCAACTTGAACATTTTCTTAACACAGTGAAGTCGCAATCTAGGCCCCATCGCCTGGTCCGAGCTGGAATAGAGATCGTGAAGAGGAACTATATTTTTATGATTTTGACCGCGCCGAAAGAACAAACATGTAAACACTAAGGTGGACCTTACTTGTTGAACAAAAAAATTTTTTAGTCTCACCTCTCAGAATTGTGACGAGTGTTGAGAAAATGATCTGGAAAAAATGTGAGGCCGACTGCATCGTGGGAACTCGACGCGAATCAAATTTAAAATTTAAAATTTTCATATTTTATATTTTCAAACTTCAAATTTAAAAATTTCAAATTTAATGCGCGTCGGGTTCGCACGATTCAATCGGCCTCACATTTTTTCCAGATCATTTTCTCAACACTTGTCACAATTCTGGGGGTTTATACTAAAAGAACCTTGCAAAACAATTTTCGTCAAGTATAACTATGGTCCACCCTAGTAAACGCGGACCGCGCGCTCGAAAACTTACTCCAGACCGTGAATTAAACCAGGCCTGGGGCACTCGTGCTCTGAGAGTCGACGACATAGAATCGGCTAGCCCCACTATCGTGCTCCGGTTGCTCGTGCGGACAGGACTCGCGCTGGCCGGCCAGGTGGGGGTAGCCAATTCTACGCCATCGACTCTCGAAGCACCAGTTGCCTCTGCCAGAATTGAACCACTAAATACAGCTAAAACAATATCGTATTAAGTGTCATTCTAACAAAAAAAAAAAAATGCCACAAATAAGTTGGTGAAAGTCCCATGAAAAAATAATGAAAAATAAAGAAGTTTTCTAATTTGATTAGTAATGATTCACACTACGGTATCAGATTACGCGGCATGTTTACTCAGTGGAAGGAGTAGGCGAAGGGACTTTACTAGATCGCGGCTTTACTGTAATGTTTAAATTTGTATTAATAATGTTTAAAGAGTGCGAAACATCGTAAACAACTTGATCGGATGTTTTATTCACTTGTTTGCTCTAACGTGTTAATTTTTCGCAAAATCAAATTCGATTAATGACGTGAAATGTGTCTGGTTGTTTGAAGGTATTTTGGAAGCTATGGAAGATTGATATCCTTCGCAGAAATCAGTGTGTGTAAGTTTGTCTTTTATTCGGGGTTGTTTGAACCAATGAACTTAAAGTTATGAAGAGTCTGATTTGAATAGCATTAGTGGTATGGGGCGTAGACAGAAGGTACGCTGTTCGATTTGGCAAAAACCTCGGAGCTCGAAATTAAGTATGGTTCATTTGAATTTGGCATAGGAAGCCAGCTTTTGGAACGTTCGACCCCAATGACCCGCTGATCTGTGCTAGTTGAATACAGTAATCGTTTTCGGTTCAATTGACTCGAGTTTCTTCATATAGACGACAATCTTCGCTCCGTGGCCAACTGTCGAAGATTCGAACATTGTCGCATTCATCGAAGATAAATTTTCAACACTGCCTTCAGAATTTTCCGATCTCTACAACATTTACACTGTGGGAATTAAATTGGATCAAAATCGACATCCAATTGGACCAATAAATTCCTTTTTAACTCAGTCTATTTCATATATTACAATAACAAAAATGTAAAAATTTAAAGGCTGCTTTTGCCACCAAAATTGTATAAATTATTCCAATAATGTACAATCTGATAGTTGGTTGCAATTGAATCAATTGTGATTGTTTCATAAATAAAACAGAACAAATAAAAACTAAATAGAATGTTATTTGTTCCCTTAAAAATTTTAATATGTGGAAAATCATATATCTCGATAAATTCAATATTCAACATTTTCCTACAATTTTGAATTTCATCTACCATAATGATCCCCAGTCTAGTAATAACAATAACGATCAAAATTTCCCAAAGCTTGTACAAAAAAACGAAGTGCTCACTGGCAAGATAAATTTGAACAAAAACGAAGACGATGCTGCGAGCAAATTTCTCAATTAGCAAATAATGCGTCTCTAATGAACCCGGGTGGATTTTCGACATGTTTCGGAGCGTGCCAGATCAATGATCGAGGCGATACGGAACGCGGCGCACGTCCGATGATCAAAGGAGCTTAATCAATCCTTTATTCACAATTTTATCGATCGCTTTCTTTCATGGGACGTTCGTATCGTTTTTGTTTCCGGGCTGAAGGTCTGGGCGACGTCAAAGTAACAACGAGGGTGACACTTGGCATTCCGATCAGTTCTGGAGGGACTCGATCGGCTCCGGATTTCGATTTGGACGGCTCGCAGAGACCAGAATTCCACGATAACGAAATTTCCCGGCAGCGTGCCGCGGTCCGACAACGAACTTTATTGGCCGTCATATCTGTCCTCGGCAGAGACAGGCTTTCGAACGATTAATTATAAACAACCGGCCGCAACAATGGCTCTGCGTAATTAAAGCGAACGGTCGTTTCCTTCTGCCCGCCTCATCCCTCGACCCTCTGCTAACCAAGCCACAAACCTTCCTGTCTGACCACTGTCCTTCGACTGATGTCAAAGCAGACCGTTGTCAATCTGCTGGCCGACCATTCGCCGATACTTTGATCCATCTCCGTCCCGTCGGTGGAACGAGGATACTGGACAATGTCGATTAGATTATATTGCTCCCGATTTTACGAACTCGTTTTTATACTATCGCGATAACCGAGAACCATAAGTTCAAGTCAATAGAAAGACTCGAGGCTATAGTGATCATTAAACTAGTACGTTATGATAAATCGAAATTGTCTTCATCAATTCTGAGAAGCAGAGTTCATTAAAAATGTATCTATAAGTCGAAATCTATCGATAATAAGTCAACAACACAACAATATTCGTCAATTCGCAAATTTCGTCCATCTACAGTGATTCCCATTAATGCTCGGATGCTATTACAAAAACGGTAACATTTTTGATATTGGACCATACGATTTGAACTTTTTTCAGAAGTTAGACCAATTAGTTCACTACACGATCTGAAAAGAATTTTTTTCAAAAATTGCAATTGGCTGGGCTTGTAGAGAAAATAGTAAAAGTTGTATTTTACAACTTTTTTATGTGGGTCTATATTGAAAATTTAAAAAATACGTTGTAGATCTGTGTCAATTGTACAATACATTGTGAAAGTTTCATCGAAATCGGTTGATGATGGAAAAACCAACACGCACTGAAGGATGTAAAAGTTTCTACTATATTTATTGCAGTTACAAGCCAAAAATTGTGAAAAACTAAAATTTTTACCATCTTACAACGTTTGTAGCTCGTTGCAACGTTGAGCGATTTTGATGAAATTTTCAAAATACGTTTACTTGATACAGATGTTACTTGTACAGTGTTTTCTAAATTTTCAATATTCGTCCACATAAAAAAGTTGCAAAATAAAACTTTTAGTATTTTCTCTGCAATTTTTTCAAAAATTCTTTTCACGTTACGTAACAAACTAACTGTTCTAACTTCTGAAAAATATCGAAGTCGTATGATACAATATTAAAAAAGTTATCGTCTTTCTAAGAGTGTGCGAATATTAGTGGGAGTCACTAAATCAAATCTGCAGTCTAATGATCACTGTTCGATTATTCAGAGAAATTGGAAACTGGGGAATTTTCAAAACTGTGTTGCTATGCATGTACGAATTCTGTAGATGAATATCTTGAAAATGAAAACTGTGTCCTATTACCACTTATGTCAATAACCGGATACCCAGGTATCCACTTTCAATTTCTCTTTAAAACTTCTTTAATATTTTTGTTGATAAATATCGAAATTATTGTGGATTTTATGCATTAGAACTATAAAGTAGAACATCACTGAATATCATAGAAATTTTGGTTATTGACATAGGTGTTAAAAAATATTTAAGCACTCGTAAAATCTTATGTCGAAATTGCTGACGACAGTTTGCTTGAATTAGATCGAACGCATCACTTCAGGGGAATGCGACTGTCGTCGTTCCCGAGAAAATAGCTTCTTAATGAATGAAACCGTAGCCCAAGGTCGCCGTATCGCCGTTACAGTCGAACGCTGCAAAACGATTTCTCAGAGACACAATAATCAAGGCTCGCGGCTTTTTCTCCTCGGCGAATCCGCGATTGCGAAATTAGCGTCACGAGATCGCAATGAATTCATACATACTCACGATTTACGAGATCGCGTCGCAACCTCCGTGGCTCTCATGCTAAATCGTTCCTTACCTGAAACAGAAGAGAAAGAAACAAACTTAATGGTTAATTGTTCGTGGAAACGTTAGGATTCAAATGCTAATTGAAACACAATGAAATAGATCACCGGGAGCGATCTTTGTTCAGGTACATAGGTAGGTTCGTTAAGATTTATTCCCGAGCACGATACGCTCGACTAGCGTGCATTTAGCCAGAGACACCGTTGCACAAGGTAATTTAGCGCACGGCTGCAACGAGGAACGGTGAATAGTTAAATAGCGGGCGTCTCCGCAACGTCTACGCGTAACCCCAAACAGTCGCGAAAGTTGAAACGACTTTTGACCGGACGCAGTTACATATTCCACCATAAAAGTCTCGTTAAGAGAGTGAAGCGGCTGGGAAACCCGTAAGATTAACCATTCCGGTTGCACGTTTCGAGCCGGCCGGGCCGGGTCGGGCCGGGACCCGCTTCTTGAAACGAGATGCACTCTACTAATGGTCTTGCCCCGTCCAACTACTTGAAAAATAGTTTATCGCTCGCGTACTATCCGTCTGTGATCCCATTAACAAATTCACCGCGCGGAAACCCTATGTTCTAAGCCCAGTGGCAGAACTACAAGTTTTCAGCCCCCCTACCCGACAAAATATAATTTTGTGGCCCCAGAAAAAAAAGCAATTTATGTTATATAAAAAAGAAAACTTGTATTGCATAAAAAACAACTGATATAAAAAAAAAGAAAACTTATATTACATAAAACAACAAATTATGTTATTAAATATTATGAAATTGCAAGATAATAAATACAAAAATTTTGGGCCCTCCGCGTTGCGGGGTCTTACGATATTGTAGTTCCGCCCCTGTCTAAGCCCCAAGTTTATCAAATTCCCTTGGTATTACATTAAGTGAAATCAATTTTATTCGGATCTCAGAGATGCAACAATTCTTATTTCAATATTTTTCAATAATTGTTTAACCATTGATTTTTCAATATGTTGACTTTAACATGCCAATAATCAACAATAGGTGGTTGCCAACAAACACTTTCAGAAGTAATAATACAAAACTTAATTATATTAAATAAACCTTAAAAAAGTTTTTTGTCCCAATAGTGTTCTTTGTTCAAAGTTCACAAAGTCACCAAAGTTTGTATACAGTGAGTACGTGTGGGTGTATGTTTAACAATTCATTTTTTAATGAAAAGCCTTGCTAACATTAAAATACACTGGAAGGTGTCAATAGCATGACATTTAAATGACCTCTGACTTCCAAACATTGAAATACGAAATTCATTGTTAACCACATGCATACAGAAATATTAGTACTGTGTGTATGTTATAGCTGACATTAAGGTATATTTGTAAACGTCAGTGAAACGACTTTGAAGTGACCTCTGGTTGCCTAGAATTAAAATTGAATATGAAATTCATCTCCAACCAAAAGCATATAAAACCTTCAAAACCGAAGGAAAGATTTAGACCATGGGAAGCCATATTTTGTTGTCGGACTTCGTATTATCTATTTATATCTAGACCAGGGGTGTAACGAGCCACAGCAAAGATGGGGCACAATTTCAGTTGATTGGTAAATCAGCGGAATAAGCAGCCAATGGCGGATCTGGCCTGGCATAACGGGCGCGTCGTCCGGGGGCAAATGAAAATCGTTGTTGGGGGATGATAAATGGGCGAGGACAATTCGCTGGGTCGTCGTACGCTTTCATCTATCCTATTAAATTCAGAAGCTGAACGCTGCCGTCAACGAAATTTCCATTTAAATCCCTCCGCGGCGCAGCGTTTCGAAGAAATCGTTCAACTTCCGTCGAAACCGCCTCCAGCTGCGGGGAATTCCGGCGTGGTCTTGGATCTCGTAGCACGATCCTCACGGATCTCATAGCTCGATCCCTCGGATCGAATCGTTCCTCGGAGCACCGTGAAATGACGCAATCTTATCCTCGGTCTGGTGAACGCAAGCCGGGGAACACCTGCGGTAGGCGCGTACGTATGCAAATCAGACAGGTGTGTATACCTGCACACGGCCGCCACACATCAGACACCAATCTCACCCCTCGTGCGTCACATATGCAAACATACGCTGCCACAACTACCACCACCACCACCACCATCAGCCAGAGTCCCCGCCGCTGCCGCGCGTCCTATACCTGTGCCCCGGCTGATCTGACAAATTGCAACGTCATTACTGCCAATTTGTTTACACGCCACCGGATAGCCGGGAACACGAGCCAGCCGCCTCGTATCGAGGCACCTTAGCCGGCCTCCTCGAGGATTCCAGCTATTTATTAGCTGTATAAATCAGCTTGATCGGGCTACTTTAGCCCGCCGCGATCTCCCGAATGATTCCCGGCCTAATCTCCTGCAGATGCGAATTGCGAACCTGCCCGGAATTTTCGAATTCCAGAGTTTCGGAGTAAAACTAGTTTAATTAAAGAGTTCGCTGCACTCGGTCTGCAGGCAGCGGGACAGCTGAGCGTAGTATAAACCTGTATAATTGTTCGAAAGTGGATAGGTGTTCGATAATTTGTGTTGGACACGTTGATTGACGCATCAGAGGTGCCTACACAGGTGAAATTATTCTTTGAATTATCGTATCAATCGAATTGTATTAGGTGTTGGAGGATGCTGAGGGGTTCAAGGGTTAATCATTATGATTAGACGGCGGATCTTTATGCAAAATAAAAATTTTTTATATGAATTACAAAAAATCGGATTGAAATATAAATTTATTTTCTTGCTTATTATGTTTATTACGTTAAAAATAATGTAACAGTATTTTTTAATTCGTGTAATGTTTTTAATGTTTCAAATTATACCTGAGTGGGTGAACAAAACCACTATTTGTAACATCTAACAGTTAATAAGACGTAGACATTTTTAAATCTACTGTTTCCTACAATCGATGCACAGTTTTCTTTTTCATGAAGATCCGCAGCATAATTATGATTCTTATCTTCCTCGTTCCAGTATCATTAACTACATTACTTTGATTTTGCGAGATCTTTTAGAAGTTATCATTCTGTAGTCGGGATTTGTTCGTTCAGAACTGCAACGTAAATCATACAAGTTATACGGAATAAAATTCAATCTTCTTCGCAATGCAGATGAAGATGCTTATAAGATAAGAGACACGCAAATAGAGTATACTAAGAAAACAAGCATAACTGAGATTACCGCACAGATAATAGGAATTTCCTTCTTCCATGCTTCCAGAATGTGATGTACAGGGTGAATCAAGGAGAACATCTAAAACAGCTCGTAACCTGTTGGTCGTACACAAAATTATTGGAGACAGTGAGAAAAATATATTTATGATTGATAAGATCTCTAAGAAAAACAACAAGAATTCAGTGTAGCTTGTGTATAACTTCAGTGTATAACATGTGCTTGATTAACACTAAAACCATTACCGGTTAAATGACCGTTTCCTGATTTTGTATTTTACAATTATTAAGTTTATAACGATGCTTCCATTGGAAATTATTATACACGATTCTATATTTAAGCATACATTGTAACAAAAATCGCACAAAATAGCAATAAATTCGATCGTGTCATTTTTATATGACTACACATAGTAGCGATTTTTAATACTCGGTAGGTTTAGTATTAAAAGGGTAATACTAAAAAATTTCTCAAGAAAATCTGAACGTCTGAAATTTGAACGTTGTTTCGACAGGCTCGATAGTTCCAGTGTAAAAAGTGGAAAAAGGAAGACCGGGTCTCAGCTAGCATCGGAAGGAGCACTTTACTGGTAACTTCCGTTCATCCCATCAAAACCGACTTAGCATCAGGCATTCCGGTACGCCGTGCTCACGCGGACAGTTCGCAATAGCGGGCTTAACGCGATTAAAAAGCAAATGAATTGCATGTATCTCGAGTGGTTCGCGCACCGTCGACAGCTTATCGCGGTACACACGAAAGGCGCGAGCGGGTCCGGGTCGGCAATCGTGTTTCCCCAATGGATTCGGATAACGCGGTAGTGGAGGCGGCCAAGGAAGAAGCAAAAAAAAAAGGAAAAAATGAAAGAAATAAAGAAAAATGAAAAGAATTCAAAGAAACCGGGATAACAGGTTGTGGAGGAGTGTTGCACGCGCTCCGGGCGTGAACATAGGGCCGTGTTGGTCGCGAGGCGCGAAGGGAAATTGCGAGAAGCCGTACAAAGCTTTCCATCTGGAGTCGTTAAACGTGTTGACGAGGGGCTGGACGTTGATCACTTTGTAATTGAATAGAAACGGGGCCGAGAGGGTTGGGCGTGGACGCGCTGTAAATACAGCGTCATTCTTTTTCGTCGCTTGAATTTCGATTCGGCGCGGCGCCGTGCACGGGTTTCCGGATCTCCTGAGACACGTCTTCCTCTTTCTGTATCAGCTCTTTCTGTACCCCTCCCTGCCCCTCGCTCTCTCCCCGCATCTCTCTCCACTTTCCCTCGATATTGGCGATTAAGCGGATTATCAAGCTCCGTTCCCCGACGAAGATTAATTTATTATACGACCTCGCGCCTCCCCTGCTCTCGAAACCTTCGGGCGTTTTCATCCCCTTTCCGCACCGCGCTGTGCCGTCCCTGGTGGAACTTTGGCGGCGGAAACCGGCAAAAAGAAGAGCAGGAACAGAGGAGAGGGACCAACGCACGTTAAACGCTGCGACGACGACGATGGCAACGGAAAAGAAGTAAGAAGAGATCCATTCCGAAAGGAGCAGGGGGTCGTAAGACGGGTGGGGTAGGAAGAGGGGCGCGTCGCGACTTAGCGACTTTTCAGCTAACAAACTGCAAATATCTAGACTGCGGCTGCAGGATGACGTTAATTAATATTGCCGACGGTACAGAGTGTCGGCCGTGGGGCGGTAAAGAAGTCTATCCGAGCCGGAGGATGGCCGTGGGTCTACAGAGACAGGATAGACGGGGTCAGGGTGCACGAGGGAAAGAGAGAAACAAGGATACAGGGGGTGGGCTATAGGCGGTCCGGTAGGGAGGGCAGAGGGAGGTCTGAGTTTTTATCATCTCTCCCTCTCGACTCGATTCAGTTAAACTTTGAAATAACCCCTTAATGAGTCTGCCGCGCCGAGTAGACCGGATGCCAACGAAGCTCCCAGATTTTCCTCTCTTTCTCCCTGTCCCTCTTTTCCCTCTTTCATTCTCTCTTTCGTCCCATTTCTGCCGTACCTCTCACTCTTTCTTTTTCTCTTTCTCTCTCTACCTACCCCTCCCTCACCCCCGACTGTACCCTGCCCTGCCACCTACTGCATCATCCACGCCGCCCCCGCTCCACTCGGCCGAGACTACGATCTCGATTATTGCAGGGCTCGTGTCGCTTTATGAATTCGCTTTATGCACCCTGGACGCTTAAACTGCATTAGGTGAGCTCGCGACAGACGCGATTTCGTGTTTGCTTTCCGCGTTAACGACCGGCCTGGCGTTTCTGCCCGACGGAGAAGGGAACCAGCAGGGAAAATCGATGCCAGAGCAATCGCGAACCCTTGCCTAGATCTTTTGCTGCAAAATCATCCCACTTGATCTCGTAAATTGTTACAATAATGCTACGTGTTCTGTTTTGACGCGAGATTATTTTCACGTAGATTGTCCATCGTGTCACAATTTTTATTTCTAGAGAGATCACGAACCCTTGCTCAGGTCTTTCGTTGCAAAATCATCCCCTTCTATTCGGTGAATTGTTCCAATAATTCTGCACGTTCTCTTCTGATCTGAGATTATTTTAATTTTCACCGTTCTAAAGTTTCGTTTTCTTCTCGTAGAACGCAGGAGGAATTACAGTGGAGTAATTACAATTGCTCTCGCCTGTGTGCCCACCCTTTTTTTCGGAAATGAAGCACGCGGCGGAAAAATTTTCGCGCTTAATGCAGTTGAACCCCAACGAATTACGGAACTTAATCGGCACGCTACTTACGGCTCGTCCCTTTGTTGTCTTCTTCGACTTACGGATAAAAGAAGGCGAGGGCCACTGTAATTCATTTTGTAGGTCATGTGGAAACGCGGAAATTGAACTTGTTAAGTGAATAATTTTAGCCGAAGCGAAATTTTATGTGAAAATGTGTCCCTCGTGCTGAATTTTTCATAGAATATAGACAGTTCGCATTTGTCATCACACTCGGGAACAGGTATTGTACAAATTATAAATATAATTTGCTTCAACAATTTCTTATATAAAGAAATAATAATTAATAATAAGTAGACTATATGCAGTTACGGCAAAAATAAGTAGCTTTAATTTTAGAAAGCAACAGAAATTGAGCTGCAGAAATTATTAAGGGAAGGAGGATATTTTAGTAGTCTTCTTTCGATGCTAAAACTATGGCATTTTATTTATTGCTTGTATTAAAATTTCATCTTCGTGTATTTTTACGAAGAATGCGGTACACAAGTGTGGACCTGCTAATCTTTTTTAGCTACTTCGGAAAAACATTGTATATTAGCCCTTCAGGCTCGCTTTGTGTCATCTTCTAAGGATATTTATAATGTGATCAGCTATGTGTTGTTTCAGTAATATTTTTATCTGGTGCATTATGTGGCTCTTGTTTCTTGCGCTAGATGCAGGCAATTTTTATTTTACATAAAACTCCGCGGTTCAATAATAATTGTAGCAATCGCTTCGAATGAGAGTGTATTGATTTTTAACGATGACTCAGGGGAAACATAAATTGATCACATTAATTGTGATTCTCAATGCAAGTTGTATAATTATAATTAATTTAACAACTTCTCCGAGACCTCAGCTGTCGAGATTTAAACAATTTCGTTGTACCAGGGGCCTATTAATATTCCCTCGCAATTTGTCGCGCGCAGGCCGATTAGGCAAAAATTCGGAATCATTCGTCACGCGGAAATCTCCAGAGGCGCTAGGCGGTTCGAAAACCTTGATTAATTCAAGGGGGACGCACGCGAGCATCGTAATGCAGTATACTCCGAGGGGGGCCGGAGTAAATTCTAACGTCGTAGCAATCGTGCAGGATTTCCATCGCGCTGATAAATTCAGGGGCGGCCACGCAAGCAAGCAAGCAAGCGAGCGACCAGCAGAGCGCAGAACGCGGCCGTTCAATTCGGTGAACAATCGAAGAGCCGGAAACGAGCAGAAAAGACAAAGATTGTGGCCACGTGTCAAACACAGAAACCCCATTAAGTAGAGGCTCGCGTGTCCAGTCCGCGTCTCTGTAACAATGCCACTCTTGCGGGACAAACAAACGTCCGAGCCCCTCCGTTTGTCGATTACGTGACCGTCGAATCTTCGGCCCCTCGCCGCACTCATTGCCATGGTATGGCGTCTCGTCGGATCGTCGCCCGAGTCCTTTATCTTCGGCTACGTCAATGAACCGTGGGCTCGGATGTTAAACCCCCTGATGACCCGCTCGTTTGTAACCCGTCCGCGAATTTAACTACTTCTTTCACCTAAGCAAGTCGCCCCGAATTTGATCGAACAATGAAATACCACCGAATGCTGTCCCTTCGTTAGAATTGTCAGACCCGCGAGTGTTCTTCAAGTTGAAGATTCGCCCATTTTCTGTTACTATATTCTGTATAATATTCGATACTCTGGTTTGTGCTGTCAGTAGACTGTGGATCTTTAAGTAAGCTAAGAATTCTCTGCAACTATTTCAAAATTTCAGAATGAAGCTGCGTAGGAACTACTTAAGTAAGGAACTATTTTCTGTATTCTTTACAATCTCATTGATGTTTCCACTGCCTTTTATCTCACATAAGGACGTGCAGTTGTCATAAATGACGAAAAGTCGCAGTCCAGTTATGAGACGTAGCCTTTTCTTAACACTTGAAGCAAAAATGACTGCAGTATTAGCTCAGGTTCTATTGTGCAACTGTTACATATTACATAGATTCTTTATTAGTAGAAACTGATCTCTTGAACCTTATTCTCTAACCCAGTCAAAAAAGCAAGTGTTTTAATAATATTCCGATTAAATTAAGGAAATGTACAGCTGCGAAGCTAAATTTTTGCGCAACCTCGTAATTTATACTGGTTTCCATACGTAATGCGATTTCACACGACATAAAGTTTTATTGGGGCACAACCACAATGTAGCAGAGGGGTTGCAGTTTCGCGCAGAGACGTGTAAACCGGTTCGAACTTCGCAATTAATTCGACGGTAAATGAGCAGGAATAACGCTAAATAATCCGTTCGGTGGAATTTCATTGAACTACTCGGGACAAAGTTGCACAACGGTTTAAATCGAATTAAATAAACGTTTTCCTAATCCGACGGGGATGCTAGTTACTGCGGGACACCTTGTTGGCCCTTTGACCAAACAAAAACACGGTGAACCCTTCCGGACGACATGGGAACCGCTTTAGGGAGGCGAACGTGGGCTCCTAATTTACGAGGGTCTGTCAAATATTAATCGGATTTTGGATCGTACAAGCATAGTCATCTTTATCTGCATGAAACCGAGTGGGAGTTCAAGTGGGCATGTGTTGTACCATGTACTATTTAGCTGAACAAAGTTTTTGATTATAGAAGGTACAAACTCTACTGAAATTTCGCGTAGATTGCGTAAAGAGTACAGAGATAAAAAGTATACAAGTGTTGATAGTGTGCTGGTGTGCCTGCGATTACAGGCCAGTAAAATGAAGTGTGTTGTTATTAGTTGTATCCGAACATCGATGGTATCGCAGGATTAAAAAATATAAATAAAGAACAAGAACGAATCTATTGTACGAGCGTTACCCTTCTCATATATCGACTTGATTCACAATGTGACCAATTGTGTGTACAAACAGCTTTCGCTTCCTCCAAGAAACACACTTTCCGAGTCTTGTCACCTTTGCAACGCTGGTGCCGTTTACATTCGTCCGGCACTTGTGCAGTCTATCGGTCGGGTGTTACACGACGGTGATATGTAAACAAATTCTATAAACTGATGTATCGAATCGCTGGCGGGTTGGTAGCGACAGTGGCAGGCTGCCACGCGGAGATACATATATTCCGCTCGACTTGCTGGCCGCCCAGCCTGCCGACTCTACGGTCGCTTGTCTGCGATTCTGTCTGTACCGGTTAGCATCGGCATTGCTTTGCATTAGTTAGACGGAATCCGTGACGACGTGGGTCTGATGGGCTCCGCTAATGGGCCACCGATTTAATTACGCCGAGTCCTTTAACCCATCTGCTGCGGCGATCGAAGAGCGAAAGAAGCGGACGAATAATGAATTCTCTCTTACTCTCTCTCTCTTTCTCTCTCTCTCTCTCTCTCTCTCTCTCTCTCTCTCCCTCCCTTTCCCCCTTTCTCGGCATGGTCGCTGAACAGGGGACACGCAACGTGAAAACATACTGCAGAGCTAGACCCCGAAGAGCTCCGCTCTGAAAACTTGTCGACGCCTGATAAGCGATTATACCCCGATCCACCGGGGAGATAACGAAATTGAGCGATTACTCGCCGCTACCTGATCGCTCTGACGTCTCTCTGGCTGATGGAGATTAAACGTCCGAATCGGGATTCGTGGCCTCCGCGCTCTTTCACACGCGATGCTACTGACTCCGTACAAAAAGCAGGCTTTTCAAACTGATCAGATTTTATGCAGGTCAAGTTTCAACGATTATCAGCTGTCTATCCCATCGAGCACGGCGATGGATTGTCAGTCAGCTTCTGCGTGGTCGACGTTACATGACGTTACAGACGTTACAAGAATTTGTCGATGACTTGGACTTTTAATTGTAATTCCAGAATAATCTGTTTTAATAATCAGATCTTCTGTAATTAATTTTGACTCCTAGAAGTTAGTATTGCGTAGTCGTGTCGGGTCCGAAGGGTTAAGCTATTTGATCGACCATCAACTAGGGCACTAGGGTGCTTTGCTTAGGATCGAGATAGTTGTGGTGCATTGTCCTTTATGTGTGATATCTAAATGTTTGTTGAAAATTCAACAATATCCTATTAGATAAAGGCGATTGCTAGCTGTGATAGATTGTAAGGTTCTAAAATTTTACTTTATTGTAGATAAACTCTACCTACTTTTACTGTAGAAATCTATATATATATAAGGAGAAGATAAGAGTCATACACATTGACTTCTGTTCCCTTCAAGCAGCGTATTTGAAGTAGATTAAGCAGTTAGAATCTAGACCAGACACTGCATACTTTGAAGCAAGTAAGACAAACGCATGAATTGCTAGTATTATACAAAACATTCTGGGTACACTTGCTAAAGTTTATGTTCGTGTTACCAAAAGGTGTCCAACTCGATCATTCAATGTCCAACATGGCACCTATTTCTAACGAACTTCGTGACATTGATTTATCAACTAGCATCTGGCTATTGCGAGCAAACTACACCTGATTATACCATAGCAGAAGTCATGAACGCCGAGGTAGTTTCAGAGCGAAGTATACGGGCCGTTTGCAGTAATAACTTACTATCTAGACTATAGTTCTTCTTCAAAAATTGTCCAAATTTTTATGAAATGCGAAAGAGAAATTCAACAAGAAAAATATCAGGGGAGCCTTTATGTACTGTTCAGAGGTGGATAGGTGGTTAGTTGGATGATCCTTGTCATGCGATATAATTTGTTTAAACTAATTCTTTGGTCAATGATAAAGATATCTGTCTAATAACTGGAGCTACTGTAATAAAAGCCCCAAATTGACCCACATGATTCTGTGTTTGGAATTGTGTTGGAATTGTCTTGTAAAACTGCTTGATAAGGACTTTGGTTACCCGATTTTGCCGGAACTAACTCGTGTCACGATAGGAGTTATACTGTGTTATATTCATTTGAAACACTCGATTACTAGAAGGACCCATGTTCCTTATACATATAGGACCAAAATCGGCCTAAACGATAGGGAGGCCTCGTGCTACTCCTGATTAGATTTGAATTCTTGGAACTTATGCAACGCACTGCATCGTCATATACTCAATTTTGAGTAAGCCTCTTGTTCTTGAATAGGCCCTGTGTTCCAGCACATATCTCCGGAAGGATGAAGAGTCTAGAACGGAAATGTCCGCATACGTAACAGAGGATACTTGCCGCCCTAGAAGGTATAGGATAGAGTGGGAGAAAAGTCTTGTCCACACTGACGCTACATGGTACGTGTGACCGCTCTAGCCAATATTTCGTTGGAGCCAAAAGTACATGTGAAACGAGACGTGGCCCTTCCACTCTGACCAATTGGCCTACATTCCTTTCACGGGACTTCTCATGAGTAGCTAAATAGGAGATCTACTTACTGACACATCTCCTACACTGTCTTCCTTAAAAGACTCCTATCACAGTCATAACCAATCTCACCAACGAACGTTGAGTTCGCAATACCGTGTCTTTTTCCAGCGAATTTGAACAGAAGGCAGACTATGCACGCAACATTCCCGAAACCAGCTACTGTTCAGCCGGTCCGCAATCGCTGCTGTTAGGTTCCTCGCCCCGGTTCTGTCCGCGGTTTATTGTGCAGCCTTCGCAGAAGGTCGCGTCGGCCCACGGCACGGCGCGGCGGCGTGGCTGTGCGGGCTTTATTCGTCGATTTTCGTTTTCTCTTCGCGGCCAGGGCCCTCTGTGCCGTGGTAAACGAGAAACTCTCTGGTACAGCCGGCGTCTAGCTGAACACCGGCGCAATCATCGGCATCGGAACGACGACGCCGACGACGCCGGCGACGTCGTCGGACGTCGGCCAGGAGTAGGACGATGGCAACGACGACTCTGGCAGGCGTTGCCGACGAGGCTTCTCTCTCCCCCCGGGCGCGTTTCATTTCGGTTTTTGGCAACAGAAGCCAAGCTAGTTCTTCCTTCTTTCTTTTCTTTCTCTCACTCACTCTCTCTATCTTTCTCTCTGCCTACGGTTTTCGCTTTTTTATCTGTCTCCGTTCGTTTTTTTCCCCAGCTTGCATACACGCCGCAGATTTCGTTGCGACGAAAATGGCGAAGCAGAGAGCAGGAAAAAAGGATCTCCGAGGCCGCAGAAGTTCCAGAGTGCGTGCCAACGACACCGACTCTCGATCTAACGAGGTGCTCCGCGGCCGGAACCGGAACCGGAAGCTGCTAAGTAGCCTCGGAGGCTGTCGCGCGCGGATTTTTCGAGGCCGCGCATGCAAATCGGAGCCAAACGGGTCCGCGAGCAGGAAAACGCGAGCGTACGCTTACGTAACCGAGCTCGCTAAAATACGCCGGTAAAACGTCTGTCTGGTAATACCGGCGGCTTGTAAGAGCTGAAGTGCTGTTCCCGGCCTCCAGACACTACGCCCACCCACCCCTAACATCCCGCCGAGCCATTCCGAAATCTCCGAGCCGACGGTACGCTTTTAGGGTAGTTTTTGTTGGTCCGCGTTTTTACCCTGATTCCCTTCTGCGCGCCTAATACTGCGAAAGTTTCAATGAAATCGCGCCGGCCGGCTGGATTTCTGAAAGATTCCCACCGCTGCGAATTTGGGTGCGGATTTTTCATCTTCCGACGCGATACACAGTGGGCCAGGAACCCGCTTTTTGTGGCCAAAACTATTATAACGTTATTTCAACGTTTAATGTTACGTTATTATAGGTCCTTGAATTCGTATCGATACTAGTTAGAATATTATGAAGTAAAAAATGTATATTAATATTTAAAAAATTGAAGTGACCATTTTTTGTAAAAAAATTGTTTCTTTAAATTTTTTATATTGACATTTTAACCGGTAGCACCGATGCAGCTTTTCTAATCATAGAGCTTAGAAAAGTGCGTTCGGTTCGTTCGTTTGAAATTAGGCGTGGTGTACAGTTAAGTTAGAATGTTGTGGAATGACGTTACCTTAGAACGTTGATGATATATTGGGTTGTTCGGAAAGTCATTCCGTTTCCACATGGGAATACGAAAGCCAATTTTTTACTATTGAGAATAACTTATATAACATTTTGTTTTATGATCTTTTGCGATTTTTCAGGCAACTTAAAGATCCCATGCTCGTAGAATTTCTGTTTTTTACTAGCAAAAAATTGAGTTATATGACTCTACTTGAACGAAATTACTTTCCGAACGACCTACTATATTTATAATATTGTGGCGACCTTGACGCTGCCCTACGTCGCGTCGCTGCCACTATGGTTCTTTAGTAATTCCTTTTTTCCCTATTCCTTTCCTATTACTTTCCTTTCTGCGGGGACCTGGTCAGTCTTGGTATACATCTGACGACCAGATCCACGCGAGCCTAGTCCTCTTCATTGTTCTTCCCAGGTCTCGCTGGGGCCTGTTCAAGACCAGGCCCCAGTGAACCTTTCCTTTTTTTATTACATCCTTTCCCGAGTGTCTAGCTTTTTCCTTCCATCATTTTTATGACACTCTTCCGCGATTGACCTTTTTCCGCGTATGCTTTATGTCCTTTCCTCGACCTTCCTCTCCTCCTGGGTTTTTACCCGTACTTTTCTCTCCTTACTTTCCTCTCCTTACTTTTCCTCTCCTTACTTTCGTCTCCTTACTTTCCCCCCACTATCTACTTCTTTTTTCCGTCTCTTCCAGCTTTGGTGGAGAGACCTTTTTTCAGAGAGACTTGTAGGAGTCGCTGTGAAGGACACTTCGGTCTCGAACAGTATACCGTGAGTTAGTCACGCGAATAAAGTTGTGTTGAGGAAAGATATTTGGCAGTATCAGTTTCTCCGCCTTTCCCCACAATATAATATATTTTCTCATCGAGACATTTTTCCTCCAAAATATCTCAAAAAACATGTTCTCGACCCCCAACTTTTGGGGGCGTATTCACCCCTTTAAGGTGGGCGATGGTCGATAAAAAACCAACTAACAATCGAGAATGCTCAGAATTTTGCAATATATTTGATCATCCAAAAATGATTTGCATAAAACGGTATTCGGAAGAGTCAAAGCAAGAACTTTGATCGCTCCACGTTGGTGCGCCAAGGGTAAACGCTGTGCGGCAAAAATGATTATTCATCGGAGACGGGGTCTTTTAGTCGGTGAGCCGGGTGGTTGACGTTTCACGATTGAAACGCGACGGAAATGTTTTAATTGGCGGCCGTGAAAGTGGCGCGAGCCTCGATAGATTTGAACCGCTGGCAGTCGGCTCGTGAATGTCAAACTCGGTTGCGGGCCAGACGCGTACGCACGAGGCTAGACACCTGACGTGAAAAGGGTGACGAGAAGGCCGTGGTGAAGGGAGCTGTGGCGGAGGCGGTGGCGAAGGAGGCGAGGGGAACTCGGCGTATAATCAGACTCAAGGGCGTCTGGACCGAAAGCGAGATTCGAGAGAGGAAAGTGCATCAGTGCCAGGCCAACCATTCCGTGATTCCGCCCCGACTCAACGGTGCTCAACTCTCGCTTTCATGAATTTCTGGATAGACCAAAGCCCGCTATCCGAGCTAGCTACGTATTCCCCCGGGAGAACGTTCAGGTAAATTAGAAATACGCGTCTAGAACGTATCGGGTCGTCGGGAGACTTTATAGACTCTGGTCGGAAGTATATCAACCCCTTTGCCGTTTCCTCGGGTAAACGAACTGTTCGACCAAAAATTCTACGTTGATTGCCGTTGGGTAACCTTCATTTATATTCTAGAACTAGGTAGAATCTGTTTATACATCAGAGGGAAGTGTTCAAGCTCTTTCGTTTGGGACTTTAGATGCCTTTGGTACCTTTTCTAAAGGAATTACCAGATTGACAATTCTACTTTCATTTAGAACCTTCGATTTCATTGTAGAACTAGTTGTCCCATTGTAGACTCCATTTGTAGCTAGCAGATATTAGTTTAACCTCGTAGTGTCATCCCCTTTGAATTGTTCAGAACTTTCAAATCATTCAATCCACTCTGCCGTATTCTTCAAGTCCACGTCTCTAACATTATCATCGTTGTAGATCCCATTTGTTGATGAAGTCGTAATTTCATCCCCTATTAATCACTCTGCTCGTTCAAGTTAGTTAATCAACCACGCTGTGCTCTTTAGATCCAATTCCTTAACACGATCATCATCGTGTAACATTTTCTGACCCAATAAGGTCGAAATTTCGTTAAAAATGTTGCTATACCACGTCCAAAAATGTACTGCTTCTTCAACCCCGTTTGAACGATGGATCGCAGCAGGGTGGAAACTAAGAAATAACAAAGAAAGTATCAAGAAAAGAAGCCAACTGAACCAGAGAAGTATCCTTAACGCGGAATGAAATTTTAAACGAATCAGCAGGCTTGCATGCGAAATAATAAATGACCAGACTGCGGACTCGCATGAATCAGCCGGGTGGAGTCGTAGAAAGTAACGAATCGCTGTTCATACCTCCAGAGAGAAATGAGCCGCCCTCGGGACCCGAATAAAATTATGAATCGCGCGCGCAGAAACTCGACGAAAGTAATTCGCAAACAAGATACACCCGGTACAATTACCGCGGGAGCGAGCGAGCCTGTGTGTCTCGATTCCTGCGGAAATACGAAAAACTCCCGGGGTCTCCTCCCAGTCGTCGCCGAGCAGCTGCGCCTCGGATATTAAGTCACGAAAACTGTCGCGAACAAAAGTGAACCGCCGGAAAAGGGAGCAGATAAGAAGTTCCGCGCGGCGGCCACCCTTGAAAAAAGCCTTTCCAGATCTCAACGAGATCTTAATGCGGAGAAAAGCGAGTTAAGCGGCGGGAAACATTCCGGAAAGCTCGGGGGCCGCGGCCACGGCTTTGCTCGTCGTTGTCGTCGCCCTCTAATTAATATTCTCGGAAGGGTAATAATAACGCGGCGTTCCCCGGCCATTCGGGACACCGAGGGAATCTTCTTCGTCTGCGTTCCAAAGCATCCAGGAGATCGCCAGCCGAGAATCAATTGCGCCGGTGCGGTGGTCACGCTTTTTCTTTGGCTTCCTCGGATCCGCGAGATAACCGCAAAATTTTACGCTTGATCGATCGGAGGAACGCCATTTCCTTTTCTCCGGTGAGAAACGCCGATCGTTTTGCACTGTTTAAAACGTGCTGTGATGTAACTAACTAATTTGATGCTCTATATATCTTTTTATTATACTTCTATCAAGTTATAGGAATTTTCCGACTACTCAAATTCAAGTGTTCAATTCCACATTATATTGCCCACATAGTTTTGGCATTGAAAAGAAATCTACACAGCCTGTCATCTTGACTGAAGGTATAATATAATAGGACTCTTCCTTAAGATACACTTAAAATTACAAGTTTATTGGCCCACTGTTCCCATCTTAATCAGCTCAACAAGCTGCGTAGACAACGTTTTCAGAAAAGCCTTTAAAAATTGAAGTTACAACTCCATATACCAAGCCACGAATACTTCAGTAACTTGACTATAGTAAAGTCGCTATCTACCTCCCTCAAAGCTCCACGATCTAAGTCCTTTCGCCTACCCTTTTGAGTTGCCTCGGTTGCCGAGCAGTGTAAACAAATCGCGTAATCCGATACCGTAGTGCGAACCACTACTAATCCAATTACAAAGCATCTTCTCTCTTCATTATTTTTCTATAGGACTTTTACCAATTTATGTATGGAATTTTTCTGATTAAAATGACACTAAACACGGCATAATTTCAGCTGTGCTTAGTGGTTCAATTCTGGCATGGGTAACTGGTGCTCCAAGAGTCGATGACGTAGAATCGGTTACCCCCATCCGATCGGCTGGCACGATAGTGGGGCTAGCCAATCCTATATCATCGACTCTCGGAACACGAGTGGCCCAGGCCTGGTTTAATCCACGATACGGAGTAAGTTTTTGGCCACGCGGTCCGTGTTTACATGCGCTGTCCTTTTCTACGTTCGGCATTGTCCCTTAGTACATTCGGCGCGATCGACGTAGTCATAAAAAAATAATTTCCCTTCACGTCCTCTGTCCCTGCTCGGACCAGGCGATGGGAACAAGATCGCGATTTTACTGTAGTTTATGATTTTGCAAAGACATTTCTGAAGAGTTAAACTACACAATTCTGTAAAAGAAAAAACATTATTAGGCGAATAGGTCGAAACTGCAGCTTCATCTTCGAAAAGCAAAATTTCTAGTACAAAAATACTAACTTAAGGATTGTTTCTCTTTTGACGCTTGTCTTGTTGATTAATAACAAACATGTGCTTGCCGAGGCGGATTCGTAATTTCCGAGATTATTAGCTGTCTCCAGGCGGGCAATAACCGGAACAGGATTTTCCAACAAATAACCAGTTCGACTCGGTTGACTGCAAGTAACGATTCCCATGACAGCTATTCCTGCGTTCGACTCTACACCGCTGCAATGCGGTCTGTATCGCATTCGTTACAATCAACGCTTCGTATTCTAGGCCGCGCAACTTGAAAATCTGTGCTTCTAGTGGATTAGAAGAAAAACAGGTTGGTCCCCGGGGTACGTGACGAAACCGTGCTGTGTGTACTTTTTAATTTAAGTATTAAAAGTCCGGGAGCACCGTCTTAGCTCACCTTTATCGTCGAATGAATTTACAAAGAAAACAATTTTCGAAGTACTCGCGACTAGAAGCGAATTCTCGAAAACTTTCTTGAACGTATTACAACCGTAGTCTTTGACTTTTCGGTAAGTTTGATAATGTGCAAACTCGACTGATGGAAATTCTGCGCTATGAAATTTCAAGTTTTAAGCATTTCGCTCTGAATACGTGATTGTGTCTAGATTGTAGTAATTTATACATTCATGACCATTCTGAGTAGAATGGAAAGAAAACTTGTGCACTATCAAATATTTGTAGATTTTTATTTAATGTAAGCACTCGTTTAGTTAACGGAATACCATTTGTTTTTTTTCGGTTTCTATAACGTCGATTGTGGAAATACGAATTTAGATTAGGATTATTTAATTACGATTAAAGAGAGTCAATTCCGTCATGAATTTGTAGTTTAGAGAATAAACAACTTGCTGAATTTTTTTTAGAATTTAGCGGTAATGCCTAGACAGTGGATCTTTATGCAAAATATAATTTTTGTACGTTAATGACAACAAACTGGAGTGAAGTAGAAATATATTTTCTTTCCTAATATGTTTAATAGGTTGAAAATAATATAGCAGTGTATTTCACTTTTTCTAATGTTTTTACTGTTTTAATTACACCTACTAATTTTTGCCATAAATGCATAAAATCCGCTGTAATAGTCATGACTCGGATTCTGTAAAATCCCGTGTAATTTTGTACTTTACAAACCAATTTTCAAGTTTTTGTAATATTGTATAAATGTCTACGGTCCATTTATTAATAAAACTGTTCACCTCCGATTCTTCGTTTTCATTATACAAAGAAGGCGATGCTGTCTACTTGAGGAACTCCAGTGTCTTCCTTTTGGTTTTAATTATATAGTGATGAGCTCTGGTTTGCCAATTTCGCATTAAACGCACCTATTTTTTGATATAATTGCTGCATAAATCTGGCGCGAGCAGGAGCGACTGAAATAAACCGGAGTTGGAAGCGGCGAATGGCGTTAAAACTCGCGGTGAGCGTTTCATTCTCGCGTTTCTCGGCCTAGTATCCGGTAAGAAGAAATAGCTGAAGTGTCCCGGGTAGTACCTGACGTTTCCCCGTGTCGACAGGTCGCATTCAAACAGGACGAATATAGCTCGCAGGAAATCGGGCGACGTTTACGCAGCGTTGGATGATGGTGGAGAGAGGTAGAGTCGGGGGACGAGAGCGTCGGCTTGGAAGAACGGAAAAATGTGGAGAGACGGTGCCGGTTGAGGTGAGGCGAACGGTTGAGGTGGAAAGAACAGGGAAACGAAAGGCGCCCACGGCCGTTATGGATGCAAATCCGCGTACGAAACGTATAAAAGATTTGCAAGAACAAATACACGCCGGGGAGTTGGGCCGCGAACGCCAAGACCCGGCGAGCAGAACGAACAGGAAGAAGAAGAAGCGGCGGAACAAGAAGAGGAGGTGAAAAAGGAAGAACAAGAAAAGAGAAGACGGATGTCGACAAAGAAGGAGAAGCGAGAAGAAGGGCGCCGTTGGTCCCGATGGATTCAAATGAGGATAAATATTTATAAAAGAGTGCTCCGATCGTCGATGTGCTCGTGAAGCGGATGGTCCGGTGCGGAGCGTAAACGTGCGCGTTGCGAGGAAATATTGGCTCTCTCCGGCAAACGGGGCGAGGAAAAAGGCGAAGAAGAAGAGGAACGCGTCGGGAATACGGGCTTTCCAGTTCGCCGTGACCAACGTGGAAAACGAAGCTCGAAATTCCACCGCACGCCCACGCGCCCACCCTCGCCTTCGGACCAACATCGTCGTCGTCGTCGTCGTCGTCGTCTACTCGCCGAAACAGTTATCGCTCTGTGTTTGACCGAGTCGGCCTCGCAATTTGTATTTGACGACCCCAGGTCCCGGCTAGAGCTTGTCGCGACGCTGTTGCCAGGGGAATTGCTCCTGGCTTTTATGGCGTACCTACGTAAAAGTTGGCGCCGCTTCTTTGTAATTCTTCTTTCCCACCCTTAGTACTCGTTTCCTCGGTGCTCGGCCCGAATATAATTATTGGCTGATTTTCTCTATAACCAAAATTCGTCAATAACCGGCATACCCGGGTATCCACCTACGGATTTTTTTAACTAAACACTATACCTAACGACATTTTGTGTATTTTAAGTTTTTAATCGACTGTTACTACCTAGACCGAGGTGTTTAAAGAATGCCTCTAAAAATAAATAATGAATGTTTTTACTTATAAATATTTGTTTTTATCTATTAAATTATCCCTATAATGATATCGTATTCTAAATCGTTTGGTTCATTCTTTCATAATCTTTTATTAATCATAATCGATTAGTGATATTCGAGCATGTGAACTTTCACGGAATAATTCTCCGAATCTTATACAAAAAGAAAAAGTCTGAAAATATAGTTCTCTTTCGAAATGTTCAATTAGAGAAGATCCAAAGGTCCATGACGAAATTTTCACGCAACATAACAAATTTCTATTAAACATACCCAGCTGGATATCTGGGTGGTCGATTATTCACATAAAGTTTAATTATCATTAGACGCTGCATCGGTAACCAAACGTATAAAATTGTTTGCCTGAATCTAAGATTTTAACAAACTGAAAGTTTGTTCAATTTTATAAATCTATTCGAAGCCGGTGTTTGAATAATATCAAGAAGTTTAAATCATCAAGAAATTTTAGTACCATCTGTAATATCACGACGAGGGTTAAATTTCATCTACTCATTTTTGGTACGAAAACGAATTAATCTACTCTGGGTAATGTAAGATACCTCATAAAAATCTGAACGTTTCAAAACATCCATCTTACAACTGTATACCTGTACATCAAGATTACAACTGAGATTGCTATAATAAACCTCGTCTTCGCTAATCGTATATCAGGAAATAATTTGTTCCACAGTAATTGGATTGTATTAAATCATCTCGTAATTATCCAAGAGCAAATAACATACAGAAAATAACACGCAAATATTCACAATATTCCATCGTTAATAATATCCACACTTGAATATCGTTGTAAACGATTAACATTAAGAGGATATTGTGTAGATACAATGAACATTGTTAAAGACGCCACCGGCAAGCACGATTAGTTAAATTGTTAAGGAAATTTGTACCAAGAATTAGAAAACTGCGTAAAATTATTTGGAAACGTCGTCCGTGCGATTACACGGCGGTATTTCCGCGTCGCCGGCGAGCGCGGTAAAAACGCGGCAAATCGACCGCATAAATAAAACCGCGGGATATTAAACGGAACAATAAAATCGCATTAAACTGATATTAAGCATCTACTTATCCGTGATTCTCTGCAAATAGAGCGGAGTTTAATGTAGCAAAGAAGAAGGGGATTAACGCATCGGCCATTATATTAATACAGCCTGCCGGTAAGCCGACTCTGAATGGAAATAAAAACGAATAGAAAGTCTGCGCTTAAATAACAGAACGGCCCGGAATTTATCGTTCGCGCATTTTACAACAGGTGCTTCCACAAACGGCCCATAAATCCCTATGGAATTCAATTAGAGTTTAAATTTCCCTTAAGAAGCAACTATATAGTGCGATAAAAGGAATTAAAGAAAATCTTCAAGCGACACACGTATCTCTACAATGTATTCTCTTTTCTGTGTCATGAACGCATCAACAGCTACATTAAAATAAAACCTAACTTCAGTTTCGTGGATCTAAATTACAATTTTCCTTATCGTCAGATTATCCTATCAGTAATGCGATTTTTTTCCATCTATATCTATATCTATATCTATATCTATATCTATATCTGTATCTATATCTATATGTATATCTATATCTATCTATATCTATATCTATGTATATCTTCTATATCTATATTTTCTATATCTATATCTATATCTTCTATATCTATATCTATATCTTCTATATCTATATCTTCTATATCTATATCTTCTATATCTATATCTTCTATACCTATATCTTCTATATCTATATCTTCTATATCTATATCTATATCTATATCTATATCTATATCTATATCTATATCTATATATATATAATAAAATCGAGTCCGTCTTTCTGTTTGTAACACTATCAATTAAGAACGGCTGAACGTAGAAAGCTGGGGTTTGAACCATTAGACGCGGCGTTTCGTCGGGAAGGTTGTAGAGCAAACCGCATTCGAATAAGTCCATTGGTTCAAAAGTTGTGACGTCATTAGTGATCAAACATGACTCCTCCCTGTTTTGGGCAGGTTTCTGCTTATAACTTTTGACTAGGAGCACCAATATTCAATTTAAGAGAGCGAGTGAGTGAGGGAAAGAGTGAGAGAGAGACAGAGAGAGAGAGAGAGGGAAAGAGAGGTAGAGAGGGAGGGAGAGAGGGTGAGAGGGAGAGAGTGGGGGAGAGCAGGAGAGATGGAGGGAGAGTGGGAGAGAGAGGGAGAGGGAGATGAAGAGAGATGGGGAGAGAGGAGGAGAGAGGGGGAGAGAGGCAGAGGCAGAGAGGGAGAGAGTGGGGAGAGGGGGTGAGAGAGGGGGAGATAGAGAGGAGAGAGAGAGGAGAGAGAGAGGAGAGAGAGAGGTTTCAATTTGCCACTATGTCGATTTTGTAGGTTGCATAGTTTATCTGCTATAACAACCTTTTCAGGTATATCACCTGTGGTCGGGCGCAACCCACCCGGAGGGCCTGGTTGCGAGGACGTGCCATAGGCACGCCGCGAGCAGCTAGTATTTTCTATATTTTTTCATTTTCACTACAATCCATAGAATACTTTACAGCATATGCAACAAAATTCACATTACTTGTGGCAAAATCAAATATTTCAATTCACCCCAAGGCGTTTGATGCGAATCCATAAAAAATCCATGCGATTCCAGAAATTGGAAGAAACATTCGGCAGATAATTCGGAAGTTTCCAGGAGACCATGGAGGGCTCATTCTCAATCTCGCTCAGTCATGCGCAGCATCGCGGCGGCCCAAGTATAACAATCCTAACAATCAAAGTACCTATTCAGCGATGGAACTTCCTCCGGTGTTCTGCGCGCCTCATTTTCAAAACGTCAGCGGCATCCCCGCAATCCAGATCCGAGAACGGAAGCACCGACATCCTTATCGGGACATATCACCTCATTGTCAGCGTTCCCCTCCGTCACGAAGGAACATCATCCCCCTGAAACCAGCTAAGGGCTGGCGACGCGTGTCAATGTTGTCCCGTAAGGTTTTTAATATTCACCTTCGGCAAACAGTTCTCGGTGATCTCCGATCGGGATTGCTTGATAAGGGGCGAACGGAAACGCATTTCCTATCGCGGAATAAATCGCGGAGATTTACCGGCTATGAAGACCGGGATCTCTTAACAATAAGATTCGCGAGCATTCGAAGTCGACGGGGGTGCGAGACGGCAAAGGAAATTATTTAGCCCCCATTAACGTCACTCGCATTTACTCGTCGGGATGTCTCCACCCCTCTTCTGACCCCCTCTTTCTCTCTCTCTCTCTCTTTCTAGCCACCCCATCCGACCACGTTCACCCTCCGCAGCCCTCGACGCCTGAAACCACCCGCCGCCGCTCGTTATTTAACCTCAGCGCTCGACGAGGGAGCCGGTGGATTTGATTTCATTCGTTTCGCGGGAGAAGGATAATATTATGTTATTCCCGTAACTCTAATAATAACGCGGCTACTTTCGCTAACGACCTAAACGCTTAGGCTAGTTAACTTCAAGTGCTTTATGTGCTGCCGCGCCCGCCGCGGCTCCCTGCGACCCAACAATAACAGACACTCGATGCCCCGTCACACAAGTCTTGCCAACGATACGCGATCTTGTTTCAATCCTCGCAACAATTTTGTTGGTTAAAGAGATCTCACACAGTTCAGGCTTTTTGTACAATGCATTGCGTCGATCCAAGCGTCATGGATTTTGCAAATTAATGATAGAGAAAAAATGTATTTCTTTAGGGGTGAAGCTTCGAAGCAATCCTATGAGTGACACCTATCAAAAAATTCAAGAGCAATCTTCTGTTACCTATTTATTGAATATGAAAGTTTCAAGATGATCGGATTGGTGGAACATAGTTAACTCTCTACGTATAGTGGTGTAAACGCTCCCCAAACTAATAAAAACGTATATGAAAAGTTGCCAAATGGAAAATTTCCAAAGTTTTCTTGGTAATGATGTGCGTATTTCACGCATGATTAAGAAAAATTGAAATGATTAATTATTTTTATTTATACAGAATTTTTATATGTTACATTAAATTTTTTCATCTTCTCAGACCATGAAAATGAACACTCATGAAAATCAATAAAATTTCTTAAGCGTTCAATGTTTTTTCTTTACTTCTTGCACTAAAAACATGTATGGTTAACAATATAATATACGTATGTACGCAGACTGAAGGTTAAATGATTGGAAAACAAATTAATTGTAATTTTATAATACATATACATACAGGGTGTTTCAGGTTTTAAGGTTCAAACTTTGTCAGTATATTCTATGGCACTAAATAAGAAAAAAATGTTATGTAAACATAGATCACATAGTGCTTTATTAACAATTTATAACAAAAATACAGAATTCAAGTATTATAGGAATAATAACCGACTTACTGTTACTGTGAGCATTATGAAAACGTTACTGCGAAAATTATTCTCAATCTTAGGTGACTTCAGTTAGTTAGACACAGCTTACATAAACACACTGAATTTAAATGTTGCTGATCTATTCAAGCCAATGCTCGCAGTAACAGCAAGTCGGTTACTATACCTATGTTAATTCTATTCCGTATTTTTGTTACACTTTTTAATAAAACTCTATGTGACTTGGGACACCCTGTATATATATTGCAAATCGAGGTTATGCAAAGACCAATCGCGAGATTTATTTTTCTACTTGCCCGATCCGTATTTCCCCACTCGCTAAGCTGCTCGGGATGCTATGCGGCCACCACTATCCCCACCACGAGTTCCAGAACTGCCAACAACTCGTGGCAGGAGTCGCTAGGGTACAACGAACGAGGATGCCATGCAATAAACTAGGTTGTAACGAGCGAGGGTATACTGTACTGGGTTGCCAACGCGAGGGTTAATTTGCGAAGATTTTGTCTAGAGATAGACGGTTCATCTCTTGATATATTGCAGTTTAACGGAAATGCGAAGCGTTACTTCTGATGATTCTATGAATGTCCCATAATTTTGTCCAGTATTTTATGTCTTCCCTCGCACGATCCTCCTCCCCCGACGAGTAGGGTGGACCCGTTTTCCGTTGATTCGAACACAAGGCTCCGGGCTCGTTTTTCTCGAATTCGCGGCGGTGCGGTGGCCGGATCGATGCTTTCGCCGAAGAATGGCTGCCATTCGGCGCAGAGTGTGCTCGAACGGAAGAAAAGGGGCCGGTGTGTGCGCGCGGAAAAAAGGAAACCGGGAGAAGGGGAGGGGGGTGGTGGTCCGAAACTCGGCTCAATGAGACAGGAATGTTTTTTATCGTGTCAGCTGGCCCATCCCGTAACCGGCCGCTCGTTCCGGATTATAGCCTGCGATTCGTCTCCTTGACGAGCGGCCCCGCGAAAGTTAATTGTTTCCGATGGCGAGATAAACGGCGCAGATTCGTCGCTTGCTTCCTCGTATTTGCGCTATTCCACAGCGCCTACGGGGTCTGTAATTCTGCGAGAGTTCTCCAGAATTTGCGTTACTGGCACTGGAGTTATGGGGAATGGAAATAAGGTATGCGGGGCGCACGGTGTATGATTATTCAGTATCGTTCAGGGTCGAACGATCGCGTTACTTGTGTGATTGTCCGCTTTAATGCGTTTGCTAGCGGTTGCTTCGTTGCTCATTTCCGTTGCCAACATACTGACTGTCGCGTCGTTCACCTATGGGTGACACTACTCTTTGATTCAGCTTAGAAATTGATTTTTATAGTATGCAGTTGGCATGATCAAGCTACCGCTTTGATCAATCCTCGCTTTCCAATTTTGCTTATATTAACACTAAACCTACCGAGCCGTACAAGTAGCCGACAGATTTTGCCTTATGAAAATAACAAGATTAAATTTATTTGAAAGTTTTGCGGTTCATATTATAATATCTGCTCCACTAAATTTATTTATTCAATCATTTACCACGAAAGCGTCCTTATAATCTCAATAATTGTGAAATAAAAAATGTGGAACCGGTCAAATGACCGGTGGTAGTAGATTCAGTGTTAAATTCCTATGCTATCGTGTGATTTTTTGGAGCTGTATCTCAGCAGCCAACGTGTTCAAGTGTTTTATCAAATGCCTTCCTTTCTCAGGTACAGTAGAACCTCACTTGTAGTACGAAAGAGGTAGCTTATCATAGTGACGGTTGTAGTGGATCTTTTGTTTCTACATAGTCACCGCAATCCCTACCACGAGTTCGAGAACTTCTAACAAGCCGTGGTGGGAGCCGCTAGCATCGCAACGAACGAGGAATTCGTGTAATAAACGAGGTTTTACTGTATTGAACCAGTTTCGCAGAAGGAAGTCAGGGAATTTGTGAGTAGCATGCTGGGTGCTGTGTTTTTAGGTAACATCGTGTAGAAAGTTATCAGGTGTACAAATTAATTTGTAGCTCTTTCTCCGCGAAGTTGTGCATCATTCACAAATAAACAAAATACTGCCGTCCAAAATAATGATCACTGTTTTTTATGTATTTACTACATCTTACACTTCATATAACAATAAGTATATCATTATTCAAATTACGTTATACTGTATTAAGTTTGTTTAGAGTTAATAAATTATTAAATATTTGTGAGTAAACCGCATCAGTGGCATATGCAGAAAATGAAAAAAGGTCATATACAGGGTCTCCCAAAATCCCATCAACTCCCGAAAATGGGAGGTTCCTGAGGTGATATCAAGCAACATTTTCCTTTGCAAAAATGACCGTCGTAGCTTCGTTTGGGAGTTATTAACAGAAAACACGGACCAATCAGAGTGCGGCTGTAGTAAACAGATTCCGTCTCGGCGACAGGTCCCGTTGAGTGTCGCGTTGCTGTTGGACGAGCCAGAGTTCCGTCGCTGTAGCTGCGCTCTGATTGGTCCGTGTTCTTTCGTTAACGAAGCCGCGGTGACCATTTTTGCAAAGGAAAATGTCGCTTCAAGTCACCTCAGGAACCTCCCATTTCCGGGAGTTGAAGGAATTTTCGGACACCCTATAGAATGAAAATATTCTAGGTCGAAAGAATTATTTGGGTTTCGAGTTAAAATAGTCCCGAGTGCAAAGCGGTTAGCCCACAACGTGTTAATTGTTGAGGTGTTTTATAATGTGGTGTTCTAGTGTAGTTCTTTACGGACTCCTAGAGCGTTTCCGCTGGTGGAAAAAGCAAAAGTGAACGCGGCGTATTCACGCGAGCGATAACCACGGGGCCACCGGTAATCTGCCGCGCTGGTTTCTGTTTCTTCGTTGCTGTTATTGCCGCCGTTTCTGGCATTGCTAGCATCGTTGGCAGCGCTCGCCGAGCACGACGGAACGGCTTCCCTTCATTGTCAAGGGGATTACGATAATTGCTATGACCTAAAAACCGACCCGGCGTGTAACAGGATTCGAGCGATCAACGAGCAAACCTGGGGCCCTCTCCAACAACGGAACGCGCAGCGACGACGCCGGAAAAACGAGGGAGACACCGACGACGAACGCCGCGCCGCGCCGCACCGCCGTGAACCGGAACGGTAAAAAGGAGCCTAATGTCGAGTGTGCTAGGTGCGGAACCACCTACATCGCTCGGATTTTTGTCGTTTCGATTTATTGTTCTTCGGAAACCCGTGTTTCCCCGATGGGGACAGGGGATTAAAAATCGGGTGCTGCGATTTACTCATGGCGCTGCGCTAATTGCTTGCACTTGGACTTGGACCACTGTAATCATTGCATTAGTCGATTATTGGTCCTTCTATTGTATATGTCTTGTACACGTATGCTGCCAGTACACAGTAGACCAGGAGCCCGCTTTTTGTGGTTAAAAATCAATTTTTCAAGTATAATGTACTGAAACAATTGTTGCTTATAAACTAAGAACCCTTTGAAGCTCACAAATCTAAAATATTATTCATTTCAGGTAATTCTGTGACGAGATACAGCGTTCTAAAAACAAAATCATAAAATCCAAAGTAAAATTGAACGTGTTACATAAAAATTTGGAATATCAGAAAACAGATTTTAATGGTGGGTTTGTATGTGTAGGAGGTGCACTTCAAGTATATTATCTAGTTTTTAGCATCTTTTAATCCATATACATATACTGCAAACTTTTAACAATACAAACTTTTTGGAGGGTGTTAAAAAAATGCTTACATATGCTTGACGTGAGGATTGTTTAATATGAAAATTTAGTCATTAAAGAAAGGGAATATATAGGTTTTAGCTGCTAATGCCTGCACGTTTCATTTTTCTAGTGTACATCATTTCAAGTGCATATCATTCGCATGCACTCGAGAGACTGCGCTCTGAAATAACAAGACGCGGGACCCTTATTTTCTGTTAGTATTAATTCTTATAAACACTAGACAATCCCCTTGAGAACTTTTCAGTCTGAACTTCGTGGCATCAGTCTTTTAGTTGACGCAGAAAGCGAAAGATCTCCGAAGTGAAGAAAAGCGTCAAACGTGTAGAATCATTGAGAGCATTGTTAACCAAATTCTTCAAATATTTTTAGTGATCTGACAAAAAAAGTGTTTCCACCAAAGTTGATTAGTATTTACTTACAGATGACAATATAAAAATTTTAAAGAAAACATCTTTTTATAAAAAATGAAGGTCAACTGAATTTTTTAAATGTTACAATATATGTTTCACTTCATGATATTCTAATTGCTATCACAAAAAGCGGACTCTTGGCCCACTGTGCAGTGGGACGAAAGGAAGTGTTATAGTTATGAATAATTGGATGAATCGTTGCAGTTAAACAGTGTGTGAATTGTTTATTTGAAAATAGATAAACAGTAGAATCTCAGAAAACGAGAGAAGGTCGTCGAGATCCTAAAATCGCAAGCGGAAAGCTACCTATTCGTAATTTTCCGCTGTTCCGTAATCGTTCCATTCCACGGACGACTCGTCACTTTTCAATTCTCCGGTCCAACCATTGTTTTCATTTTTCCCTCCCACGTAACCTTCGCGAGTTACGCGTTTTTCGCTCGCACGGTATTCGTTCCTGTTCCAGTTGGACGTGCTAAATGCATTGCGACCGAAGTGCACGTACTCGGATGCAGTTTATTTTGCAAATCGCATTAACGCGCGTTGCGCTGCTGCCTAGCGGCAGCGCTGTCGCCGCGCACTCTCTTTCGCAATTTGTTTCGTACTACGGATGATAAACAAGCTTTAATTAAATCGCATCACTCGTGGATCAAAGCGTGCTGGAACCAGCTGCTTAGTTGCCGGCTCTCTCGCAAAAAAGTATCGATCTCTTCCGATCGCAACAAAGTCGCTTCCCTTCATGATTGTTAATTTAATTCAGTGTACTAAAAATGTCGTTTTACAAGAACAGTTAATAAATGTTTATAAATTCCAACCAAGAAATGCTCTTTGTTTACTATTGGTTTACTTGGTTTACTAAGGGGTTTCTCTATGCTCTGCTATTCTAATGTTAACCGTGTACCTCATTTTTGAAGGAAAATGTAAAGGAAAAATTTGTGAAATTTTATTGATTTTTAAAAGTTAAGCGTACAATATTTAAAAAATTTGAAGTATATCAGAAGTAGCATTCCTAGAAAATTGATGGAAATTTTCCAGTCGTCAGTATTTTATTTTCTTTTTTCTCAGCCTGGGCCACATTTGCAGCCCATACATGCAGAGAATGTTAAAGCATCGTTGCTTATTGATTTAAAGAATGACTTAATTCAAGAACATCATCAATGGATATTTGTTATTAGGGTACACGTGTAAATCGTACGGATCTATTCTACATATAGATTGATACAATGGTTTGGATCCGATGAAGAGTGTGTAGTTGCAAACTTCTACTTGATTTAGTGCAGATAAAATTTCCAAATTCTGAGGAACACTTTCGAGAACACAGTGTCTTATCCCATGGAACGATATTTTGATGTGATAATTTAGATCCATCAGATGCTATCGCATCTTAGCACACCTTCAGAATACTCGCGACAAGGACTGTACTTAACCACAAAGTATCTGTTCCACGAGCTCTTCAGCGTGGATCCGGTGAGAATCGATCACGCAGCGTCACCGAAAACTTGATCGACAGTTTCATAGCCTCTCTGCCCGAGATTTACGAGCGATTTTTCCGCGGATCTCGCGTTTCGCGTCGTTCACGCGACAGAATAATCGAATGCATCGAGTGCTTCATCTCGCAGTAGTATCGTCCGATATCGAATTCAGCAGGGTTGTACAGAGAGCGATTCTAGGAGGGTTTCTCGGAATCCGAGCGATCAGGAGGCGGCGTTTGAAGCGTTCTGTCCGAGAGGGAGCCCCGGAAATGAAAAATACGCGTCCGGCCGAAGACAGATACGTACGAATCGGTCTCGGTACCATGGTACAAAGAGCCGGGTGTACCTCGGGTTCCCGTTACTCGTTTCTCTGTTTGCTCACGGAGTGGGTTCGCGCTCGTACGAGCGGGACGGGAACGGGAACGGGAACGGGATGAACAGGAATATATCGGAGGACCTTCAGAAGATTCCAGTCCATGCCACGGGGACTCAAAGAGTAGGCGCACCACGCGCCGCACAATACCTGAGGCCTGGACATTGGCGCAGCCAAGAAGAGCCGCGGGGAATAACAAGATCATTTGTCACCGGGGCATTTGCATACGTCGGCCGGTGTTCTACGCCGGTGTGTAACGTTCAATTGAACGGGCCTTTGTTGGATATCGGATGAAAAATAACGAGCCGTGCGACGGCCATCCTCTTGTCCTGTTTCGCCCGATCCTCGTGTCCGTCAACTCCCTTTTTCTCTCCCCACAGTGTTCCTCCTAGCACACTCTCTGTTCGGATTATACGAATTTCATTTGGTCAAGGTTTACTGACTTTTCTGCTATTTTTCAGAGAAAGCTTCTCTTAAATGCACTTGGTTTTTCATTGCTAGATTTTATGAATTTATGACAAAAGTGGATGTATAAACATTTTAACAATTTTAAGCTACCATTATATCGTTTCCGATTCAATATATGTTATTAAGAAAATAAATAAATGTTTATGTAGCTCCTGTGTCTTGTAATCATTGGCTAGCTAGGGAGAAGGACTCCACGTTCTTCCTGTACCTCAATAGCAGTGCCAGATCATGATATCTGTCACTTCACCTGCATGGTGGTCAAGTTGAGATGGGCTTAGGAAAAACGGGAAAAAGGTCTCAGAAATTGCCATTGGCAATTTTCCTTTCTAAAATTTTTATATTCAATTTGTCAAAATTCATACAGTAGAACCTTATTGCACGGAATCCTAGTTCGTTACGTAATAGCGACTCCCACCACGAGTTCATAGAAATTCAGAACCTCATGGTGGGGATTGTGATAGCTACACAGGGGAATTACGGAATCGGGAAACAGCTGTTGTGATCCGTTACCTCTTCCATCCTCCCTTGGGAGGGGATTACTGCTGGAAGGTACAGCGCACAACACTTCGACGATTTGAGAATTAAGAGAACCATTGTAATATACACATCACGCTTTTAACACTGATCGTTCATCAGGAGAGGGCAGTGATTTCGGCAGCGGAGCGCAGAGGGATCTGCGAGATCCCACTTTTACGCTTAGGTTCTGCCAGGAACAGTTGACGTAGGAGCTCAGCGTTACCACATCGCACAGTAGGCCAGGAGCCCGCGTTTTATAACGGTACTTCAAGGTTCAATGTTATATTATTATAGGTCGTTGAATTCACATCGATACCAGTTAGAATATTATGAAGTAAAAAACATATATTAACGTTTGAAAAATTGAGATGACCTTCATTTTTTATAAAGAAAATGTCTTCTTTAAATTTCTTATATCGACATTTGTAGAAAAGTGAATACTGATCAACTTGTGTTGGAAACACTTTTTTGTCAGATCATTAAAAATATTTGAAGATTTGTGTTAAATGCTCTCGATGATTCTATACGCTTCACACTTTTCACCGGAGTTTGTTTTTTGATATTCTAAGTTGATATGGAACACGTTCAATTTAACTTTGAATTTTATGATTTTATCTTTAGAACGTCGTATCTCATCACAGAATCATCTGAAAAGAATAATATTTTGGATTTTTACTTTGGATTTGGGAGATTTACTCTTGAGAAACTGACTTTTGGTCACAAAAACCGGGCTCCTAGCCCACTGTGCATGGGTCTGTTCCAGACTGGAACTTCCAGTCACACTAACATGTGCATTTGCCGCGTCAAGCGATTCGGCCAATTGCGGAAGACGTGTAGCGCGGGGTAGGGATATCACGTGGTCCCTACAAGTTTCTCACTGGCATCTTTGGGTGGACGATCAGTATATACCCGCGTGAAACCAGTCCTGTTACATTTAATAAATTAACTTAGCAGTTGCTCTATCCGCCAAGCTCCCACGAGAGTGCAAGAGGCGTGTACTGCTGCCGCAAAAAAAAACCGGCTAGGAAATTATGCTCGTCAATTTGATTGCCCGTTATTCAACCGCATAAGGTAGAACGCCGAACAAAACTGACAGCTGGGACAAACCGTGCTGCACTGTCTTGCTTCCCGAGAAAAGTTCTCGTGTCGGAACGGCGAGTTCAACTCTCGAGTTTGAGAAGTTCTTAAATCCCTTTTTCGAAAATCCCGAGCGAAACTCGCGGTTCTATACAAGTCGGAATGACTTCTCGGATCGGAGAAGTTTTTACGCGGCCCAGGTAAAATTGTATATGGTTGACTTATCGCGTTGCATGCTGGCGGTAATGGCGGCGCAATTTTGTGTAGAGAAGCGATGCGGTAATAAGTAGAAACTGCGGGAAATAGAGAGACGTTCTTCCGAGGAATACTTGACAAATAATCGGGATGAACTTTCTCCCTTTGAAGTATTCCTTCGTTTTCTCTTGTATAGGAAGTTGTAGATCTTCGGGACGTTGAAGGAGGAAAATTACAGAGTCGGGGTCGATCACGTTACTTTCTAGATAATCGAATGATCAGCGACTAACGGGAGTCCCGTGCCGGTAAAAAGAGAATGGAGAATTTCCGGCCGTAAAAATGGTTTCGGTGAATTTTCGTGCCAGACATGCCACGGGAACCGGTCCCGGGGTTAAGGGAAACAACAATCACCGGCAAGTAGACGGTAAATAGATGCTGTTTGCATAATGCCCGCAAACTTTCTCGAGGGCGTACGCACACTTTAACGATGGAAAATCAAACCCGGGGATACGTGAACGGTGCCGGGGCTCTCGTATACATGGAACTTTTCCCGGGTTGCTTATCGGGAACAAGGAATCAAAGGAAAAAGGGGAAACGCAACAAGTTCGTCGGAAAGCCTCATTAGCCTCCACAGATAAGATTAAAATTCAAATAATTAAAGCGGCCGGCGCACGTAAACTCGATTTAGGGAATTCAATCTGCACGGACACGGAGCTGATCACTATCTGACCGTTCAACTGTGCACCTTAATCATTGCTCATAACTAGACTGCGGATCTTTATGCATTTGTAGCTCGTAAAAGATAAAGGCATAGTAATATACGAAGTTTAATAGGGCTTGCTGCGGTTTCCCTGAGGATACGATTGCTGTATTGAAAACGGGATTCTGCTGCAAATTTTTATCGTGTATAAAGATCCACCGTTTATTTATAATTATTATTATTCGCAACTATTCTCCCAGAGAATTGATTCAAATCACGCGACACTGATTTAAGTAACATTTAATTAATAAAAAATGGGAACAGTAGTAAATTAGTTAGAATTCTTATAGAATTTTTAGAATAAAAATTAAAAACCGTTTGGTTAAATAAATGGGCCGATATTTGTGTCTCTAGTAGAAGCACTAAATAAAAATTCTGCATTAAAGTAACGGAATATAGCTTAAATATTTTCTGTTCGATGATCGTAGCGGAAGTTCAAATTTGGTATGGCGCAATTTTGTGTTCAAGGAAAGCAGTTCTACGGTGGCTGTTACGTTAACAAATGATAGCCGGCGTTTTGCGAATTTATCCAACCGGCTGTTCCACGACCGAAAGAAAAAGTATGTCGGAATTTCTTCCTCGAACGGCGCGAACACGCGAGCAATCGATCGGCTCGCGGTTAAGCAGCCAGCTCTCCGGTCATGGAACAATGCAGCGCAATACCTCTTATCTCGAAACCGTAGAATAACTTTATGGTCTAGCAAGGTCTTCGTGAAAACGAACGCGAGATAAGGGAACCCTGTTTTCTCGGACCTCAAAGTGTCACGCTGGGATCATTCTGAAAATTCCGTAAAAATTAACCGAACAGTTTCAAGCTGAAAAAGCGCCCAAGAAATTTCACGTTTGAAATTATAGCAAAACAGACAAGATAGTCGGTGTACGGAAAATGTTGCTGGTTGAATAAAGTGTAAATAAAGTGTGTTATCGTTCCACACGGTGGCAGACAAATCGTAACGAGCCAGGAAAAAAAGAGCATGGAACTTGGCAGACGCACATCCTCGTACGCGATCAACGCTCGTGGGAAATTGCAAGGTTGCTTTCCCGGAATTAGCCGTTCTCGTTTGCATATCTCTCCCCGCCGGCGAAGTTCGTTTTCTTGCCCCACAAAATCTTGCTACCTGCCGGAAATTCCATGGCGATCCCATCGACGAAGTGAATCCAATCCACGGACGGTTCGGGTTGCAAGTAAACCGCAACAATATTCTGATTCTGTGAAACGCGATATCCGGCAACGCAGTGATCGCGAATTTCAATGAAACGTTCCTCTTAGGGAGCCTCTGCCCCCAACCAGCTACTGGTTACTGGAAATTCGATGATTCCCGTCCGAATCCTAATCATCGGCAAAACATTTTCCACATTTTCCATTTAAATATTAAATATCCAATTGTTACTACTTTCTATCCCCACTTTTTCTTCAGAAAATTCGAAAGTGGGATGCTGATTCTTTCATTCGTATTAACCATTCGACTCGCAATCCAACAACTTGATAAATTCTACAATATTCAAATCGTTTATAGACTGAAATAAAAATTTTAATTAGTAATCTATAGATTGCTAGGTAACGTTTTAATCTTCTTGCTTTTTGCAAAAGTTCATTTCCCCACGCGAGGCAGGTGTGGTTAAATATTTTCACAACCGAAAATTTGCACGAAATAAAGAACAATTTCTATTTTATTTTTAACTAAGCTCATCATATTTGTTTTTTATGTAACGGCGGGAGAATTTTATGAATATTATAATTTGACGGTGATAGTAATGGATGTATACATTTACATTAGCATTTAAAGACACGAAGTGCCGCATAATGTTATCATTTAAACCAGACATTTTCTACAAATTGCCATTAAAGCGATACTGAACAAGTAGAAGTAGCTAGAGATATACAAACATAACGGCCCCGTAAATGGTTAACTTCGGTTGTATGTACGTCAAAGCTGTTAATTGGATAATATATTAGAAAGTGGACCACTGACAACATTTTCTATTTACGTTATTACATTTTATCTATAATTGAACATGTATGGAAGTTGTAATACGCGATAACTGCATAATGTCTATTCTACTTTCAAATTATACCGTGGTTTTGGAATCAAGGGTTTTATCCGAGCACTTTCAGTGGAGTGTCCAACTTCGTGCATTCGGAGAGTAAATTGTAATCCGCAGAATTTAGTTCAGTTTGACAGAGCTTTATCCTCTTTTTATCGATTGAAACTAAAATTTGACTTCATTTTAATCCTTTCTAGGCTAGAATAGCTAAAATTGAACTCATAAAAATAATCAATTTTCATAGATTTGTATCATTTCTAATGCAATTTCGTTTTTTATAATAATAATTCCAGTCTATTAGAGCCGCGCACAAGCTAATGCAACTTAAAATAAATAAACAAATATCATAGACTCGGGCTATTTCTAACGCAACTTCATTTTCTACAATAATAATTTCAGCTTACCCGGGACTCGCACAAGCTAATGCAGCACAAAATAAATAAACAAATACGTCCGAATCCGTTTCCAAAAATTATTCATTATCATAGACTACGGCTGCTTCAAATGCAATTTCGTTTCTTACAGCAATGATTTCTGTTTCGTCGCAGGCTCGATTGTTCGTTACACTGAAAAATGATAGGACCGGTTCAATTCAATCCGGCAGAAGCAGAAATAGCTGGAGGCCCATTCGTCCCAGTCCGGAATAAATAAAAAATCCGTCAAACAACGAACTCTGTTCAGCATTCGCGAAGCCGAGGTAGGTCGCGGCGAGGCCATTCGAGATAAGCCAATAAATTCATCAAAAGGATCGTGATCATGGTCGATCGTGGGGGTACATCTCGTTGGTGGTTGGCGTCAAGAGCAAAGCAGAGCGGCCCAGGGAGCTCGGTTGGGCTCGGTCGCCAAAAATCCTCTCCGGTCGAAATTCTTCTTCGGTTCGGTTGAACGTGACTGATCTCGGATCGATGATATATCGCGGCCGATTGAATCGAATCGCTCCGAATCCGGTTCGGCTGGTGGTTCGTCGTCGTCGTCGGGTGGTGCGACGAATTTTTCTTCGGCGAGAGAAGGGCAATAATCCTTCACGGTTGCCGGGGAAGGAATTGTCAAGGGTTGAAAGGCTCTCCCGATGGTCCGTTTATTGAGCCCGAATGCGGCGAACGGTCTCGGAGAGGCTTGTAGGGACGCTTTCACGCTGGAATATACGCGTCAGCCTCCATCGTGCGGCTCCATTCAGCCGGCGGATATATGTCGCATTAATTATATCTCTGTCAATGCGCTGTCGTCCGAACTAGCCCGGACCGGTTTATGCGGCCCGCGTGTCAGTAACCACAGCAGGCCATTGTTCCTCGCGCTGCGCGCCGGTTGCCAGGCTAGTTAGATACCTCGGCCGGCCGTCCAGGGAATTGTTGAGCTTATTAGCTCCAAAGCGGTCCGTGGTGCTCCTCTGTTGGCCCCCCTTGGCCACCCGTTAACCACCCCCGGGGCCACCGGCTGCGCGAGGCAAAAGGACAAGCAAAGAGCTAATGGCGGCTTTGTCGCCTGCTCAACGAGGGGATTGTTCGCCTCTCGCGTTTTTGAGCCCGCCACGAGAGAGGACCCGGCAACTTTGTCGACGCGATTATTTCCGCGATCGATAAAACACCGCTCCGAACCGCTTTCGTTTGCTCACCGCCATGCCACCCGGCCGAGCGCAGATTATCGTCGCCGGCTGTTGCTTCAGTTCGCGTTATCGCGGATTATTCCGCTTAGAATTATCTGGAAATATTCGGGACGCTCCACTGCCCTATCGCATGATTGCGATGGTATTCGCGGCTTAAAAAGTGGCTGGCAATTGGTGCTATGATACGATAATGCGGTACGATAGCGTGGCACTTGTCTAAAGATCCCCTTTGCAACGTGGACCACGGTGAGCTTCCCGCCAAGAACATTACTTCAATGTCTTGTATAGGGTGGGAAGTTATTGTACATGCAAACGTGAGCTCAAAAGAAAGAATAACATTTCTATGCTTGCCGCCTCTTTATCGAGAAAAACGAGTTTAAATCCGTCGGGTTCGCGTGTTTTAGTATACGCGACAAGTAGAATGGGTAGGTCGTGATCAGACAATGAATTTTCAAACTCGATTCACTTGAAAACGAAGCGCCAAATGAATTTATTCTTTCTTATCGAATCATATTTGCATATAGGATTACTTCCCAATCGATTATCCACGGTACGTGAGACATCTTGTAGATTGACAATCGGGAGTCGCAATTGTAAAAATAGAACGTTCATTTTGTGATATTGTTCTGCAAAATCCTTTGAAACAGTTTTAATATAGCGATACAATATCAAACAAGTACACCAGTGGTTGAGAAAGTTCTTAAACGGTGCTGTAAGTTTTTTCGTGAGACTTTTAGGTTCGATAAAGAGGAGAGGCACACGAGTGCGCTCTGAGACAAAAGACTTTTTTTGGTGGTATCTATGCACTTGCCGCACTGCAACGCTTGTGTTAAACACAATAGAGTCTACGTAGAAGAATAACGCCATTGGGTGCTCTTTGTGTCCGAGGTATTGCGAGGCATACAATTTTTATTTAGCTTGCTCCGGGCTAACAATAATGTTTACGTACTGTACAGTCTCCGAAGAGCGTGCGGTATCCATCAGTCTTTGTGTATGAAATGATCAAAGTAAATTCCATATCATAAGCCAAGATTATACTGTATCGCATTGAGTTTGTTTATTATGAATTCTCCGATAATTAACACTAAACCTACCGAGCACTAACAATGGCTACATTTTTTTCCATATAAAAATAACACAATCGAGTTTATTCGGATTTTGTGCGATTTTTTATTATAATGTCTGCTTAAATATAGAATCGTGTATAATCATTTCCAATGGAAGCGACTTTATAAATTCAATAATTGTAAAGTAGAAAATCTGGTTCAGTGTTAACCCTTATATTAATAACCAAAATTTCTTTCTAACCATATTTTTATTCGTCAAATGTAGGTTAATCTATAATGATTCAAGAACATAAAATCTACAATAATTTCGATATTTATCAACAAAAATGTTAAAGAAGTTTTAAAGAGAAATTGAAAGTGGATACCCATTGACATGAGGGTTAATAAGACTGAGGACACAAGTGGAAACGTGTATCATAGTCGCGATACGAAATGACGCGAATTTGTTGACCACCCGGTGTGTGGAAAGACAAGCTCTTTCGCAAGGGGTTTTAAAACTCTTGCAACGGGCGCACGGTTACGATTTTCCTCTTATCAGTGTCGTAATTAGAGCATAAAGGACAGTTTCCACGAGGTGACTCCGTTTAAAATTTTCAGAAGGAAAATGAGCTCTTTCCGACCCTGTTTCTTGGCAAGAAGCTGGGACAACCGAACAGTATTTTACGTGTGTTGGCAATTAACCGAGGAACTATAAAATAGAAATTTCGTTTCCTCTATGTTTTTGAAAAATAAATATTATTACGAGAAAATATGCTTTCTGTAGCATTAGAAAAAAAAAATTCATTCAGCAATGAACAGTGGATTAATAATTCGTGAACGATAGTCTTCAAATTATATCACGTAGGAATCCTCGAAAATTCATAGATGCAATTCTCGATTGATCCTTCAAATTGACATCGGAGAGACACAATCGAAGAAGAAGAAGAAGCTACTGGAGCAAACAGCGACAGAAGCCTTCAAACTTCGACAAGCTAAATTCGATGGAAGTTCCGGGGCAAATTCGAGAGAGACGAAGACTGTTCGGGCGCACGTTTCAAGTCTCGGCCCCTGGTGTTCCCGAGATCGACACCCAGAAAACAAGCAGCGAGATCGAGGAATTCGAGATTCCTTAGATACCGTGCGAGGGGAAGGATAGATCGGTCGGATGTCACGGTGAACTTCCTTCGTTATCGTCGTTGCGGGATGACATACGGGTATTATGGAGGCAAAACCAAAGATGGAGCCGTAATGTCACTCCTGTTCGGTGCAGGGACGGCCGCGTATCGATTCCGAGTGCACGGCAGGACCGGCTGGCGCACAAAGTAACCGGCGAAAAACCATGAGCGGCTGCTTCGCGGATGGTTTGCTCGGATAAGGGCGGGAAAAAAAGAACGGCCGGGAATAGAAAAGAGAAATCGAGCAACTGGAAGTGAATCGCCCGGTCGAAAAACGTCTCCGAGTATTTCCTTGCTTCCCGATCCTCCTCGGCTGTTCCCACCCTTACATTCGGCCCTGCGTGAATAAATTTTCCATGCACCACCCCGTCTAATGCCAAGAAAGATTTCATCTCTTTCCAAGAAAGAGCCCAGGAAATATGTGCACGCTGCTGCTCAGCCTCTCCTGCTTCCCGGTCAATAAAATTTCAGTCATCGTCAGTTTCATTAGTTGGACACATTGATCATGTACTTTTAACCTCCTGAAAGGAGGATCTTTAGGTAAATGCAGAAACTACATAATTCTGTATCCAGACATTTATACTAAACATAAATTTTTTACCTTAATTACAACCAGAAGCTGTCAAATATTAGGGGGTCCGAAAAGTAATAAAAATTTCTTCGATGAGCTCATTCACAGTTAGTTTAAGTCGACGGACTTTTTTAAAAAGGAAATCGAAAACTGCCTTTACGCTGGCAAAAAGTGTTAGAAAATGATGGAAATTTTTTTAATAAATAAATGTTTTTGCCAGCAAAAAAAATTTTGATTATATTTCGGTCCCTCTAATAGAAATTCATCCACTTTCTGAATAATTGTAACAGCCTTTTCAACGTTTTCTATCTTCGCCACGAAAGCACAAAATCCACGGTCACAACGAATTACGATTGTTTTGTACTCAATAAACCAATCTTGTTGTTAAGACAATGTTCAATGTATTTTCCAATTAATTTAGTATGAATTCGCCCAGCAGGTTGTTGATAAATCGGTAGAGGATAAATCGAGCAGATAATTAGATATATCGAACAGCGGTTTTTTATTCGAAGCGCAATCCGGTAATCGGTGTCGTGAATCTTATCGGTCACCCTAACGCAGAAATCGGTCGACGGGAAACCGCGATGTTCGCCGCGATCTTTCCGCGATTTAACCAGCAAAATGGCAAACGAGGGGAAACACGTAATCCCGTGGTATGACGAGTGTAAAGTTTTTTGTCGGCGGAGTACCACCGCTCGACCGTGTTTCCGGGGCAGCATGTAAAGTTCTATACACTCGAAGTTTCTTTGCCCCACTGTCGTTTTTCTCACAGACGTCGACGACGACGATGGCGACAACGCCGCGCGATCGTTTCCAGTAATTATGCTTTCCTAGCGTAGCCCGATACTTAGTTTATATAATTATTCGGAGCATTGTGTACCACTGACGATGACAACATACGGCGGGCCATTGCGGTAAATATTTGTTGAATAACAATGGAATCTGTTGGCTAGATGCAAACGTCTTGCGGCTTATCCGGGAGCTTTTCTAATTGATTGACACCGAAAGTGTCATGTACGATTATCGAAATACAAATGTTTATTTAGCTGTCAACATAACAGCCACTCTAAAGCTACACTTTATTTTCTTGGAGAAAGATAACAATGATAAAGAAATTTATCTGCTTGAGAAATAAAAGTGACGAAGAGTTGATCACCGGTAGACTGCGAATTTTATGTAATTACGCCAAAAATGTGTAAATGCAATTTAAAGCAGCAGTCAGATTAAAAGAATTTAACAATATCAAAACATTGGTTTCAGCTTAATGAAGTCATTAAAGAAAAAGAAGATATGTCGCATAAAATGTTTATTTTGCATGAAAATCCACATAAAAAAATAAAGATTAGAAATAAACATTTCGTAGTATTGTGCAGTCTGTCTAGAATAGACACGCGATATCAACATATAATATTTGTTCCCGTATCAGTAAAGCAAATCCACGTTAATTCAATAATTATGTGGCGATTAGAGAAGGAATCGAACGCACGCACGGCGGAACAGCGAGCACACATCCCGGTAGTTGGCTGTAATTATTATAATACCTACTCGGATCCTACATCCTGCCGCTATTATCCTACAGCAATTATTTGCGCGTTTATTAATCCTAAGCGCGGCGCACTTTCGAATGTAATTCCGCGCGGATGATGGCCCGTGAAACGTCGGTATTCGGCAACCGAGCCGCAAAACACCGACGCCTGTAATGCCACAAATTCGAGCGCATAAACGCTGCGAGTACACGATCGTCAGCCGTAGTAACTTTCATTAATGCTTTCGCGTTTCGGGTCGAGGCAAGATGCTCGCGCGGAAAGTGAAGCGGTTTTCAGTTGATAATAAATTCACCCTTTACGACGCGAACGTAACCGAATGAGACAGTTAAACGCGTGGATGCACTGCGCGATTGCCGCGAAGCGACAGCCGGTTACCCTTTCTTAATAAACCATTGCTTCCTCTTCCAGCTCGAAGAATTCCCACGTGGTTTATTCGGAAAAACTGTTCTGACGTTAGTTTGTACATCACTAGGGGATATGTTTATCATCTCATTAAGTAGGAGGAAATGTTTGTAGGCCGTTCCGAATATTAGAGGCTCTACATACTGTGAGCTAATTTAGCCTATTCTGAAGGCTGGACAAAGTTATTGTACCAAATGTTAATATTTTTCAGACATACCACTGCTAGAAAGTATCTGCTCTTGCAATAAATGTGAATGGATACTTGAACCTTCGTTACGCATAAAATACATAACTGAGAATAACTGATTAATACAATCACTAAATAGAGACCTGTGTACTGTGTTGCCTACTATTTCCCTGTTTGTTTGCACTACGATTAAAATTAAGTGATAAATAGACAGCGGACTTTATGCATTTATAACAAAAATGAGTAGTTTTAATTTAAAACAGTGGAAACGCTAGCAGAATTTCAAAATACTGTCATATTATTTCCAACTTATTAAACATGTTAAGAAAGAGAACAAATTCCTATTTCACTCAAGTTCGTTGCAAATCAGATAAAAAATATTTATTTTGCATAAACATTCGTTGTCTACTGATAAAACATTTTTTAACGATACCACATATTGAAAATCATACCTGTATGATAAAAAAGAAATTCCTACACTAATATTTTTTACTGATAAATTAATATAATGCTTACTTCTATAAGACCGATTCAGGTTCAGGAGTCAATACCACGGAGCAAATGGTGTTAAAAATTGCGAGGAAGAGTCAATGGGCCATAGTAGACCGCGACAGTTGCTGGCACCGTGCAGGTGGTCCCTCGCATCCCCAATTTGGCAGATAAATCGGCTTACTTCGCATTCATTTAGGGTGAGGACCCGTGTAATACAGGTCTGGGTGTCCGTACAGGCGTAATCCCTTTAAAATATATCGCCGGCATCGAGAGGCTGTAAAGCCCTCGGAAATGATCGTATAATCATCCCTGATCACCTTATAAGATTTCCCAAGGCCTGTGTTCCAGGGTCCCGAGGCGGGCAGGACAAAGTGGACCGGAGAAGAGCGCCCTTCACCTGCGCGACCTTCGCACCTCGTCGGGGCCAGGGTTCCTTAAAAATCGGGCGCGCGATTAAGAGCGGCGCAGACTCAGCATGGTTCGCAGGAGATCGTTGAGCCCAGGCAAGTTTCATTAACGTGTTCCGGGCAAGGTCCTTATGCGAGCCCCCGCGCCTGGCCGGGCGATAAATTAGTGGCACGTTAAACGAGCCACCTTAGCGCCGTAGACTGGGCCGCCGCGCCGCACCGCGCCGTTACGCGATATATCCCGTAAGCGGATGTGTCGTGCACAACCACCAGATCTTGGACGATGGATGGCCGTACCGATATGTGCGCGCCTAGCCCGCCCTAAACGCTGCCCGCCGGCAATAAAGAGCGCAAAATCGTGCTCCAGCCGCGTTATTAATGCGGGGAACTATCGCGACGAGCATCGTTGCACCAACCCCTCCCTGCACGTTGTCCTCCACCATCTCCACACCCCGCACTCGAATCCCAGCGCCTTTCTTCCTCGTTCGCGCCAAGGACCACGCGATTTATTAACCCACGACGCGGAGCAGCCGCTGTGCAACCTTTACGGGGTTGGAATACTGAAACCGAAAGGCGATCTTCCGACGTGGATTAGGAAAAGAGTAAGTGTCCAATTAAATTGCGTTTCTGTACTGCGAGCATCATAATCGTCGGCAGAGACAGAGACTTGTACAGATTTCAATTCCTTCTGTAGAATAATCTCAGATTGTCATACGATATTTTCGTTGACATCCGTAAGCTCTATCAACTTCGTAGCACCGTTGATTAGTGGTAATGTGACTCTAAAGACAAGTGACTTTAAGACAAGAAAAAAACGTCTTTTCAGGCATTGATTCCCTGTTTCTCACATACGTTTATAAGCAATAGAAAACATCGAGCGCGGCACCATCCCTATTCCTAACTCTCGCAAGGAGCGAATTTACAATTCAGGGAGAGCTTCAGCCGCGAATAGTTTCGACGACTTTCAAATCCTGTTTAGATGCACGTAAAAGGAGTTCGAACAGTTTTTCCACCCTCCAGAAACATTCCGCCGCGCTCCTCGAGATCTTGACTCGACTCGAGTCGACTCGAGGGTTCATCGTCGAGCTTATCCCCTCTGGATGGCTGGCGGAGATTTCACAGGGCCGCGCGCGTGCACGCATCGTGTCAGCCCCCCCCTTCGGTCCCTCATGCATATTCAAAAACTTGAAGAAACCCGGTTGGATTGATGGCGAGCGCTGCCACGGAAAACGAACTCGTCAGAAATATGTTAATGCGACTGGTCGCGCCTCGCGAAATTTATAGGCCGATTCCGGAGCTTGTCGAATGTAAATCCCGGGCGAACCTCCCGCAGGATTAATGGCCGCGGGACCCCTTAGAAAAACGCACCGACGTCGTTACCGCATGTTTATGAGGCAGCAGCCGGCTCTCGAATGACGTGGGTAAATCAATCCATCGCGCCCGGTGTAATTCTACAACGCGGCCGTTATCAGAGACCCGTTTCTACAGACTCCAGGGCTGGATAAGCGGTTCTGGTTCATTTAAAATCCTCAAGTGTAAGAGACCGGCAAGCTTTAAGCGTTCAACGCGTAAGGCCTGCGTGAACTCTCGCTAAACCGCCTCGTAAAAACTTCCAACCGCCGAGCTGCCGCACGATGCTCTCCCATTTCGCTAATAATTCGCGCGCTTTAAATGAAACGGGGTCAGCGGGACTCTTCTAGTGAGGTCACTCGGTGGGTTACATCCCCGCTCGCATCTTTATTTTAAGAAAGATTTAATCTCTGCTAACCAACTCTCGTACATGGAGGATTATCTTCCAGGCCTTTAGGGATCCTTAAGCAATTGATTTATATAGTCACATTCGAAAATTGCGGAAGCACGTCGTCTTCTAGACCTAGATCTAGTTGTGGAATGATAATCTAACAGATTGGATAGCATAGATTTAGCAGACATTGGTTTAATTACTAGAATAAAGTGGCCATGCAATTGATCGACTTTAATTGCTCAACAAGAACAGACCTCCGACAATACGTTACCGTTAAGAGACATTATTTTCCAAGATAAAGCTGGCAAATGCTCGAAAGCAATTAAACATATTCCGATCGTTATCGTAGAACAGATGACGATTTCGGGTCGGCTTTCGGAAATCCTCGGACCAAATTAGCCGCAGCTGGGTCGGGATCTAGCGGCCAAAAGCGGAGAAGCTAGTTACAAGCAACATTCAATAACGGCGACGCGGCCGCGCTGGGACAAACGTTAATTACACCGCAGCGAGGGAACAATACGCGCCTCGTGAACGCAATTAATGCTCGTCCCGGCGTTAATAACGCGAGGCCGGGAGCAGGAAGCGCGATGACACCCGGTCGAATGTTCGATGACCCTCCACGGGTCGAAACGTCATCGGCGCGCTGCGTCACCGGAACGATCGGCGTCACACGGCTTACAAATAGAAGAGAGTCGGCCCGAGGGCCGCGGGGGTGTGGGGGCAGGGAGAGGCAGCGGTCTGGCGACGGTAGGTCAAGGACAACGATCCGATCCACTCCCAACAGGATGCTATCGATCCGGGCAACGCTACCCTAACCGCCGCGAAGTGGTTGCCATGGAATCCCCTACCGGCTCGAGCGGCCGTTCTTTTCCACGCGAACAAGATCCCGTCGCGTCGCGTCGCGTCGCGTCCTTCGTGCACTCTCGGATCAACGAGCAACCGGCTCTCCGCGACGTCACCGAGAGAAAGAGAAAGAGAGGGGGGCGAGAGAGAGAGAGAAGGGGAGATAAAGAGAGAGAAAGAGAGAGAGAGAGAAAAGGGAGAGAGAGAGAGAGAGAGAGAGAGAAAAGGGAGAGAGAGAGAGAGAGAGGGATCCGATGAAAATGACGGTCGGGAATTGGAAATCGTATCGAATCGACGGATCTCTTTGCCCCGAACGCGTCCAGTTACGCTGACCCCGACGAACGCTGGCCAACCATGCACGCTCCTGCTCGCTTATGTACAACGAGCTGGACTGAGATCCTGCTGGATGAGATACCGAGTGCTCGGGATGCCAACAGGCAGCTGAAAGTATACGTGTTTCAGCTAGGATGATGGTTCAGTTACATGAAATACACGTTTCAGCTTAGAAACGTCTTAAGGAATCCTTTATCAGTTGGACTACTCTCGGGCGAATCAGTACTCCTTGGACAATTCTTTATTATTTGACTTTATAATTATTAGACAGCGAATCTTTATGCAAAATAATAATTTTCTCCTTGAATTGCAACGAACTGGAATGAATTACACATTTATTTGCTTTCTTAGTATGTTTAATAGATTGAAAATAATATAACGGTGTTTTTAAATTTTTCTAATATTTAGACTTTTTTAAATTACATCTTACTTATTTTTGTTATAAATGCATCAAATCCGCTATCTAATAATTATATACATAGTGTTTTGATAGATACACTAGGTACGTTTTCGAAGGTCATTCAAGGACATTCACTGCATTTTAAATGTATCCATCGTTGAACGTGTTTGAAGGTGTTCGGTGCCTCATGTATTGAAAAAATCGACTTTGGACATCGATAGAATGATTTAATCTGATCTCAGAAATTTTTAGCACTCGATCAAAAATCATTCGAACGATCGAACTACAGACGATATGTAATCCGATATTTCATAAGAGGACGACCTAGTATTTCTCTTACGAGCTGAGATCACTCTACAGAAATTCTTCGAAAGCAATTTATAACCTGAAGTCACAGAAGTGGGATGAACATCCATCACAACTTCAGCGATCTTCTTTCGAAAACCAGATAATAGTTGGCGTTGCGCTGGCGCGAACACGCGGCGACGGGTAGTACGCAATAATTGATGATTACCGGTGAGTCGGTGGACCGTGTAATTAAAATAAATTAATAACGAGCGTGAAATAAGGCGGGAAGCGGCGGTGGGACGTTATTACGACCGCGGTTTGTTAAGGGCCAGGCTACTCTCGCTCGCCGGGACAAAAGACGATGCCGCTGGTGGAAGGGAGAAGTCGGAAGCTCTCCGTATTCAGAATCCAGGGCGAAAGAACGTCTTCTTCGTGGCCGATGCTCTCCCTCCCCTCCGTCGAAAGATTTTCGTGCCCTGGAAAGAACCCCCAACCACCCCCCAGCCTTCCTTCTTCGTCGGTGTTCTTCCACTAAGGCGATGCGATTTAATTAAAGGCTCCACTCCAACAGCCTCCGACCGTGACTGGGCTCGTGGCTTTTCTTCTTGGTCGGTTAACGAACCTAATTTTTAGTCGGATTGTAGATTACGTCGGGGATTCGTTCGAACTCGAACCACCATAATTCCCGGGTCTCTCTCGAGGCCGACGGTGTTGCGAACCGCGAGCTCGTTCGTTAACTTCGTCGGGCCGACCGTCGATCCGTCGACTGCTAACTGAATCTCATAATCGTGGCTCCGGTGCGGTGTTATTAAATTTGTAGCCGGATACGGTTGACTCGCGCCCGGCTGACTTCCTCGCGATGATAACGGATAATACGAGGACCCAGGACGAAGGGCTGATAAGAAGCGGCGAGTTTAAATTGCTTAAGGATCAATGCGCGATTACCGGGATCCCGGGTATCGATATTCGTTTAGGTTCGTTAGCCTGACCCCGTGGCTAACGAAGGTTAATGAATTTTGTGAATGGTCTACGCTTGTCGAACGCTCACAGACTCCCTCAAAAATACAAAAGTTTATTCCCGATGCAAAACGCAAATTGAAAACTTATCGAATCGTACTTAAGTAGCCAACAATTTCGAAAATATTGTAAATTCAAACGTTTCACATAATCGTTGCTAACCTACAATATTTTAAAGAAAAAAGTACGATTTTCTCACGGAATAAACAATTATTCTCTTAAATTGCAAAATAGTAATCAGCCTGATTTGTATCTACTCGGGAAGTATTCGCACTATACAGCAGAGTAATGATCAATTTCGAGCAAAATGAAAGAAAAAATTTGACTTCAGAAGTATTTGTGAAATTTTATTGATTTTTGAAAGATAGGTATACAATGTTAAAGTTAGGTATACAATATTCAAAAAATTTGGTACACATCACAAGTAGCATTCCTACCAAATTTTCGGATAGTCACCTTTTTATTTCCGTTTTGCACAGCCTGGGGCGCATTTTCACCCCATACACGGAGAGAATGTTAAAGCATCGTTGCTTATTTAAAGAATTGCTTAACTCAAGAACATTGTGAAAGGATATTTCTTATCAGGCTACACGTGTAAATTGTACGGATCCATTTTACAGATTGATACAATGGTTTGAATTTGATGAAGAGTGTCTATTTGGAAAGTTCCAGTTTTAAAAATTTGAAAAAATTTGAAACATATCACAAGTAGCATTACTAGATAATTTTTGTAAATTTTCCAGTCGTCAGTTTTTTATTTTCGTTTTTCTCAGCCTGGAGCCTATTTGCACCCCATACACACAGAGAAGGTTAAGGGGTCTTTGTATTTCTGGAGCACCCTGTACAGGATTCTGCTGACAAGAGCGGTCGATTAAAGATACCGGGGCTAATTTAAAATTATAGTCATCAATTTGGAGTATCGGTGTCTCGTCCGGGTCGGGCTCTCTCCCCTCCATTAAGAGCTTAACCGAATTTTGTAATCGGTCTCCATCGGCGAAATTGGCGAAGCGTGTGTGTCACGTTCCTCGGACGTTCGTTGTGGCGTCGGTATTTTTCGGGCTCGTACGGGGATGAATAACGAGCCGGGTCTGTAATTGCGATCGCCACCGATATTATTAAGTTCGCACAGTGCACGGCGGCAACCGGTCCACGACGAAAGACGGGGCTCCTTCGAGAGGGAGAGAGAGAGAGTGAGAGACGCGTGGTTAATTCGAAATTACAAGGGCCGATCGGTAATTACGACGACGAATTACCCGGCTCTCGTTGACGCGCTTCGTTACCGACGTGCGAATTTCCGACGGACTTCCCACCCTCGCACCTCCATCCAGGCTCGTTGAAAACGCCCGCCGCGATAATAAACGAATGTCAATACGAACGATATCCGGCAATTACCGCGACCATCGTGAACATAAAATATCGTTTCGCGCCACGGCGGAATTGCGTTACGCACTTCATTAATGTAATTGGCAATCGCTCGGTGATTATATTTAATCGGATCGATTGGATTTCGCGCGGCTCAGCCCCTGACCCCGTTAGGTCCGGTTCACACCGCGGATCGTTCCAACCATTGTTTCGCAGCACGAATTCTGATTTTATACGCGGTAATTCGCCGCTCGAAATCCTTACTACCCTTCGGTAATCTCTTTTTTTTCTTAATATTAAACCTACCGAACCAAAAAGCGAGTAAAATGAGCGATTGATGGAATGTGTGAGACGACGCGAGGGATTTCCGCGATAATGTTGTGGATTTGAGTGTTGTTTGGGCTTTGAGAGTTTCGCGAGAGATCCCAGGTAATAATGGCTTTGGACGTTGTGTCCTTGTGCACTCGGTTCGGCAAGACTTGGATTTTACCAGGCCAGTTGCACATTTGAGAGTCTGGTGCATTGGAAGCGTTGAAGCTCCTTTGCAGTGCATACCGAAGCTGGGACGGATCGCAAGGCTAACCGTAGTGCTGCCAGCGAAGGATTGTCCTAAGAGCAAGCTGGCAATTGTACAGGGAGTTCCAGTGGAACTCTGCTGTGGATCACTGCGTGTGAAGACCTGATGGTAAACGGTAAGAGAGCTCTCTTAGTTTTATATTAGAATGGCCATTCAGGAGGTAATAGACAAATCGTTGATTCTCTAAAATTGCGTTAGTTATTTTAAATGCGTTTTATGTGTTGAGCTTTCGTAGGATGAAATTTATGTATCATTTCCTTTTCATTGAATAAATCTAGTACGTCTCGCTTCAGCTTTTCCTCGTAACCCGTCGAGGTTTTTACGCCGAAGCACGAGGGTTTGTTTAACCAGTAAACAGTGTATCATTATTTCAGTAAAGTTCGAACCTTGTGCAATTATGAACTCCGTTTTTATATTACAAATTCTATTTTTCTGAATTACTAAAAATGGTCATTAAACAGTGTGAATTGGAAACAGTTCCTCGAATGATAGTTGACATGTTACTGATAATGTTTGCGATTAATTTGAAACAATATTCTATTTCAATGTGGTTATAAGAAGTTCGAATTCTTCAGAGTTCATTACTGTAGCCCTGAAGAAAATCGACAAATAATTCTTTTGTTTAATCGTTTCACAGTATCCATATGTGAAGTACATAGTGAACTCGATTGATCGTAAAAACACTTTTGTTACGTCAAGATTATTTATTACTGTCTGTCCTGTCACCAAGATAACAGCTTCATCTTGCGGGGAATTAATGGTTTTTCGATACTGTATGTAAAATAGAGATCGCGGTTTATCGAGATTAGAAGCGTTTATGGAAATTTCACGTACCGATGTAAAAACAAGGTAAACAAAATTTTATTTCCTGTTGCAGATACGTTATCGCGATTGTATTCAGTTAAATATAGAATTAATCTCTGTGTAATCTTCTCCGCTGTGTTTTGCTGACTGCGAGCCGCTACTAACGAATAAATTACAGTCGTTCAATTATGTTATTAACAGGCGTTCTTGAAATATGTGCGTTACATCTGAAGAGCGTAGTCTTTCTGTGATTGTATCAGCGAGATAAATTGTAACTTGAATATCAGCTAATAACTTCATTCGCGAAGTTAATAAATTGTGTCGTATACAGTGTATAAAAGTCGGAAACCTCGAAACATTAATCCTCATTAGCGCAGCTCATTGTTGGATCGTTAAATATCGGTTGTGTCAAAACCAGTTCGCCCGCCATTGTTGCCAAACACTTGTCACTTGCGCACCCGCCGCAATAATCTGGCAAACGTGTCTAATTGGTGAAATAGATATCATAAAGTTGCCAGCGGAGTAAGAATGAAACATGCGCGCAGCATGATCGAGAGAATTGAAAACGGAAGTGTCGGCGCCGTGCGCGCACAGATCACGATGCATGATATAGCGAACGCACGACCGCCGAACCTCGCCGAACTTCCGAACACACCGTGGAAATGTTACTAATTTGTTGGTTAATTAGTTAACACGGCTGCGGCCGACGAATTTCGATTCCACTTTGTTCGCGCCGCGCCGCCCGATCAACCGATTTCAGCCATAGAACAGTTTTGCTGACGATCCTATCGAAACCAGTTACAAAACTGGAAGATAAATAACCGGGCTGAATTGTTAGCAATATTTTCCAACGGACAAACTCGAGCGAACGGATCGATAAACAATAACGCCGAACCGGTGCGAACTGCAAAATTCATTATAATTCCGCGCGCCCCATGCATTTCGTTATCCGTTGTATTTATCGTGAACCAATTGGTTCAGGATTAAAGAAAAAGATAGTGCGGAATGATTTAAACATTTACCCGTCAATATTCATGGTGGAATCGTTACATATTTTTCCAGTAGAATGTACTCGGTAATTATTATTAATGCGGATAATGTGTTGTTTGGTCGTTTAAGAATGTGTTGTTAAATAATAATAATTGCGGACTTACGTATGCAGACGAGAATCGGGATTTCATTATTAAATAGTGCGTTCCGTTATTGCTTACCTGAAACAAGAAAAAATAACAATTAATCAACATTTATCGTTTGAGAATACTTTTTATTTTCTCTACTGAGCTCGAAAAATGGCTGATATGTATTGTAAAATAATTACGCCTTGTAAAAATGACATCATAGAATTTAAATAGATTTTATGTCATTTTTATTATAATATGTGCGTAGATACAAAAATGTGTATAATCATTTCCAGTGAAAGCATCATTATAATTTCAATAATTATATAATAAAAAAATGAGAAACCGGCCAAGTGGCGGTGGTAGGCTTAGCGTTAAAATAAAGAAGCCGAAATAAATTTCCTCAAAAATAGTCGAGTTAATCTAGAAAATGCCATTAGGTTTTCGAAAGAGTGGCACCGTTTTTTATTTAAGGAATGCCAGTTATAACGATGCGATGCACTCAATAAGCGATAAAAGGGGCAATTTCCATAATCGATCAGGAAACTGTCAAAACATTTCCACGGGCTCAATAATTGAGCCATTCAAAGCACACACACACGGATTCCAACCCCCTAAATTCAGGACTTCAAACGGCCACCGCCTACAATAAATTGTCGTCATCGTGCGTGAATGGTTGCACCTGCGTGCACCGGCTGCGACACGTCACGAGACACACGCGAACCCCCGTAGATTCCGGCAACACGATGCATCCGCGATGACAGCGATGACAAACGACCTTGTTCTTCTTAAATAATTTACCGCTGTCGTATTCCTTTTTTCTTTTTTTTTTCTCCACGGACGGACGAAGGGTGAGCTTAGGGGCACGTGAACTTAGAGGGGTTAACGCATCGCCAGTTACTCCGGAGATCGTTGTCGGTATCGAGCGTGACGATTGCTGAGTTTCGGTGACAGCAGAATGGAGATCGATTCGTTTTGCGTTTCAGTGGACGGTTAAGCAACACTTCACACCGAGCAATTATTTCCTACTACCTTTTCACGCCGAGTGACGTGTCTGTCTACCGATGGACGCTACTACTTAACGCGATACAACGGTGTGCTGTTGCTTTCTGCTTTAATTAATTCGTTAGTCCCGACCTGGACTTACCAATGGATTTATTTAAATTATAATGATGCTCATATGCAGTAAACTTTATTATTCAAGCCGATATTTTAATAAAACTCGAGCAATTGATAAATAATTAATTCATTAGTTTTACGCTATGTCATTTGTATTTTTGACTCTCGACTTACCAATGAATTTGTTGAAATCACAATGGTCTATACATGCTAGACTCTTTATTATAACATTTAAATTATTAGTTCAATGCTATGCCACTTTTTTTGTTGATACTAAACCAGCCAGGATAGTTGTAGACATTGTAAAGATGTTTCTATGTAACCTGATTTAATAAACTTCCTTATCCTAGTAGAATTTATTATAGAAATCGTATGAAATCTAAATAAATTCACTATTGCCATTTTTATGAGATAAAACATGCAAGTTAATTTTATGTCTGAGTCTGTTTAACAGAAATGATTCATGGGAGCAAGAAGTTAGACTCGCTATCGAGTGTATCAGACCGTGGTGGAGCGTAAAAATAGATTTCTTTCGTAAAAGTAATTTTAAAGGGCCAAGAGTGCAGTGCTTTTGATTCTGGCGGAGGGGTTGCGTCGGAAAATGGGGTAAGCGGATTTAATGACTGTAGATTGTCCGTGAGAATCATTTATGCCGTCCCTCGGTCCTGCGATCACCGAAATTGGACTCCAGGGAGTGAAGAGGGTCCTGTGCGTGGATTAGCAGTGACAGATCGGCCGGATACGCAACTTCCTTGAGACACACGCGCCAATCACTTGTCCGTCGACGCAACGTTTCCAAGCAATTACTCGACGTTCCTGACGAGGCCCATCGTCGTCCCGTTCAATCTGTCATCGATCGATCTCACAGAATTTCGGGCGCCATCGTCGCTCGCCGGCGAAAATCGGGAAACCGATTGAAAATGAACAAAAAGAAAAAATGAGGAAGCGGAAAAAACTGAAAATGGAACGCATCGGACGAGACGCGACAATGGCGAATGATTAATGCGACTCTGTTTGCGCAATTTCCGACGCGTTTAAAATGAAATCATTTCGGTTCTGATTGGGCGAATTCGTTTCGCCGGCTCGTACGTATGCAAATCGTTTAGAAGGTAATTCGATCAACTATCGCTGGATTCGTTATTGGGTTTAATTATCCTAAAATGCGACGAATTCAATTCTCGTCGCGCATCAAATTTGAGGATTTGCTTGACCGACGATGAATAAATAATTCGAGAGCGCGATGTACGTTTTTACACGGGGGTTAATATTTGATCGCGGAATCGTGACGGTGCTCGTTTTAATAGTACCCGATGGCGACCTTGATTGCGTGTCTTTGCGCCTCGATATCCCGCTTGCATTCATTATTTTATGTACGTTTCTCCGTAGAAACCAAAATTGCATCTCTATACTACATTTAAAACGAGTTCTCATAACAGTACAAGGCTGACAATTGTATAAATTGTTTAACAATGTTTAAAAATTTCTTTAACCCAACGAATTATAAAAAAGAAAATATTCGTTTCCAACTATTATAGATTTACTTGGTGAAATCGACCGATTACAAAGCAAGAGTGCTATTGAAGTTTGAAGCATGTTTTTTTAAAACTATTTTTGAATAGAATGTGAATTAAATGCACAACAACGATGATCAGCAGCAACAATGATTAGCAGCAATGTTTAAGCAAGCAAAACGATGTTTATCCCAATTAAAATTATCAGATTGATCAAAAAGGATTTTTACGAATCTGTTCGAAGACAACATACATTTCATTGAATGAAGCTTAAAATATAATAAAATATATTGCACATTTTATTAAAAAATATTAATCTTGTAATACCAACATCATAGTAAAGTGAAGTACAAACAAATGTTTCGGATAAGCTAATACTAAAGAAAGAAATATATTTCTAACCTGTTCCTGTTGCTCGCACCTAATGCAGAAAATTTGTATTTTGATGAAAAAATCTTTAGTCCAGAAGTCAGTTAACGAACGGTGCAACAAACAATAAAAATATGGAGGTGGTACGGCTAAAAATCGAGAGGTTTTCAGCAGGCGGACGGCATCGACCGATTAGAAACGCGAGCATTCGTTAAACGCGGAACAGCACGAATATGACAGACGCCATTAATCGTGCTGCTTTATGAGAGCGGGCCTCCGACGGGTGAAAGCCGCACAAAAGGCGAATTAATTCAGGAAATTTATTGCCTGGCAGCGTGGATACCGGTCACCGTCGAATCGACACCCGGCTCGTACACCAACGTCGGAGATCCACGAAAGGACGGTGGCTCAAGGCCTTTGCCAAGAAACCTTTGATAGCCCAACGAACGTTGCGAAGTGTGGCCTAAGCGGCGGACTGGCAAGAGTTGATTTATGATAATTACACGGTGGTGCCAACTGTTTGAAAAGTGTCCACCGTTCGCAATCAGCTGGGTCTCCGATGGACACCCGTACACGACGCTTAATGATTCGCAGAACCTATGCCGGCCTCCAGGAAGAAACCGCCCCGGACGTCTTCTTCAATCCTTCTCTCTCTCTCTCTCTCTCTCTCTCTCTCTCTCTCTCTCTCTCTCTTTCTCTAACTCTGTCCCTCTCCCTTCGTTAGCCATTTGTTAACTTCACGCTATTAGCTCGCCTGTCGTACCTTTCCCTCGACTTCCTACTCGCTAATCACCAGGGTGGCGATTGGTTACTAAATTTTCTATGGAGAGTGTTGAAACATAGCGACTCCGCTTTTGCGAAATCCTTTGACTGCAATTCAGGAAGTCAGCTAAACCGTGTCTTTAACACTAAAGCTACCACTACCGGTTAAGTAACCGGTTTATATTTTTCATTTTACAATTATTGAAATTATAAAGTTCCTTACACGGAGATTGATTCGATAAATTGTTTTATCCAAGCACATATTGTTAGCTAAAACATTTTAATCGTTTTTAGTGCTCGATAGGTTTAGCGTTAATTTGTAACTTACACGAGAATCTACAATGGGCGAATTAATTATTAGAGCTATTTCCATACATCGACGAGTTTACGACACAACAAGCAATTTTTAAATTAACGTTTGAAGGCATTATTATAAGAAGTTATTACTACAAGTAGTTGCTACTATAAATAGTTACTACCATAAAAGTTAGTAGTATTTTCTATGAAGAATTGATGTTTGAGAATTGTAAAATATACATTTGTATACCACTATAGCATTATCCATCATGTGGACAAAAAATACATTTTTCAGATTGTGGAGTTAGTAATTTGACCACATAGAAAAATTCACTTTTTCTTACTTATGCTAGAGATAGTTAAATTCCATTTTATGTGGTCGATAGAACAATCCAATTGCAGGGTTAACCCCTTATGCAGTATGTTTTCTGGTTACAGTGTCTAAAACTTTCGTTTATAATTTCTTAGGAAAACAACGAAGTCCATATTTATTGTATGCCTATATTTTATGTATGTATGTAATGATATTTGGTCCCCTCAGGGTTTCAAATCCATTCCACCACCTCTCCCTTTAACAATCCTCAACTATCGCCTAATTTCCAATTTCAGCGGGACCTACTTTTTATTAAGGTGGGTTCCGAATCACCTATTCTGCCAACAACACGTGAAACGCACCCAGAGGGTCACTTACCGGCTTTTTACCGAGCGGTCACCCATCCTAGGTGCGGACCCCGTCCTACGCCGTTTAACTTCGGTGATCGAACGAGAACCGGTATTTTCAGCGAGGCAATGGTCGTTGACTATTGTATGCCTATATAATTCTCCATTAGTTACAATATTGACAACAACAAAATGGAATTTTGTTTCGATTTAAAGGTAATTAATAATATACGTATTTAGTAGATTCTGATCGAAATCTTCACCACGAGTCTGACTCGATGTTAGAGTACAAGGGGTTACGGAAGGTTAAGAGAATTTCTGGCGAAGCTGTCTTTCACCTGGTCCAGTTTCGCATCGGCTTGGCGGCAGGAGAGCGTGCATCGAAATATTCTCGGAGACCTTCCGAGAACCATCAGCAGCCGAGCGTTGCTCTGAACGACTGGTAATAGACAGTTTAACTACACCGTTACCGACCATCTTACGAGCGTGGTCCCCTCGCCATCGACTCTCGACGTTCGTTCGACGGCGCACTGTCGTTGACGCTGACGACGCGTGTCATAGATTAATGGTTTACTCGAACGATCCACGGTTAATCGGGATCGTCGGTGCCGGGGTGAAACTGGTCATCTCTGCTAAATAATTGGTCCGCGTTCCTAATTCGCGCCGCGGACAATAGCGCGCGCGCCTCGCTCCGAAATCATAAACGCGACCAATGCGAATTAATATCGTCGCAAAAGTTCACGAACACAGACCAACACCGCTATCGATCTAGTAGTCTGACATCATTATCATGAATTTATGGCGTAACGCGTGGGTGGCAGTTCTTATTCACAGGTGACGGGGCCTGAAACGAATGGCTAATTTGCTGCTTTGTGCTTCGTCGCTATTTGTAAATGCGGGGACATTAGTCCAACGAAATCTGTACAGTTGAACTGAAATGAACTTATTGTTAGCAGATGGTCGGATAATGGAACAAATCTTTGGCGCAACTGGTACACGGTCCCATCGAGGACCAAAATTCTCTTCCGAATTTGTATAAACATCCACACTCTATTTATTACTAACAAGTAGACAATGGATCTTAATGCAGAATAAAAATTTTCTACCTGATTTGCAACCAACTGGAGTGAAATAGGAATTTATTTTCAGTCTTAACATGTTTTATAGATTGAAAATAAGCTAACACTATTTTTAAATTCTTCCAAACTTTTTACTGTTTTGAATTATACCGACTCATTGATGCCACAAATGCATAAAATCCGCGGTCTACTAATAAGCATTTTACTTAAACAACCCATAGTGCCAATCCATTCCGTTAGAAATAACGAAGCGTGTATTCGAGAAAATTCGATATATTTAATTGCTTTTCGGAAAAGATTTGCTTCACCACACGTGTTCAGATAACGTGAAACAGTAAGAAGAAGGATCCGGTAAAAGTGAGGAAGGACAAGAATGGAATGACACACACAAATAAACTGGTACGCCTGTCTCGATCGATTTGTTATTACCGATCGACAACGCATCGAAAGCGCGCTAATTTGAAGTCCGCAAATCCAATACATTTTGCTTAGCACCATTTATGTTCCTGCATCTTTCATCGTTGAATTCTTTAGCAACGGAAGCCTATTAATAGCAATTCTAATGACAACACAGCGTATAGAAGCAGTTTAATAATATTATTTTCGATAATAATCGCCGAAGAAGCTATGCAGCTGAAGATGCCTTGCAGAATTACGGAAGAAATTGAAATCACAGTGAAAAGATTATTATAGTTGTGAGTCAAAGTGTGAATAACTGAATACTTGCCCCTAACTTTGGGGTTACATTGTTCCCTTCATTAACAAACCGTTCAACAACGAACCACAATGCTCGAACACAAAGGCGAGGAGAGTACAATGCAGATTCCCGTGCGTAGTGTAAATACAATTGCAGAGGCAGTGAAAGTGTTAACAGCTAATTCCGAAAGATTTGTGTGCGAGCAGTTCGCGTTCCGGTTAACGAATGCATCGGCAGTTCGAATTACACACGGTTTACGGTTCTTTCTCGATCGTGGCCGGAGGGCGAAGCGAATTATTCGTTCGCACGTATCCAATCGCTTCCGGTTCGATCGAGCCGATTCTGCCGAGCCTCGAATAAAACTTTCGCCGCGCCGCGCCGCACCGGCCAGCTAGCGCACGCTAAGAAAATCGGGCTTCCTTCTTCGGGCTCCGTATAAAGGTGAGCAAACACAAGAAAAAACGTTAATCAACTAGTTCCATTTACGCTCCGAGGAAAATCGGCAACGGGGCGCGCGCTTCGTCAAAGAATTTCAATTCAATCGGGACCGGGCAAACGGCTTTTTATTTCGTCTTCTCCGTTTGCACGTTCGAGAAGTGGGACGCTCCCTTTTCAACAGTTTCAGCTTGGAAAAAGACCGGCTGGGAAGAGAGTGCTCTCGTGACTTTAAGCAATCAATACGATTTCCTCTGTTCTCCGGGAAACATGGAAGTCCTCGCGTCGCGTCCCGTCGCGTCGTTGGATTATCGATCGCGAACCTTTGATCCGATCGAGGGGACGAGCCGGCCAATCCAACGAGTTTTCGGGCTGATTTGCGAATGGTAATGCTACTTGGCAACAGCCTCGTTTGTCAATTCTATAGTTATAAGGTTTGCCTGGAGTTCGCTCCAGGATTCGTTGCCGGTTCCATTTTGTGAGAGCAGGGAGAGAGAGAGAGAGGGAGAGAGTGAGAGAGAGAGAGAGAGAGAGATAGATGGTGTTTATGCTCCAAATCGAAAGAAATCAGGACACAATAAATATTACTCTATTGGACTTGTCCTATGTACGAATTAATGACGCATTACGATTGGTCAGCTCATTCTTCCTTACAGTGATAGTTATGTATTACGATATGTAATGTGACGAAATCGCAAGTTGCAGAGCACCTAAAAATTGAAGCATATTGGTAAGGGAACTAGGGAAACGTAATTTCCTCTAGGGAGTTTCACCTATTAGATTCTAATAATATCCTTATCTCTATAATTTACAATCTCTGAACAGTACATACATATATTCTTTTTAAATTTCTAAGCACTTTAAACATTTCTGGGTTTATTTCGCTTTACAGGATTAACTACAAGTGAATACAATAACAATGTCTGTTAACACTAAATATGCTGATTACAATGTTTAAAAAAAAGAATGAATACAAAGACAAGCTTTAACATTTGGTTTTGATATGAGTGTGTCTACGTTTTGAGGGCCCATACTAAGTAGAGCATTTATTAGCTTGCGTCTTTGTGGATTATACAATTTGCATTGCCGTATTATATGATCAAGGATTTCGCAGTCCTGATTACGTTTACACCCGCGCTAGCGAAGCAGCTAGGTTATAGTAATTTTATAGGTTTACTGTAATAATTAAGCTTCTCCCAAGTTTTACATGGACAACCCAGGGTACAGAACTTTCATTAAAAAAAAATTCTGAACCGCTCATGCATATAACGCTTCAATTTGCTGTTGGTTTAATGAAACCTTAATAGATGGACTTACGTTTTCGTACAATGTTCGATAACCTTTGTAGTATTTTCCAATAGGGCAAGTCTATATTTAGAACAAATAAGGCAACAACCGCCCACTCGATTAATATTGATTATTAACCGCGTTTCGTCATCCATTCTGTCGTCAAACGAACCTTCGCACTCGCAACAGCCGGCTGGCATCTCAGTGGCTTCTTTCTTAGTACTGTGGATTCCCCGAAAGGTTTCTCGATGTGTTCCCCGTGCAATGCCTCGCAACACGCGTTCTCGGTTGTTTCGTACGTTCCCGAAAATATTTAATCCATTCCGATGCACGGAAGTTCGCATGCGAAGTGGGGCCAATCGGCGGGAGAGCGAGCGCAACTTCGTAAATGTACGATGGAAGTTTGGGATCTGCCGAAAATGCAGAACTATCCGAGCGGGACGTTGCACGTTCCGGTTTTGCTCGGGCAGCGCAGCGGCAAGAAAGAGAAGCCACACGTTCGCGGAAGTCGCGGAACGACCTTGCCACACGATATTGTCTCCAGAGACGGCAAAGAAACACGGCATATTAGCATAAGAGCCGACGCACCGGTGTTGTTCATCCGACGATCGTTGAGGGGGGTCTGATGGGGGACCACGGAGAGAGGCGAAGACAGACGGAGAGAGATAGTAAGCATCTCTTAACAAGCGCAGAGGCCGCGTCCTCGGTTGCGGCCGAGAAGATCGACCAGTTTTTGTGATAATCACTCAGGGAGAAGGGGGCAGACCCCCGGGGGCAAGAAACCGATCCGCTCCTCATCAACGACAGATTACGTACGAACCGGCCCCTGCGAGAGAACCAGGGGAACGAAGGGGGTTTTCGTCACACGGACGACGGACCCCAGGGGAGAAAAAGTTCGACCTTCACCCCGTGAAGGGCTCCTCGCAGCTGAGGAACTTCCTGGCTGTGTCTGGCAGATGGCGAAGAGTGATTGAACGCGTGAAAAATAAACGATTACCCGCGCCCGCTCGAGAATTAATCGTGGCCGCGCAATTGAAAAAAAATCTAATTAAATTTCTGACGGATGTCAGAGCTAAGAATGCACTCCTCCCTTTTCGTTGACACCGATCCGTTGGGTCCTTAGACCATTCTTCTTTCCCTAATTTTCTATTTTGATATTTAATATTCATTCCCTAAACTGAACAAAACTAATTTCTCTGTTGGATTCGGAGGCTAGTTTATGATTTTATGGAGATCTATAAAGATTTAAAAAATGTTTGCGCACACAAGATCCTGAGATAATACGCCATTCACATTTTTGCTGTACGTTGAATTGAATCAACGAAATATGTTCAATTCGCGGTATTACATTTATTACATGTATTACATGTATTAGGATTACATGGATTATATGTATTAGGATTACATGTATTACATGTATTAGGATATAACATTACAGATATTAGGAAATAACATTTTGCAATACCAGCAAAACAAATCGAACGTTTTACAGAATTCAAAATGATCAAGTAAATAAAGCTTTACTCTGAGAAACGTACACATATTCGTTTTTATCAAATGAAACCGTGAGAAGTATTAACATTCATCCAACGCTCGTGTCAATTTTTTCGCTACGCTTTATAAAACAGTACATTCTATAGATCGTATCGTTATTTATGGACAACCAGTTCGGCTTAGTTTTATTTTATTTGATCATACTTAATCCCCGTATCTCCAATGAGTCTATAAATTTAACGAATAATTTTTGTTGCAAGCAGTTCAAGCGACTTGTTTCGATTTTATTCTATAAATTACACAAATGTAAGTCCCGAGACTTTCATTGACTTTTATTTCTGTGTACCGATAAATCAATGGATCTGCGGAATCAATTTACACGAAATAATTCGTCGCCGCGTATTTGGTCAAAGACGTTTTTAAAAAAGTGTCAGTAAGCAGTTAGCGTTCGCACTGTACAGAACACACCTGTATCGGTAATAAAGTACATCGTCAAGTCTCTCGTTCGTTTTGAGGAAACTTTTCCACTAAACAATAAAACCAAAAATTTAATTGGATTATTTTTCTCGTTACACCAATGTTAAAACCACGGAAATAGTAACATTATGAACGATCGTAACATGATCGTCAATTGAGGATCGGAGTCGCAGGGCAACAGACCGTGTCAGTATTTAAACAAAATTTTATAACGCAAAGAAATTTGAAAATAATTTGCTCTTTATTTTTTAAGGATAGAATCTTGCTAATGATATAACCATTGTTTTTATATTCAATTCGAGCATCTAGCATGAATTCTGTGACTAGAAATACCAAGTAACGCAGAATATAGAATAGCAAAAAGTAATCGGCAGAAAATCAATGCTCACATCGAATCAATCAGAGTAGCGCGCGACTCCGTGGATTCCGGCGCTTTAATTATCGATCGCGGAAGATCCAGGGCGTTTAACATGTTTGAAGCTCAATTAGGGAGCGTGCAGTAAAAGCCGAGTGCAGGACTGAACTCCATCGTCCCGCATAAATGTGCAAATCGGAATGAAACTACTCCGGGTTCAGCACGAAAATCACTCGTCGGTGCGCTTGGGCGGTGTAATTTCGCGCGAGACCGACATTCCAGCGAAACTTTCCGCGTGTCACTCATAATCCTACGGAACGTCCGCGTGTTCCGACGGTTTGCGTCTGTCCGTTGGTCCGTCCGTCGCGTCGCGTCGCGTCGGTCTGTTCTCGTAGCACGCTTATTCGACGCGTTCTAGCGGGAACGAATTTTACATAAATTACGGTCGGGAACGCCGGAGACTTCAATGCTACTTCCCGATCGGGGAGCGTAATTCGAAGCCGCGAGAGGCCGCGGCTCGCGCTCCGTATCAGGAAACACCTTTCATTATTCAAATTAGCCGGCTAATCCGTTCCATTATCAGTGATGGCGCGCGAGTGCCCAACTCGTTTTGAAGTAAGTCAAGTCTCACCAAATATGATAAATATTGACATTTTTTATATTAATCCTGCGCATACTGTGCCGGAGTCACGGCTTTGGCGCCACACTGCCCAGTTCGAGAGCGTTAAAGGCTTTAACTTAAAGCACACAATGATGGAACGCTCACCGACCAAAAGACGATCGGCTTCTCGAGGAACGAGCAATAGTGGGGAGGATCCCAAATATGCATTAACGAAATATCGGTGTGAGTCACAAGTGACTCCGGCATTGGACTCCGCGCTTCAGCAGTCGGACGGTTAAGTCAGTTTCAAACGAATGAGGCATTAGCTGTGTTTAATGTACAGCAGGCCAGTCGGTATTTACCTGGGAATATTTTAGAAAAATTGTTTATGTTCCCTTGAAAATTTCGTCGTGGACGCTCGAATCCTCTCTGATTGAACATTTTGAAAGAGGAATATACGTTCATACTTCTTTTCTTTCTACTGGATTCGGAGAATTATTCCGTCAAAGTTCACATGTCCGAATCTCAATAACCAGGGTACCCAGCAATGAACAAAACAATTTACAATACGATATCATTGCAGGGATAATGCAACAGATAAAAATAAATATTTTTATGTAAAAACCTTAATTATTTCTTTTTAGGTATTCTTCATATTCTTTTACAATATTATCGCCTTTCTATGCTAGACGAGGCTTTAAAGACTTGGTTCTAGGTGGTAATAGTCGACTACAATCGTAAAAACCGGATGTGGATACCCGGGTACGCCGGTTATTGACGCTCGTAGTGAATTTTAATTATTGCCATAAGGGGTAAACAGTTAAAATGTCAAAATATTTAATTAAGATTGACACTGGAAAATGGCGAATTTCACATATTCTTTTCTTACGATTCGTGAGGTTACAGAAATATTTTCGTGAGACATTTTTCAGTCGACTTTATTCAAGTACATGCTACCATAAAAATCCTGTGAAATCTAAATAAATTCTGTGACTACTGTAAAGGAATACACATCAGTCTCATCAGTTAACACTACTGTCTTGTGCAGCCACAATCTTTTAGTAATGTTTATAGAAAGTGGTATTGAAGCTGTCGTCACAGAAATCAACTGTTTTGATTGATTTAACGAAGACTTTAACAAAACACGGTACTAATTAATGCGACCTTTTAATATTATAGATGGGCTAGGTGCACTTGCGCTATTTCTGCGAGCAAATTCGCGCGCGCGGCTTATCGGAGCCCGTAAATTCGGTTTACGATCGACAAGGAGGATCAGGATTTCTAGATCGACAGTTATGACGGCGCGGCTCGGGCCCTGGCCACCACGAGGGGCCCGCGATGCGACGGCAAAGTGGCCCCGGGACCAGAGACAAAGAGGGGGCCACGCGGACCGAGAAGAAAGGACGAGGCAGCCGAGAGCCGCCTTATCTTGATGCTGGACGAGACCGTCATAGGGAGTGAACAGTTCGGCCAAAGGCTCGCAAGCGTCTGGAGATCGAGCGTGCCGATACTGTGGCGAGTACACAACGATACCAGTTACACAATGAGCCCCGAACACCAATTACCGTCCAGAAAAAATGTTCCGCTCCGCGAGTGGTCCCGCGGACTCGCCACACGGTCTCAGTCTTTGCGCAACTTCTCCGACCCCGACCTCCTCCTCGTCTTCGTCTTCGTCTTCGTCTTCGTCGTCGTCTTCGTCTTCGTCTTCGTCTTCGTCTTCGTCGTCGTCGTCGTCGTCGTCTTCTTCTTCGTCTTCGTCTTTGTCTTCTCTGGCTGCGATCAACTGTAAATAATACCCGAATGGGAAGACCAAGACCGGAGGACCCTCCGCTCCGTGGCATAGGCGGCGATTTTTGCGGGAATCAACCGGTTACGCAAAAGAATTTCGAGATTTCAGAAAAGTGAAAGCCACCTCGTTCCTGCTGCCGATGCTTCTTGCCGACAGGGTCGTAATCCTTCTGCCGAGCTGTGACTCGATGGCTGATGAATTTCGAAAGACTCGAAATTATAGGGTACCTCCAAGAGAAGGCTCCGCATAAGATATTCTTGAAAGCCACGATGCTGAGTCACGTTTCGGTGGTCGGGGAAAGATCCGCGTGCAATTTCGAGTCTAAATGCAGACTCGGTACTCGGTTTGTGTGGATCTATTCCATGTTCGAAGCGATATGGAAAATAAACGAGGTTTTATATTTATCGATTGGAATACTGTGGGCGAAATTTATTTTTGAAAGCCGAGCCTGGCGCGATCCTCGAAAACGGTTGCTCCATATCCTCTCGTAGTTTTTGGTCCGTTTCGTTCTATGTTTTAATTTCGCCTATTGTTTTTCATTCGTATTCTCATTTTTTGGCTTTTTCTTTTTCTGGAAAGGTTATTCTGGAATCGAACAATCGAGTTGAACACATGAATCTCGCAATATCAGATGGTTCCCCAAACGTTTCAATTAGTAAAATCAATAGGAATTGTAATTTGTTTATTCCAGGTACTATTTTGTTTCTTTATAAAGAAAAATATTTTCATATTTGATTATGAGGTAGTTGTATACTAACAAAACTGTATAAACTAATTTTAAGTTACACACTAAGTCATATTGTAACATAATCATATATTTTATACTTTGTAATCTATATGCTATATGAACCTTATATGATTTGATGCAATAAATAATAATAATGATATTTTCGTTTTTCAGCGCAAATAGTTAAATTAGGTTTATCTGTGTATTTATAATATTTCCCATCGCAATTTCCACCCACGAAAATTTGAACGAACACATCAATTCAAAACGCAGCCATAGAAGAATAGCAAATTTTCCACTACCTAACACGGAGAACAAGCTGCGTCTTGTATCGAGAAGCGTTTGTGAATGAAATGAATGTGCAATGCTTTTAAGTGGATTCAGAAATATGCATTTCTTTTGCACTAGTTCCAAACGCAGCGCAGCGTTAAATTATGTTAAATATAGCGGTGCCGTTACGTCGAAATGGGAGTTGAAGACACTGGTAAGAATAATGGAGGTTAATGTGGCCTGTCTCGTACACTCAATTATAATGAAACATAAGCTAATAAAACAGAGAAATGACGATAGCGCCGGACGCAGAGCACTTGATGAAGCACAAATTGCCTGAATCCTATGAATGAGAGGTTTGCACGCATGCTGCGTTTACAACATTCATTTAGACTGCGCAACTGCCAGCAAACGGTTTTGCGATACGAACGGCGGTCGTCGTGTCATTAGTCATGCAAATACGTAACGCGCTGTTTATTATGCAACAATAATTGTTAGAAAGGATTTCCTGCACACGAAGGAAATCACTGCGTCTGTTCTGCTTTTTCTGAATGGGAGTGGTCGTATTGCCGTGCTGCATCTGCGATACCGGCTGCGTTAAACGAACGATCTTAATGTATCTTGGTAAGCTGAACAATATGATGCGCTTTTTGACTGAAATTGCAATTGCGTACGGATTGCATTATCTGTAGAAATATAAATGAGCTCGATGTATGTAAGAATATAGTAAAAATTATCGATATTTACGCGTGGACACGATGAAATTGCGACTATTTTGGATATTCAGTTGCTCATCATAAGCCAAAACCAATGTAACTTATTCAACTACTACGCTCGATAGTACTCGGAGACGCAAACCCGTCCTCTAAATCGCAATTTTACTTCAAGAAATATATCAATCACTGTAACACAAATTTACGTGTTGGTTTTTTTTCCCAGGATCGAACGTCATCAGTTCTCCAATTAACTTCTCAAAATATAAACGTGTCAATTTCCTGAGCGGTCCACGAGGGTTAATGAAACCCACAGCCCCAACAAAATTCAATTAACGACACGAACGACGTCCGAACGACCAACCCCGAAAGCTAATTAACTGTACGCCGGAATTCCCGTTTCTAGAGTAACATCGGCATCGTGTACTTTCGTAATAAACATAGTTATGTACACAACTGCATCGTTCACGGTTTTTCTCGTCGTGTGCCGTTTATCGCTGGCAAAACAGGGTCGCGCTCGGGTCCGATTGGCAAAAATCGGTGGTGCAACCCGCGGCGTTATTATCAGCTCGCCGGTGCGCCGGTTTATTGTCGTGGAATCGAGGCTGACCAATAGTTAGGGTCGGCCTAGTGTTTGCGGTCGGCGATAACGCGGGAAACGATCGGCCGATCGCGCGCGCGGGCCTATTGTTCCGCGGTGTGCAAGGAGCACAGAGACGGGCGAATCGAATTTTGCGGCGGCGCACGCAATCTAAACCTGGCCGCCGCGCCGCGAGGACAAAGAATGGGAACGGAACAAAAACGCAATTATCGTCGGACAACGGATTAATTAGAGGAATCAAAAATCGCCGGACAAATCGGCGCGGCGGGCAGGACGCGACGGGACACCACGGGCAACTGCGATGGCAGCAGCCGGTCGAGAGTTTCCGCGCGGCGAAATGCCATTGAACGCGGTGCCGAGCATTGAAATGATTGGGGACGAGCGGCGCAAACGGGATTTAAACGCGCGAAACCGGCCGCGAACTCCGCCAGCCGAACAATAGCGGCGTCCAATAATTAAACTGACGCGAGCTTTTGCACTCGTGGCAAGTGACGGAATCGCGTTAATTCGCCCGTGTACACAATACCAGCGGCCGGGGCTCGAATTACTCTCGACTTCCCTCGCCCGCCATCCACGGGCCCGAAACGCAGCCCACGCGGACACGTTACTTTGCCCCCTAAAGTGCCTCGGCACCCGTTCCTGACGAACGCATGAAACGACAACACAATCGTCTCCGTCCGTGGCAATTAAGAATCCTGCGCTGTCTCGCACTGGGTTGTAGAGCGTACCTGTAGAAATACCTCGAAGAAGACGTTAAGAATTGCAGCCCTGCAACATGTTGTCAAAAATATGCTGTCGAGGCTACAAATTAAGGACGGCTTTTGATATAGACGCGAATTTGCCTTCTTGCATTTGTTGAACTAATCGACGCCACAGTGGGCCAGGAGCCTGCTTCTTGCGACCAAAACTATTGTAACGTTATCTCAACGTTTAATGTTATATTATAGGTCGTATCGAGTTCGTATCGATACCAGTTAGAATATTATGAAGTAAAAAACATATATTAACGTTTGAAAAATTGACGTGACCTTCATCTTTTATGAAAAAAATGTTTACCCTTTAGCTACTGGTATTATTCACAAATGTGTCTGTCTAAACGCAAAACAAATAAAAAGAAAAGTTGTACAAATGCTAATACATTCATTTCTTATCTATATGTGATGATTTATGTACATCTACACACATTTACACACTCTACGTACTTGTTTCATCGATTCAATCTCGATGAAATAAATAAAAGTCATCAAGCAACTCCCGTTCCCGGTATAATTCATCAAATCGCTTATTGACGACAGCCGTATCTCACGAAAGTTTCGTACCGTCGTCTACTGACGACAGCCGTAGCTAAAGGGTTAAGTATTGTACCACTATGTTACTTGTAATAAACTCTCAAATCCAGCAATCAAAAATACAATTATTTTCCACATCGGTGTGGGTGGTCCTTCGAATGGCCCAAACGAAAAAATCTCGTATCATTTTGTAGAAAATACGAAAGTTCCCTGACAGAAAGAAGTGAAATGGATGATGTTGTTTTCGCAAAGGAACTAGTCGAAATCTGTAGATTTTCGATCAGGGAGATTTAGCCGCAGTTACGGCAAATTACTTCACAACACAAACTTCAACAGTTTCGAGAGATTGCGATGGGGAGCGCAGTCGTGTTTATCAGTGTATTGCTTTGACTATCAATAGATGTCCACCCCACGACTAGACGCAAATGTTATCAGTGTGCAGTAATTCTCGTGGGGTGGACGGTTGCTGTGACTATCAATGTGCTGCTGCACACTTGTGTTATGTACTGTTATCACTGTCAATAGCCGTTCTCCCCGTCAGTATGGAGCATGAAGTGTTTGTGGCAGAGCATAACTGTTGTGATTAGATCACGGATTTTATGACAGAAGTGAGTAAATGCGAACTGAATTTAAGGCTATTCAAGAAACAAATTCGTGTTCATCTCGCGTATCCCAAAATCGATGCACAAACCGTTCAGTTTGCACGAATTATTTATTTATTGCTTCAAACTATATAAGGTTTATAATAGCATATACATTGCAAATTATACAATATGCGATTATGTTACAGTATGGCTTAGCGTGTAACTTACAATTATTTTATATTAACATGTGTCTGATTCAAACTTTCGTTCTATTGGGTGGGCAAGAAAGTAATTTCGGTTTTTTTTGTTTCAATAACTTTTTTCTTTCTGACATTTGATAACTAACATTTGATAATAAGATTGCCGAGGGGTTAAAACATTTTATCGATTAAAGTTCATTGCTCATATAAAAAGTTGGGTTCTATTTCACCTTAAAGTGCGAAATTACCTTTTTGCCCATAAGTTTCCCCTCAACTTTCAGTTATTTCATAAAACATTCAAAGTGTCGCAAACCATGTATTAATTAAACGGTTCCTTCACTGGCGTCTCTATCAGTAATTTCAGGACGCACATTGCACGCAACCATTAAATTCACGCGAGATTGCCCATAGAGAATAACCAAATTAAAAGTAGCGGTAGCGGAGAAGCGTGTGGAAAAAAAGCGAAAGAGAGAGAGAGAGAGAGAGAGAGAGAGAGAGAGAGAGAGAGAGAGAGAGAGAGAGAGAGAGATGGTAGAGCGTTCGCTTTTGAAGTTTTTTGCACCGGATAGCGAGGACCAGGCCGTAATTTGATCGTCGGGCGCAAGGCGGGTTATGAATATACAAAACCGTCCTAGAATGGAGCGGGTTACCGGGTCCAATGGACAATAGCGATGGCCGCAGTTCGATAATTAAACTGCGGTCTTTCGTACTTACGAGTTGTAACAGAATCGCGTTAATCCGGCCGTTTCCCATCTGTGCACACACAGGCCGCGCTAAAGATATTCAAATTACTGGTCAATTTTAACCGTCGTCCCATAGAGAAGCGACCGATAAACCTGCTGCGTTATTGAATCTGCTAAAACGATCCCCGCAGACGATTTTCTGTGTACACGAGCGCTACACAGGCCAACGAACAATGACTTGATGATTAAATAGGAGAATGTTACCGCAAGACACGTAATTCTCTAATCACGGGGCCAGAGAGCTTTTGGGAACATTTTCCTACACGCTGTTATAAAACTGGAAGCATATTTTAGTGACAGTGTCCCGGAAGACAGTTTTACGCGCGTGTTGGGACGCAATGTAATGTGAGACCCACAAAATAGGTCTCTGCAACGAATCCGACACCAAAAACACAAGACTTCGACCACCCGACGCGAATACATAAATTAGGTGAAGAGTCGAAGGCTCTTGAGTCCGAAACGACGGGACTCGTCCGATTTCTTGGGCGACTTTCCGGCGCCTTAACAATAACAATTGTAGACAGCGTCTGGACCATTTTCTACATTTCACCCCCAATTTTCTCCCACTTTGCTTTACCATCTCCACAGTTTCCACAGTTTATAAAAAGGGTCGTCGGTGAGTCTCCAGTTAGTCTCCAGTCAAATCTCTAAAAGTTCACATATTTGTACAGTCGCTCTAAATACAAGTTATTGTTACTTACATATTCAAACATTTATTTAAAAACACCTCAACCCTTCAAACGACCTAGCGCGGTTTTAAGTAACCAAGCCAGGAGTGATAGATGTGAGGAAGGTCAACAGATCGACTTTTCCGTCTACGCAGGCACATATACAGCGAGTGTAAGTAAATTTTGGTTTATTTATTCTCGTATATTAATACTGTCTTAGTAACATCTTTTACTGTAAAATGTATAAAGTTTTTTCTGGGGTTACACATTAACACAAGTTGCAAGCGGTTATATTAGTGATAGAATTGGAGGACAAAAAGTGGTCCAAACCAGATGCCGGTGTAATATTATCTAGTTTTTCTGGGGTTACTGTAAAATGTACAAGGTTCACTTCCTTTTAATGTACATACATACTTGTCTTTTGTTTCTAATTTGGTATGCATTGTAATTGGTATGCTTTACTATTCGTTAATACTCAAATCGGGACCGACTCTGGGCTAGTCAGCGCACTGATGCGAAAGTTTTTTTACAGCACCTCCCTATATTTTTTTAGAGACAATAGCGGCTAATTTTCGGGTAATAAGAATAATACAAATATTAAAAACGACACACATCTTATTTAAAAAAAAATAGTTTGATGCTGTGCATCACTTGCATCGTGCCTTGGATCGGACCTGACTCAAACAGACCTAAAGAATCCATTTCAACTTCGAGGTTGTTGTAACATTTTTCAAATCACGTGCTTATAGGAAGCGACACTTGCAGAACAGGATTTAATTAATAATAAATTAATTTTATGTTTTTTAGTCTCTCTTTGTAGAAACCCATGAATAAAGAAAAAGTTAACAGAACACTTCAGAATTAATCAAATGAACAAATGAACAATTTTACGGCTAACAAACAGCCTGTTGCGAAATAGAAGAATAAACAGAATTAGCAGTAGAGGGAAAGAGACAGGCAATTCGCGCAAGTAAACAGCAACATCGACCGATCGTTAAGGCGTTCGATCACGCTCGATCGATTCATGTTCTCAGTCGATTACCATATCCCGAAATTCTCGAGTCTGTGCAGCACAAGGTACCTGGCGTATCGTCGACGGGCGATCGACCCCGTCCACGATAAATTAATTAATAATGTCGGACCCGATAACGTCTTAATTGCCGCGGTCCCTCGTAACGTCGAAGCTAAGGGCGGTGGCTAACGTCGCTACGCAGAACGTTGTCCTCTCTGTAGCTCGTTTAATTAAATTAGCAATTAAAATGCCGCCTCGTTCGCCGGTCACCGGGTTTCGTTTCTCTCGGCGCGGAGAGACCGTTCACGTAGAGGAGCGTATCGGACGAAGAGCATACGTCGTGTCGCGCAAATGTCGGCCGCGAATTCGGTTTTAATCCGCGCACGAGACGATTCGATTTGTGCAGGGAATCGAATCGTGGCGCGGCGCGGCGGTGCAGCGGCGTATGCACGCGGTCGCGTCCAGTTATCGTGTATCAATCCGACGATTTGCGATGAACGTGGCTTTCTCTGTGCGTCCCTATATCCGACTGCCAGCTTTCGCGAGATTTCGCAAGCTTCCGAGAGCCGGTTGTCCGGTTATTCCGATCGCCGGTGACAAGATCCCTCTGATCCACTGGTTTCGTGCTACACAACCGTCTTTACAACCGCGATCAGTTTACATGCATGGCACTTTGAAAATCGCGTTTCGATCAGAAACGTTCTGCACAAAAACTTTCTACGATAGTCAAAGGAAAACAATATTTTGTATATTCATCCGTTAACATTAACGCGTACCATAATTTATCTTTTTCCTCAACGTCATTATTAAAATGTGTTATCGACATACACCATTTCTGAAATATTGAAAGAATGTCGTGTCCTACGACTGTGGACGACAAACTATATAAAATTAATCTGACTATCGTTCAGTAAATTGTGAACAGTGTAAAGCACATTAAACTCACTCCAACACATAGAACCATGTGATTCTGACGGTATTCATGATTCCAAGTGCACGAACGGTTTTGGGAAATCTAGGGAATCCTCTAGGTTCTTTTCGTTCGACCAAACCACAAAATGTTTAGGGTGCTTAAGTTACAACTCTGACGGCAACGATTGGGTAATGCCGTTAGCAGAGCCTTCCTGATAAATGATTGCAATTCTTATCGCTACTGAAAAATCGCTTAAGCTGCGGCCGGCAGTGACCTGCGGCGTTAAAATCCGAAGAGTCAATTAACAGGGGCAAGTCTAAATTTGGCCAGGAAGGGGAAGATCGTTAAGAAGGATCTCCCAAAGGGTGGGAAGTCCGAGGATTGCGAGCAAAGTCCTGATCCGTCCCGTAAACAGGGACTAAGAAGTCGGTTCTTGGAGGTAAATCGCGCACGTTCGATCGGGTTGGTCGTGACTCGCGAGAAATCGTGGAGGCGTTACGGGGAAGCTATTCGGGGCCGTCGAGGCAAGTGGATCGAAGGCGTCGTAATGCACAAGGGGGCTCAAACCGCGGCAATGCCCATTGACAGCTCTCGACGTAGGAACAAGATCGAGAAGGTAGTCCACGTAACTCGAGCGTACCCATAACGAAAGCCGTGCTGGCAGGAGGAGGAGGAAGAGGAAAAGGAGGAGGATGAAGCGGTGGCGTATGGGAGGTGGGAGGTATGGGTATAGGAAGTCCTCAAGGTTAATCGCATCGCGGCGACGGAAAGCTATTGCCGTGGCGGAAAGTCGAGGAGGAAACGACATTGGATGAGGAGGGCCGAGGCCATTTATTCGATTCACGGTAGAGCGAATACGGACCTACGTCTAGACGTACAAACGGCCCCGTCTCTTGCTATCCCTTGTCTTCTCTCCTATTTCTCCATACACGTCAACTTTTCCTCTCTCTCTCTCTCTCACACACACACATACACACACATACATTCTCCCTCCGCCTTTCCTCTCGCCTTTTTCCCTAGCTTCTCTATCCACCGTTTTCTGTCTGATCGTGCGCCTCCTCATCTTCCCCACGATCGGCTCTACCGAATATATACCGGCTCGTCATTTGCCGCAGGATAGAACCAACGTGCACTCAGAGGGGATCCGGTTTTGTACGTGTATAGGAACGTGTTCCGGATCAGCGAGACCAGGCCCGTGGACTTCCGCCTTGTCAAGATTGGATCGACGTTGAGTCTGGTCGGGGAATTATTATCCGATCTTTGGAGGACCCGGCCTCGTCACGCTCGACCTGTGTCCCCCGTGCACTGGCCCTCTCGATCTTCTATACATCATTCTATTTTTCTATCGTCCTCCGACTCTCTTTTTCTCTCTTGCTCTCCTTGGATCTATCTCCCAATTCCGGCAACCTTTGTTACGCCACGAAATCAATCTCGTTAGCCCCAATCGTTACCCCTGCACTACCCCCCGCACCGTCGAGGATCTCTTATGCGACAAACGGGCGCTCTATTTTCAAAATTCTCCAGTGGATGTGGGATGCGCGTTTGGCTCCGGCTGAATAGTTCGGCCCATTGAACGACACTGGAGCCGAGGAGAGCAGACCCCCGACCAACGGAATTTCGAAGGAAATGTGTTTGTTATTGGCCCTTTGGGTAGTCAAGATGTCGTTAAGCTAGTCGATTCTTAACCATCGGAGGTTCCGCTCGCCGACGTACTCCGTGGCTCCTCCGCCTCACTCTTCTTCTTCGTCTTCTTCTTCTTGTCCTACTCCCTGGTATGCTGATTTCGGGCACTAATATTGACCGAGCTCGCCGGCATTCGCGAACGATAATCATGGACAAACGTTTTCGAATATGCAGGTTTTATGTCGACGAAATCTGATTGTGGGTGCAAGGTATCCAGGACTAGTGAAGATTAGGACAATGGTAAGCTACTGCTGCTGATTTGATTATTCCAGCCCTTATTTAATGTATCATTTATCTCAGATTGACATAGTGGTGAACAATCTACATAATGGCAAAGTGAGGAATTGATTTTACAAGTAGTAACTGGAACCAATGATCTGAATGGACGTTTAGAGCTAGTTTTGAATACAGAAAAATGCAATGCCTTCTTCTAGAGAGCTGCAACTAATTTTTCTTGCACTCGACATCGACTGCAATCAGTTTCTCTTGACTCATTACCCATTTACTTAGAACGATAACAATCTGAACAGCACACAGACCGCGAGCGCGTCAAATATTTGTTTTTCTTCGTGTACCTGACACGTGTGATTCGCATACGCGAAGAACGCGTTGAAGTGTCTTCGACGGGTGAATTTGTTCACCGCGCATTATTCCGGATTTCCAGGGAGCCCGGGTCGCTAATATTGAACAGCGTCTATATATCAGAAACCAGGTATAAGGATTATCGCGATCCACGAGTGGCTGTCCTATATTGCAGCAGCTTCCGTATCCCAAAGATTGCTGCCGGCGCTGAGTCACTGAATCCCGACACTCCATATTCGAAATGTTAATCCTCCGAACGAAAACAGTTTGAAGAACTCGGCGAGCAGACGGCAGACGAGGATCGATCCTCGAGAGCGGAGTCCTCGTTACATGGGAAAATTACGGGCCCAAGCGGAGCGGAACGGAACGATACACACGTACCTAGGTCAAACAAATAGGAGAGCGAGAGAGAAACCTAGAGAGAGAGAGAGAACTCTGGAGAAACAGAGAGAGAGAGAGGGAGAGAGAGAGAGAGAGAGCTGGAGGCTCGGTTCTGAGCCGCTTAACCGTCGCGTTTCCGATCGTTAAAGTCGCCATCTCCGCGACTCCCCTCCGAAAACAATCAAAGCCTCAAAGTGTACACGCCACGGAACAAATATTTAGCAGGTCGCGTCGCGCGATCTCACGCCCGTTTCACGCCCTTATATTTTTAGGCGGTTCGAAGCGGGGCTGGTGAAGGAAGAGGAGGAGAGAAGGAGGCGAGAGCCCATGGGGGGATGGTATGAGAACTTTGTCGCTGAGGGTCTTTCCCCTGACTCTCTCTTTCTCTCTCTCTCTCTCTCTCGCTGGACAAAGGCGCGGCGTCTGTTTGCGGACCATGTCCACGCAACTGGCCACAGACCGCGAACCACGCACCCGTGCACAGAGTGCCAGGCGCATACGCAACACCTGACCGCAACGTAAACGTCACGACGCCTAATTTACAGCTATTTTTACGCGGGTTCCGCGCCACGCCGCGTCGGATCAGCGAAGCCCCACTTCCAGCAGGCTCGTAAATAAGGAAGAGTGAACCGGAGGGGCACCAAAGGGAAACCAGGGGGGTAACAGAGGCAGACCGCGATTCGCACAAGCGGCCAGAGCGTTTCTCGCGCGTCGATATACAACCGAGATAGCCGGCCCCGACCGGCCAGGCTCGCTCGCTCGCTTGTTTCGCTTGCTTTGCTTCTTCTTCTACCTTGCTGGCTCTCCTCAGCCGACTCCGAGAAGCCTTCCCACACCGCGCGTAGAATCGGCCCAGGCCGCTTTTATCTCACCTCGCCGGTCTTAAGGATAACAATAACGCCGGCGAATCCGACGTGAATCCTGATACCCACCGCCGCGCCGCGACCCGGTTATTCAATGCGAACCTGCATCGCCAACGTGTGGTCAGCGGATCGCGTGCAACTCCCTCTTGATGCCTCGGTAATGACGCGAACATCGCCAGATAACTGATTGCCGGGGGAATGTCGAGAATTCGGTACACTCCCGGCAACAAAGTATTGATTAAGATTTGAGTAAGCATGAATACGATTCCGGATTTCGATGTGAGAATCCGTTTTCTGATGGTTTCATTGGGGAGTGTTTTGAGGCGCTCGCTGCTGGCTAGTCGAAGCCGTTGCGAGCACGTGTTGTGGGAATGGCAAACTTCTGTAATAGCTTTGTTAGAATAAAATGTCACTTATTTATGTTATGATCTTATAATATTTCTTTTTATATATAATTTCTTTTTAATACTAAACGTACCGAGCTATTAAATTAACAGGCAAATGTTGCCTTATAAAAACGACAAGATTTAATTTATTTAGACATTGTTCGGTTGTTATTGCTATATGTGCTCCAATAACGATATTTATTACATCATTTCTTGTGAAAGCATCTTTATAATTTCAATAATATTAAGATAAAAAATCTAGAACCGGTAATTCGACGTCGTAGTAGTAGGTTTAGTACCAATAAAAAATTCTTTTTTAATTTTAAATCATTGTATAAGTACGGAAATAAACGGATTGCAGAACCGAAAATGCGTTCAGTAGCGAGGAACGCCAGGCCAGGAGCCATTTACCGCGCGTTTAAAGTACCAGTAGTGAATATTTGATCAGGGTACGCCGCAGGAATGCGAACATCGTGAAATCCCGAGGCACGTTTAAGCGACCTCCGGAAAAATGACCCGTGGCAAGGATTCAATTTCAGCGGGGCTGTCCGACGAGGACGGTTCGTTAACGAAAATAAGGGAACGAAGGCGTCCACCGAAGAGGCAAATCATGCGATCGTCAACCACAATTATCATTCTGGTGGGGGCCGAGGCAGCGATAAACTTGTACCCGGGGCGACTCGGTGCGTGTACGCGCAAAAACAATCCGATCGTTATACACACGCGAGGCGCATTGCATCGCATTGCCGTCGCGTTGGATCGCATCGTTTCGCATCGCTCCGCGTTGCGGAAATTTCTTCGAAACGATGCCGGATCGTCCGGTTTTTACCGTGCGACTGGGCTCAGGACAAGAAACGAAGAGCGGAGGGTCTCCAATTTACACGTACTTGCGAGCCTGTCGTAAAGCCCATGTAGTCACGGAACGAACGAATGCCCACGCATTGCGTGACACACCGTGAGACCACGCGGTGCACCGTGCGATCTCTCCACATTGCACACGATCTCCGCACGGCAGCCTCACCTGGCTCCGAGAGATCTATAGACGACTCCCGTTCGATCTGCATACGCGTAACAGCGAAAAATGGTAGCCGACGCGAGGAGCTGAATCTCACCAGCCCAGACTCTCCTATTTTTCATTTTGTGCGGCAAGTTTATGGGGGCTTTTAGAGCCGAAATTTATAATTCTTAACACCTTCGAGCGGGATAACGTGCTGTTATGGCGCTCGAAATTTATCGTCCATGATACAGCACCGAGATTTAGAGGAACTTCACGCTGTACTCGGCTGGTGTCGATGGAAATCAGCTCTGCTGACTTCTCTGCATCCTAGTCAGCATTCTCTTCAGCGGTTATGTACTTACATTTAACACTCTGATGATTTTATTTAATCACAATTCCTTTCTCCGAAATTGTTGTACCAAACAACTTTCAGATTATGGGAGACCAATTGTTTTTCACACAATTTTACTTTCTAAGTGAATTGAACATTGTACATTATTCAAGAACAGTAAATTATAAAAGATCAATTGCTTTTTTCATATTTTCAAATCTCAAATGAATTTGAACATTTCTATTGAATGAATTAAACATTTCGTAGAACAGCACAAAAGGTCTTCCAAATTACTAAAACTGAAGTGTTTTATACATAATTTCGTTTTTTGAACGAATTAAAAATTTAACGTTTTATCAGAACAGAATACAGATGAATTTTTATTCGACAAGCGTAAGAGGATTAATGTAATTAAATCTAAATTTGAACATTGTGTATTGAAATTGTGGGTAGCGAAGTATCTTACTGGTAAGATACAGTACAAACAGAGGACTCAGTGCTGCAGTATCTCGATTTCCAAAATGTTTTCCAACAAAGGCTCGTTTTCTTGTCTCCCGGAATTTCGTGGGACCTCAATTATGGCGTTCCTGGCAAAAAGAGTCGCAGAAAAATCCCTTCCGCAGCGCAAACTCAAGTTTACCGCGTCAAAGAGAAATGTGTAACGTTTCTCGAATAGAAAGAAAAATGCTTTATGAATGCGGTCAAAGCTGCCGTCTGTTTATTCGTCGAGCACCGTAACGTTCCGCGTTCTTTGACTTTCTTGTGTACTGTTTCCCTGACAGTTAATGTACAATTTGCATAGGCGCCCTATAATATGATCGTAATTAAGAACTTAAATAACGATCTACGAAATTACTGTTGCAGATCTAGGAGAGGAAGACGAGTAGGTAAAATTGGTTTGCCTTTGGCGAGACATCGATCACTTTGCAAATGTCATTTCCCAGTTCAAGATAAACTATACTTAAATCAGTGGTATTTACCGGACCATTCCATTTCATCATTTTACTATCGGTAAGCTGTAAGGAAAAGTATACTGTTGATGCTTAGCATAAATTGTCGTCAAATATTAATATCGGAAATACAACAACATATTCGTTTCAATGTGAATTTGTTAATACTGTGCGTACCAGAAAATGATTTAAAAAATCGATGGAAAACAAATGAGGGCGTTTTAATAATTTAGTCGATAACAAAAGCAATTGCGTTCCTGTACAAACAAGTCAGCTTCGTCAATATAGACTAGTCAGTAATACATAATCAAACAGACTCTTGAAAGATTCGTGTCTGGCCGATCGACTAATTCTACTTACTGCAATCTTATAGTTTTTCAACCGAATCCGACTTAAAACTCGGCAACATTAAAACCAAGAATCCTTTGTTCCGTTAATAGAAAATCGTACGAAAAGGAAATCTTCAGAGATCCATGTCTGACCAACATACTACATTATTGCGATACCATCGTTGTTCGACGGAACTTGCTGGATCTTAAAATTTTCGAAATAATTACAGCGGCCACTCAGCTTGTGGAGGTAATCCGGAAACAAAAGCAATTCGCGGCGAGCTCCGCGAGTGGAATGGCAACGCGGGGATGATTCTTGCATGAACGGGGCTCCATTTCATTAGAGCTGCGCGGGGGTAGTGGATAGGTATCCCATTGCGGCAGCGAGGTGAGCTCTCTCTCTCTCTCTCTCTCTCGCGTCTGAAAAGCTTGGTTGCGTTTAATACGGCGCGCGTTGCCCCGGCCTGTGTGCTCCTCTGATCTCGAGATTCAATCAGATGTCTCGTCTTCAGCCGAGTCCTCTTTTCTTCGGCGTCCGCGTGCATGGTTATTCCCGTCGCGCGTCAACGTCGCGCAGAGGCCGGGTCACCGTCGGATAGGCAGCGGAGGCCGTTAAAGGATCCGCGCTGTTAATGGTTTGCCCCGGAGCGGGCAGACATTGTGTCCATCAAGCGAGGCCTGCCGCCGCCGTTTCTCCTCTTCTCCCCTCTCCTCTCCTCCCCACTCCACTGAACGAGACGAGGAGGGACGGAGGTCGCGGCGGGCGATAAAGGGAGGACAGAAAAGGGCTCATTGAAGAGTTAGCCCCGGTAGGAGATGACCGTTGAAAAGGCTGGCGCAGCTACGCTTTGACGAAAGGCGTTTTGTTGCCGGAATCGCAGCCGTGACAGACGGAAGAGCGAACACCGGGAACCGGGCACGATGCAATTACTGAACCAGGACGGAATAGACCGAGACAGACAGAGAGGAGGAGAGAAAGCAGGAGGGACTTGTCGCTCGTACGGACACCGTTGCAACGGTTGCCAGTTAGACTGCGGAAGTAAGCAGGATGAGGTCCTGGTAATCGACGAGCTTTTGCTTCACCCTCTCCACTTCATCTTCCATCTCTATCTCTCACTCTGTGCTTCCCTCGTTCGCTCTCTCCCTCTCTCTCTCTCTCTCACACACTTGCTTTCTTTCTCACTCTGCAGCGCCTCTTTCCAGCCTCTTCAACGACTTTGTTTCTTTCCCACGGAATTACACGGCCCTGGCCTGTCAGCCGATAATTGTTTCGGAGGATTATTGGAGTATCTTGGCGGGGGCGTTCGCTTTCGAGATAACGAGGTTGAAAGCGTAATTTGCGCGAGGTGGACTGCGTCTCGTGTTTCGTGCTGACGAACTGCAAGGAAATTACGGGGACATTTTTGCAACGCAACGCGACCCGTCTGACGAGCAGGTGTCGCCGAGTTTTCACGCCGCTCCGGGTCGTTTTCACGCCCACCGTCGACCAGCGAACCTAAAAAGAGTCAGGGAATCGGCCGTTCCCCCGGTTGTTTGATACGTTCGCGCGTTTGGGGAATCGACGCCTGGATTTATTTCGATGCCGCGGAAATTGGAGAACGTGCTGGTCTTCTTCGATATGTCCTCTACCTCCGTAGATTCCTGTGGCCTATAATTCTTCGGAGACCTCGCTCTTTTACTTATTTCGAGGACGGTAAAACGAATGATTCGGTGATGGATGATTTTGTAGGAAACTTTTGTAGGTATCTTTAATACTAAACCTACCAAGCACTAAAAGCGATTAAAACGTTTTAGCTTATAAAAATGACAAGGCTCTATTTAATTAGATTTTTTCCTTTTTTTATTTCAATATGTGTTTGGATAAAAAAAAATTTAAATGAATTCCCATGTAAGCAACTTCATAATTTCAATAATTGTAATATAAAAACTATAAAACCGATCATTTGGCCGGCAATGGTGGGTTTAGTGTTAATGTCGAAACGTTTATGGCAGGATTCATCAAACTTGGAAATAGAGCCATGAACTTTTATAGTTTTACACGAACATAGGCACAAGTCAGAATTTCACACTCGATTTAATCCATTTGTTCCTACAAGTAATAGGACAATGCACTGCCCCTTTATACACAAATACTTTACTGTGCAATATGTATGCATGCTGCAGAGCATAATGCATCATCCACTTAATGCAACCAATGAATGAAAACAGACGTAACGAACGTTTCATAAAAACAACAGAAAGAAAATATATAATCTTCGAGACGCGCTCAGATCAGTCGCATTTACGAGCGGGCAGTTGATAATAGAAACAAATGCTACGGTCACCAATTTCAGAGTGCAGCCATTGAAATTCTAGGAATAAAGTTCGAACGAACGTGGTAACCCTAAGGTGTCATCGGACAGATTTATTTCTGCTTTTGAGCCATCGTGACGCGACCGTGATAAATCGCTTACGTTGTAATCGACTGTCAAAAGTTCTACAAAGCAACAGAGTCGAATGAGGCCTCATCGGTGGATGACTTACGAGACGTACCAAAGAAGGAGAGAGAGGGAGGGAAAGAGAAGAAGGGGAAGATGACGACAACAATGAAAACGTCTCGTCGCTGAAGGAGACGCCATTTATCGTGACCGATCGGTATTTGGCGAACGAAGCCTACGGGACGTAAATAAAGGTGATTACCTGCACGTCGCCGGGTGTAATTGTATTCCGGCGCATAATGCATCGAATGCAAATACCGTCGGTCTTCCTTCCCCCGCCATTGTGTGTTTCTCACTTTTTTATCTAGTATTTATTTATTCGGATCGCATTAACACTAAACCTACCATCGCCGGTCAAACGACCAGTTCTAGAATTTTTATTTAACAATTATCGAAATTATAAATGTGCTTACAGAAGAAATAATTCCATAAATATCTGTAGTGGAGCACATGTTACAATAAGAACCGCGCAAAGTCTAAAGAAAGTAAAGCTTGTCATTTTTATAACGCAGCATTTACCTGTTACTTTCATAGCTCGATACGTTGAGTGTTAGCTACTCGGTCATTAGCAGCCACGGAAGAGCTGATCAAATTTATGTATAGTGTAGTGTATTCTCAGTTTTCTATCGAGGTTTTGAATCGATTGTAGAATCAGTCATATTCGGAACACATTCTTCGGCACCACTTTAGCCATCATAAAACTGACCTTTCCGCTTCGCAAACATCCCCACGCTTGTTATCTGATATGCTTCTGCTTTCTCTTTCTCTGATCGGTTCGTCGTGCACACACGGTTCGTTTGCACGGTCTATTTGTACGTGATTTTCCCGCGTGCCGCGTCTCGCATCAATCCGCGTTCCCGCTGATTAAAAAAGTTTAACAGCCCACCCCCCCCCCTCATCCCGGAAAAACAAACGACCGCTGAATTTATGCGGTGCGTGACCGACCGGCGTGCACTCGGACGAAACGATTGACTTCCGCAGGATATCCCGTGATCGAATATAAATAAACGAATCTCCGCTGTAAATCGATCACAGACCTATCGAGTGGATCGCGAAGAAAACCCAAACAGCGGGGCTGTTCGCTTCGCGCATTTTGTCACGTCATACAAACATGAAAGAATATGAAGACCATTCCAATAATTCCGTATGCAACTATTTCTTACAAGATTTCAATGATCGTACTTGAAACGGAGCGACCATGTTAGATTTTACGGCAAATTCGTATTTTGAACCTGATAAGCATTTGTACTGCGTAAAAAATATTGAACATTTATGCTGTTGGTTTCTGGCCTTGTTTATTATTAGCTTCTAATCTGACTGCATAATATCCACAGTCTAATGATGGTCACTAACTTTATCATTTTTGAAGATACGAACCCAGATAGCACACGACGCGACGTCTTAAAGACGTCCATTATACGTCCATTTTAGGTCTGAAAGTCTTACATCCTAAAAGAACTTCTTTAAGACGTGTTTTTCGAGACGCCGTTTCAACATCCGAAACAAGACGTCTTAAAAATGCAGATTTCACATGGAAGTTCTTGAGTGACAATCTCTAAATTTTTTCAGGACAGATATATTGTTATAAGTAGACAGCGTATTTCTATGCAAAATGAAAGGATTTTGCAACGATTGTAAAAAAATGTGCAATTCAAATTGATTTCATCCCTTAATAATTTTGATATATTGAAAACAATCTAACGACATTCTTATATTCTTATAATCATTTACTATTTTATATTTTACCTAGCCAATTTCTTAAAAAATAAGTATCGTTTATGAATTTTTTCAGATTTTTAAGTCCGCGGTGTTGGAGTTAAAAAAGATATAAACCGATTTTCTCGACGTTTTCTACGGGAAAAATTAAGCTAACCTTGAAATTGTTAGGTTTTATTTATTCCTTTACTTATTAACTTTGAACATTTCACAGGAAAAATTAAAAAATGTCACTAATTTGATTAGTATTTCTATTGCGTCAACGCATTATATCGGAAAGTATTAATCATGTTTCCATCATCCTAGTTGGGTCAGCGCGTAAGGTGTTCGACTAGGTTCGCGCTCGGCATACGTCTAGTTTTGTTTTATCTGATAAAGGATGTTTTCAAGCCGTACAGTTTGGTAAGCCGTTGAGAAGACGTTCGTAAGACTTTCAAGACTTTCAAGATCTCTCTAAGACGTCTTTGTGCTATCTGGGAAATAATGCTTAAAAGGACTGTCTCTAATTCTAGTGACCAAACTACGAATTAGAGTGACTAAATGAATTTCAATGCGAGTTTCTATACTTGACAATTGTCTGTCGGAGACAAGACATAGATGGGACCTTAATACCTGGACATGTACATGTACCAGATGAAAAATATGAATCCTGCCACTCGGCACTGTACTCTTTATCGTGCTGAACACTGGCTTTGTCTTCCAACGATTCTCTCGGTAATCGCATGAGATCCGCAGTCTAATGACGGCCGTCACCGTTGACATTCTGATGGCAGCCATCAGACGCCTACGTTCCCCTTAACCTTACCAACGAGCCACGAAAGTAGATCAAATACAGACCCTGGGACGCCTCGGCGGATACTGTGAATCGGATTGGGAACGACGTAGAACGTCGAACGCAGATTGTATTGGCTACTTATCCTGGATATTTAACGTAAACACACGTGGCACCGGGCGTGGGACAATAGGTTTTGAATTCCGTAATAATGGCACCGCGTCGATGGCCGTCACGATGCCGGTTGCATTGAAGAAACTGCGTGAGCGAACTCCAAGTAACATGGAACTGTTTACATTTAACCCCTGTCCCCGATACCGCTGCGCAGTTTCTATGACAGTATCTCGGTTAGTTGTTCGGCAAAGGCGTTGTCGGCTCGTCCATGAATCCTCGTGAATTGTGATGGCGGGGTTTACTGTGCGGTGTACGCTCGCAAACGTAAGTCACCGTCGTCGCTCAGATTTGTTCGTAGGAAATTGCCGTGCCGTCGGATTACTGGCTCGAGCATTCCGATCGGGAAAATCGAGGGACGAACAATGCAAACGAAAATAATTGTGCAGCGATTTCCTGCGAGAACGCACGAATGTCACAAAATTTTTCCTCGCGCCTCTTATTCAAATGATGGAAATGTTCAAAGAGTTTCGTTGAAACGAGGAGGGAATGGAAACAAATCTGTACCAAAGAGGAAGTAAAAAAGGTGTATCAATTGTCAGACCAACTGAGATTCACTGTATATTATTCTGTTATACAGGGTGTCCCAAAATTCCTACAGCATTCGGAAATGGGGGGTTCCTGGGGTGATTTGAAGCAACATTTTCCTTTGCAAAAAAGTCCGTCGGGACTTCGTTTAGGAGTTACAACGAAAAACACTAACCAATCAGAGCGCGACCTAGACGCGTGTTGGCAAAGATGGTTCGGCGCACCAGGCGGATCCCCTCGCTTTCCCGATCCCCGAGCGTTAGCGGTCCGCCGCGAAGAAGAAGTGAACAAGTGAAGAAGTAGAAATTTTGAATTATTTATTGTAAAAACTCACTTATTTAGCCGTAAATCCACTTGCTGCTTGGAAATGTGGGTCACTGGCCCACTCAGTGACAAACTACACAGCTGGCCTCAGGTATACGACAGTGCCGAACGGTAAGGGACGTACGGTCAGGTCAACGAACCGCACAGCTGGTGGTGAATAGTAGGTATATGACAATCTAAGGCACAAGGGATGCGGGGTAAAGTCAAAGATCCGGACCCTCACTTTCACTGTTCAAACGATAAATAAATCGTATGATTCTTTCATACAGATGCCATGAAATTTTTCCACACTCGCGATCACTGTTCACACTTGTCACCACATAGCTATGCACTAATAACAATTCCAATGTCACTTGTATCACAGCACAAATCACAATAATGAGGTAATGAAATCAGTAAACGACGGTTTTCATGCATTTGTAACAAAAATGAGTAGGTGCAGATTTAAACAGTAGAGAGATTAAAATAATTAAAAACTCCAATGTATTATTTTCAACTTGTTCACATGATTAAAGTAAAAATCAAATATCTGTTTGGCTCCTGTTCCTTGCAACAGCAGCAGCCAACTTTTATTTTGCATAATAACCCGCAGTCTAGTGATTATCACTATTAAAAACACACATACTAGCAACCGTGAGTTTTGTACTGATAACTCTTTGGAGATGTTCTCTCTGCCACGGCTCGAACGACACTGATTTTACGCAAGATTTTTCTGAAAAGTCTAGGGAGGTCGTTATGCGTTTCGAAAATGCACGCTGTAGCACACTTACGAAAACGACGGGATGGATGGACGAAAAACAGGATACGAGAAGGTACGCAGAGTCAATGCGTAACTTTTCGAAAACGTTGTCCATCCTTTTACCCACCAAGAGGTAGAAATGTCAGGTCCGCGAGCCGCAAAGGGTTCCTATTGTCCTACACATTTCTTAAGAACCTTTCTAAAAGAAGGACGGACAACGTTTTCGAAAAGTTACGCATTGACTCTGCGTCAATTTTTCCAAAGGAAAATGTTGCTTCGAATCGCCTCAGGAACCTCCCATTTCCGGGAGTTGAAGGAATTTTGGGACACCCTGTAAACAGTAACCTAACTGTGCCAAGTACGTAAATACAATTTTTATGCATATCATAAAAATGGCGACCAATGGAAATTCCATTCGCTGACCTAGGAATTTCATGAAACGGCTAATGACGTGAACGATAATCGACAAATCAGAAAACAACCCACCTGACAATGAAAGAAGAAAAATCAATGACCCTGTCAGAGTCGCAGACTAACTAATCCACTATTTAAAAATGTTGTCATCACTAAAATTATTCTGCTAACTATTTAAAATTGTTCAGATTAATACTTCGTTCAGCGTCCTACGACTCTCACCCAGACGGTAATAAAATGAACATTAATCGAGAAATGCGAAAAAAGTTACACCAAAGTTCGGATCACAGATTAACCAATTTTCCTTTCAGAAGTTTCGCAATTATTAAAACATTGCCCAGTGATGTAGCACAAACAGCTACACGCACTTAATAACGCGAAACGAGAGGGAACAAACAGAAAGCAGCATCGCTCGGCGGCGTGCAAACGCGAATACAATTAGCTGCAATTAATAAGTAATGAAAGTAATCTTTCCACGGGCTGTTTCGGACTTCCAAACAGGTCCGACGAAAAAGGAATCCGTAAACGCCGGGATAAATCTTAATTTGATATCGCTTTTTCGCCGGACACAATTAAGCACAGCTCGCCCGTGAATACGAGCGTTTTTCACGGGGCCATTTAAGGAATTAAGGCTCAGAATCGCTCTCTTCGCTTGCAAGGAACAAACACTCGACTTTGGTGGAAGGGGTTCGCGAGGGTGGAGAGGGCGCAGACGAAACAGGAAGCTCGTTAAACAGATAAACATCGCGATCTCCTCGTACCCTGCAATCAAGTGGACGCGGCGCGGCGCGGTGTACAGATAAAACTCGAGCACTGATATGGACCATAAATTTCATCGTAATACGTAAATACCTGCCGACAATAGTTTTCGAGTACGAAGAAAGTTGTGTCACTGGGTTATCGCTTCGGCATCATCGCGCGATTCTGTTCCCGGGACGAACCTGAGTTCCCTCCCTCTGGCCCCTCTGTTATTTTCTTTCCACAAAAATGCCGGATCCTGTCGTTTTACGGTGCTCGAACAGCTTCCGAGGACACCTAGGTCAAACTTGCGACTTTGACGAGAGGTTCGCTGACTTCTCTGCAATTTTTGCCAGTACGAAAGCAATTATGAAGATATTAGAGAATAATGCCTTTAACACCAGAACCTATCATTGCCGGTCAAATGACTGATTTTATATCTTTTGTATTACAATTATTGAAATTATGAAGTTACATTTTTTTATCCAAGCACATATTGAAATAAAGATTGTACAAAATCTAAATAAATCAAGCCTTGTCATTTTTATAAGCTAGAACATTTTAATCGCTTGTAGTGCTCGTTAGGTTCCGGTTCCACAAATTAGAATTTTTATAGACACGTAACACGATGGAAAGTATTCCCTTAATTAGAAAACTGGATAAAGATTGAGCAACAACAGTTCTATCGAGATTATTGTCCCACCAACGAGTTAAGATTTATTTGTTCTCGAGCGATTTCAATCAAGTTCCAAGTTTCTTTCCATTCTGCAACGGCTGTTCTCCATGGTGCTTCGTTTATTGTATCAAACGATTCTTGTTTCTTCGCCTTTATATTTCTCTCTTACTTAAAGCGCCCTTGTTTCTGATCGGTGCGTGCACGGTTGCGCAACAGCGATGATTTTAAAGTTGGAACATTTCGATAATTCATGTCGGTAATCTCTCAAGATCACGTTTGTTCAAACTACACTTGAAGCAATAACAGACGAGATTTTGGCGCTATAAAGAACATCCAGAAGACAATAAACTTCTTCGAGACCAATAAACCGGCGGAACGCGTCAGGCGAGGGCAACAATTGAAGTCGTCGGCTCCGAAACAAGTCCATATTTTATCATCGAGGGACGTGTGATTATTTCCTCATTCGACGGATGAAATTTACGTCCCACCGACGGAAACCATCGGAGATCGGGGCCAATGTGTTCTTTGCTATATTAGCCAGCCCGAAACATACCGAGAAATAATCGGCCAGAAGAAACTTTACACCTACGTAAGTTACAATCATTTCCAATCCGATTTTATCGTGATTAAAGAACTATTTTCCAAATTTCCTCTGTCCCTATCACGCAATCCAAAAATTTGATATATCCATTCAATACTAAAAATTAATTTTGCTGCAGTCAAAGTTTTGATAATCTTAATGTTCTTTGTCCCTATCACTCAATCTAAACATTTGAGATCTCCTCTCAATACTGTTCTTCGCAGATGACATTTCCTACTAAAATTTGCCTTTGCTACAAAATTAGATAATGTAAATTTTCTTTGTCCCTAATACACAATTTAAAAATTTTGTTCACATTTATTTCTATGGAGACAGACTTTCCTACTTTTATAGAAATTACTTTTGTTATCCTCAATAAGTCTTTTCCTCTTATAGTTTCTATTAGACAATTGAAAAATTTTAGATTTCCCTTCTACACGTTTCTTCATAGCTAAACTTTCTTATTAGAAATGATTGTTGTCATCAACAACAGCTCTTTGTTTGTCTTTATCACAGAATTTAAACATTGATGTACTTTTCCATATTTCTTTGTAGACTTTCTCCTACTAGAAAGTATTTCTCTTTGCATTAGATGCTTTTATAAACGTGACTGACAGGGGTACGATAATAGACTAGTCTCTAACAACCAACGAACTTGAAGCGACTTCAAGAAAATTTAAGAGCACACTTTCATGCACTTTTTTTCATATAGAAACTCTCCTACGTTTTAAAGTACAAGTTTTTCCAGGAATTCCACGGTGAAATGAGATTTCCTTGGCAATGCAATTTGATCGACACGTCGCACCACCACCTTGAAATAAAAATGATTCGAGAGCGTTGGCAAACATGACGCGACAGTCATAGTTCGGAACGGCTTCCGAGTTGCGCGTCCTGTGAGAAAGCCAGAGGAGAGCGGTCTCTCGAGTAGAGTTCATCACACTCTCGGTTACCCACGGGCACAAAGCAGGCAGTTTTCTCGCGTGTACTCGAACGCCGTGTATTATCTGAAACTCAGTGTGTACGTAGACACAAGAGTCGCGGCGCGGTGCAAGTGCACGGTGTGCACGGTGTGCACGGTGCAGCCAGGCGGCCTCGAGGTCGATGGATTAGGTACACCGTTTGCTTCGCCTCGGCAAACATCCTTCGAGTTCTTCGGCCCGAGAGAATCGCACGGATATCTCGGCTGGAGAAAGATACGAGCCGGGTGATGACGTGGGTGCCGGGTACACAGTTTGTCGGTTAGCACGGGGTGCTCGTTTCTGATTCTATCCTCTTGCGAGGAGAGAGAATCCTTGCGACCAGAGGGGAACCTCTGGAGAGAGAACCGATCCGAAAGGAGGATCGAGTGTCATTGTCTCTCCTCGAGGAGAACTTATCTCTCGGAAAACCTCCCGGCGGCTAGCGGCTGTCCAATTAAATTCCCATTACACTTATGTTGATATTCCGGAAAAGATAGCCGACGATTTCGGCTGACAGATGTCCTGATGAATTTCTACGGATGATAAATATGTGGACAGCTTTCGCTGTCGCGTCTCATTATCTTATCGGCGGAAATGTGTTACCCATGTCGAATATGAAATAGACGGATTGCCAAGCCGATTAGAAATGCGTAAAAAATTTGTCCTGTCATGATTTATCTAACACTACCACTCTGCATAAGTAGGGTACTTCAGAGTCAGGTTTCATATATTTTCACCTTCAGAGATTGATGAATTATGGAAATGTGCGGCTCGTATATTAATCTGCGATCTACGTGGCTGTAGAAATTTTCTTAAAGCTACAGAATTAAGAATTGAATGATAACCTGCTGCTGGCTTTGATGTGAGGTGCTATCGGTATCGGAAAGACGTGAAGGGTACTAAACTTATGTACTACCGTTCTTAACCAGAACTGTGCTTTAATATGAGAGACAGTCGATACAACCCGCGGAGCCCGCGTGACTGCTCGCTACAAGTTCTTAGCCAGAACTAACTTGCAACTAGTCGTTCGCTCGCTGATGCATTCCCACGAAAATCATTCTTTCTCATTCACACAGTTCGCTTTCACTCTAAACTACACATTCCCTTTCAGTCTCAACTAAACACTCACCCTCGTGACACTCGACCCCAAATACTCTCGTCCTAACGCTGGACCCGATCATCTAAACACTCATCGCACAGCACGCAACTAGATTCATTCATTCAAACATACTTTGCCTTAAAACTAAACATTTGGCGAAGACGAGGCGCCAGCTTGTCGCCGCCACAGATATACTTTTGGCTCAAGAAATAATTGAATTATGCAAATGTTTGAATTTAGTTACAGATATAAAAATTGAGCTTTTAACAAAATCAAAAATTTTTAAGATGGTATATTTAACTTATAAAGAAAATTTTAAAGATTCAAATAAATAAGTAAATTTTGTGTTCTACGATTTACAAATTCATGCTTTTCATGAATGCATAAAATTTCAACGCTATCAATACATTGAGACAACAATTCCCGACGCAATTCCGCTCGAACGGAGCTCCTTTGATTCGCGGGATTAAACCGAATGAAAATTCAGAATGTTCGAAGACCCATCTATATCCGATGCGCGTAAATCTCGCCGGTAGAAAAATAACTAATTCACCGGGGTTCGACAAAGGATTTCGCGGGGAAAATAAATGGCGCCGTGGCGGTAAACGGATTAAACAAACGCCTCGCCGGGAAAGCCGGACAAAGTATCGGCGAAAGATATCCGAATGCGCGATCCGCAACCGGAAACGAAAATTGACCGCAAGTTAAACGCGCGAACGCGTGGAAATTGTTCTGCATAATTCAGACGTGAACGGGAGCCGATCGAGTGACAATGTCGCCTGCGCACGGACACTTAACCGAGGCCTCGCCGGGTTCGAAAGAATTTCCCCGGCGCGAGAAACGGTTTTGCGCGCACGTTCCACGGCAAATCCCCTATGAATCCTTTCGGAACACGAGAGCACCGGCCAGGAAAATGTTATCCGGCCGTGGAATGTGACGTGTTCTCAGCGACTGTTTTTCTCGCAGGTGCACGTGCGCCACGGAAATAAATCGCTCATGGCGAAAGGCAAGGCCAAAGCCTCTTGAAGGAAACCAGAACTCGACGCGTTAACGACACAGGGGACCGAGCAATTGGCTGGATCGCTTCATTAAGAGAACGAGTTTGTTTCGGTATCACCGCACAGGGGCGACCATCCCTTTCGCATTGTCATGTCATCATTTTTACTATTATTTATTTATTGCTTTAAACCATATAGTGTTTATATAGCATATACATTATGAATTATACAATGCATGATTGTGTTACACTATGATTTAGTGTGTAATTTACAATTAGTTCATATTAGTTTTGCTAGGATACATTATTGAAAATAACTTAATGAAATCAAAAATAACTTTCAGGCCTCTAATATCTGGGTCGCATAGGAAGGAATGGATAGGGACACCGTATCGGAAAACCGCTGATAAAAGCGTGTCACGCTCAACTTCATAGATTAGGCATTGTCAAATGACATGATTTAGATTTTGTGATTTAGCAACTAACTGACAAAAACTGTCCAAAATAAAATTAACTCTGACCAACAAAGTGTTTTCAATTGAAATGATTAGAGCAACATCTATTAATAAAAGATACAAAGTTTCTAGGAAGGAAACCATGGCTTATCATCATCCTTATGGAAAAATCGGATGTACGCTTTTCCTTTAAATACACCTTGCTTTTTGACTAAGTTGTTAGTAGATATTCGCGTTTGAATTTTAAATTCGTTGAGAAAATCGGTAAACGGGATCTTAATATCCAACGTGGCCTTTTCTATTGTCGCTTCTTTTGCAAGTAGATCTACCTTCTCATTGCCAATGAGTCAATGACAATTTTTATTTTCAATGAAGAGTTTAAAGGCTCATCGATTACTACGTCATTAGCAGTGGTTCTGGAATTGTGGCAATCTTGTGTGCGCAATCTTTCTGACACATTGTACGTAGAATTAATACGATCAAGTTACAGATGTTTGGAGATTATTAATTTGTCAGATGAAATATCGCGAATAGCAGACAATGTGAGGAAGCTCTCGACTATAAATTTGCACAGTTCTAGGGTATTAATTGGCTCTTTTATAACTGGACAGCTAAAAATGAATAGGAGTACTTCAAAATAATCAAGATACCAGGGGGATTTAAAAATGCTGATGTATTATTTTCAGCCTACTCAACATATTAAAAACGAAAATAACTCTCCTTTCACGGCAGTTTGTAGTAATTCTAGTAGAAACATTTTATTTTTCGAATAACGATCTGCTGTCTATTAGAAACTGTCAAAAAATCGACCATCTCAGCAGAAGTTGTTAAATCATATTGCCCAAGATGACTTGTACTGTTATACGTTCAACCAACTACTAGTGGATAAAATATTGGCAATACATTCAAGTTTAAAATGCTTGACTTCTATTCAATCAATTTAATTCTGCTGTGGTCTTTGATTGAGCTAAACATGTCAAATAATTAGGATGTAATAGGTGGGCGTAATTTTAATCATTGGATAGGTTGAAATAATATATATCGTTTACAACTTAATAAATACACCGAAGAAATATACTGCTGTTTGGTTTCTGTGTTGCATAGTTTATATGCTTTGATTACGTTGATTATGACTAGATAGCGGATCCTTGTGCAAAATAACAATCGTTTACACTGATCGTGGGAAATAGGAAAAGATAAAAAAATAAGATGAATTATTTTCATCTTTTACTGTTTCATATTTCACCCAACCTATTTCTTCATAAATGCATAAAGATCTGCAGTCTAATTATGAGTATTGAATGTAATCAGTCTAGAAGAATGTAGTACATCTCGCAGGACACATAGCGCATCACGTAACGATACGACACAAACAAAAAGGTGTGGTGGTATTGCACAAAACAATGAATTAAAAATGGAGAATGCCATTTCTCGTACGACGCAATTTCCGAGAACATCAAATTAGTTGTATAACCGTAGCTATTACATCGGATTGGCGAGTTCCAATAAGTTTTCGAAGATGATTGCTCGGCAGCGTAGCTCGAGCACTTGGCTGGCGTAATTCGATCAATTATACGACCGATAATTCCGCCGCTAATATTAGCATTACCCTACAATTTCATGGTAATACCGAGAGTAGCGTATCATTTAAATCAAATCACGCGCTAAATATCCTAGCGCAGCGTCACGAGCTAAACGGACTCCGGTGTGTCGCAATCGTTTGTAATCGCAATTATGCTCTCGGCTTCTTCCTTCGCGCGACTATAATACCGTTGTCAAAATATCGTTCCGGCTAGTATCTATTGCTCCGAAACGCGGACGACTGCGACAACGATGGGGGAATAGAGAGAATGGCGAACATGAAGAGAATGCGCGAGAGCAGGGGGTTGCGCAGGGGGTGCAGCAGAGTTTGCTAGGGTGGTAGATAGACGGGGGGGGGGGCAGCTTGAGAAATGGATAGAGCGGTGTGTTACGATCCGGCTGAAACCAGAGTTCCGGCGTGTTAAATTTTCATAACCTCTCGGAGAACAGTGTCTTTCAGTCTCCAGCATTCATAATGAAAATCTCTTTACGGAACTTCATCGGGCCGCTCGTAACTGTTAGCCCCATAATAGTTCGCCCGGGTCTTTGTATACCCAAAGTCTGCAGCCCGCCAGCATCGAGCCGACCGAGTACGCTTCGGCATAAATTATAGTCGCTGATTCCGAAAGAAAATTGCCCACGAGATCGCCGATTTTCCCTTTGCGCCGCCCCCGGAATGACAACGATGCTAAAATGAAGGCCGTGCCAGTAGCCAGCAATTTTCCCTGGCACATCCTACCTGGCGCAGGTGGACCCCCAAAGACGTGGCTCGTATTTTTATGATTCGGTTTGCTCGACTCTTTTTTCCATTCGCACGAACAGACTGTGACTCCCATTAATATTTAGTTGTTCTTAAAAAAAAAACAATAACTTTTTTGATATTCGACCTTACGATTTGCACTTTTTTTAGAAGTTAGAACAACTAATTGACTACATGATGTGAAAAGAGATTTTTGAAAAAATTATAATTGGTCGGAATTGTAGGGAAAATACTAAAAGTTGAATTATGCAGGTCTATATTGAAAATTTTAAAAAATACCTTTTGTAGATCTGTGTCAAAGATGAAGTGACTAATTTTAAGAATGCAGTTAGATGTGTCTTAAAGTTGATCTGCAAAATCGGAATAATTGAGTACGATTTTTTCTAAATATTTACAATCAATTTATTCGTTTATTACTGTTATTGGTGGCCTATTGTTTGTTTGCTTTCTCATTGTGTATGAATTAGTAGGTTGTATGAAATTATTTCGGAATAAATAAATCAATACCAGTGTTTGTGGATATTTATCTAGGTAAAAATCAATAGATCGAGTGCTTAAAAACTGAGCTTCGGTTAAAAGTCGATTAAAAAAATATATTGTATCGAAAACGAGTTGAAGATTTCCCAAAAACTGGAAACCTCCATGTTCAATTTTCCTGTTAACATGATCCTCAATTACAGCGACTGTCATACTACATCACAGTTCTACTATGTTAAAGTGTTTGAGCTCTTCTTTCAGAATTACAACGAATATTTAGGTTTCTTGGTTCACAGTTCTAGGATAATGGTTGACGCATTCTTCGTAGAGTTCGCTGGCTATCAAGCCAATAAATCCCGTTGCCGGTTAAACAATAAACAGAAGTCCACTGACTGACAAGTGGGAACGTTGTCAAGCGTCGAAGTCATTTAGCTTGACAAATGCGAGCCACCGCTAGCATTTTCATATAATTTAACGAAAGAGGATCGCGACTGGCAACCGTTCAACGATACAGCGGCGGACGCAACACTGTTGCTCGTTTCAGAATCCATCTGCCAAGGAGATTGCCCCGCGCCGCCAGTACGGAAACGCGTGTCCCTCGCGCACACGCGACCGTAAAAAACCGGCCCGACAAGTACGGTAGCTGCATATCCCGTGAAATTGCACGTAACCCTGCGACCATTCAACTCCCTGCAGCGCGATTTACTAATTACACTTTCTAATAACTTCATTCCGATGCGATTCAGCACACTGGATACCCTCGTACCGTAATAAAAATTGATTGCGTCCAAAGTTTAACGCTTTCAGAATGAATGTCGTTTGGCAACTGGCTATGTCGATCAATTAACGACGTCAGGCATGTGTGTTTTGTCTCTGAAACTGTGAACAAGTAACTTAATCATTGAAGTAAGATTTTCACCCCGGAAAAATTTAGTTATAAGTAGTCAATGGATGTTTATGCAAAAAAAGTTCCTACCTTCATTGTAACATAGTGGGGTGAAACAGAAATTTATTTTCTTTCAAAATATGTTTAATAGGCTGATAACGATATATGAGTAATTTTGAATTTTACTGTTTTAAATTACACCTACTTCTTTTTGCCATAAATGCATAAAATCCGCTGTCTAGTTATAAAAGAAAAATATTTTTATTCGGCATGTTTGATTATTAGATAGCAGATTTTATGCATTTACGACAAAAATAACTTGGTGTGATTTAAAACTGTAGAATCCTTAAAAATATGTTTAAATGTCATTATATCGTTTTTAACTCATTAAGATTGTTAAAGAAGAAAAGAAAGATCTACTATTTCTTGCAATTGATGCCAACAATTTTTATTTTCCATAAAGACCCGCAGTCGAACGATCACAAATATGTACAAAGGTGTCATGTATTCTCTAGTTTTACGTTTAAATAGAATTTGAGATACTTGAAAAGAAGTGGAACAAAAACATTTATATAATGTTAATCAATAGATTTTCCAATATACAGGCTGCCCCAAAAATGTCGTTAGGACTTGAAAGCGGTTCCTGAGTTTATTTGAAGTGACATTTTCATTTGCAAGAATGTCCGTCTCCTTCTCTTGTTCACTGCTTCACCGCGGCGCAATACCAACGCTGCGCTCAGTGGAACCTGCCGCCGAGCCGGACTCTCCCCGCGATCGCGTATCGTAGCTGCGCTCTGATTAGTTCGTGTTTTTCGTTAATAATTCGTTAACAATACCGATTCTAAGATACCTTATCTCATGAACAATTAGTAATATCAAGACTTTATCTCTCTGTACTTTTAACAATGAACTCCTCCAATTCTCTTTAAAGATACTATACTTTATTTATGTTTATTTACTTATTCGACGATTTTTACTCGCACTAGGCAAGTCCAAATAACAACAGACCAGAGAATATAGACTTCAGAGTATTTCGCCGACGGAACAAATTAAGTATGCTTCTGGCCAAGTTCAGGGTACAAAGACGAAGCATCCCCTGTATTCGCCGGGTTACTTACACCCCGCGAAACGCAACGACTCATAAATTTAACCCGGCATTAGCCTTTTATAAGCGTTCCAATCAAATTACCGTGCAACGAAGCGATCAAACTCTCCCCGAGGATTTAGCCTCACTAATTGATGTACAGACTTCATGCAAGGTACTCGGGGAGGTTCCAGAGGTCGGGTTCCCCTCGAGAAGGTTGGACCACCCAGTAGGGGATCCGGGGCGCACGTCATCGAACCTCCACTCTTGTTTGTTCAGTCCTCGTTTAAGAAAGGGCACGAGATCGCGGTAGAAAACCAGTTCGTCTGATGCCGACGTGCCCGCTCGTTCTTCTGTTCCCGCCGAATCGATGCTCCCGCCTTATTATTCCATTTTTCGGGCCTGTTACACGGCCTTCACCTGCCTGGACGCAATGTTACGAGCTGTTGTTCTACTCACGAAATCGTCACATCATTCGTAGGCCCATGTCGTTAAAAAATTGCATATGCGCATGTCTCTAACGCTAAACCTACCACTGCCGGTCAAATGACTGGTTTTATATTTTTCATTTTACAATTATTGAAATAATGAAGTTACTTACGTGGAAATTGATTAGATAAATTTTTTTATCCAAGCACACATTGAAATAAAAATTCCACAAAATCTAAATAGAGTCTTGTCCTTTTTATAAGATAAAACTGTTCAATCGCTTTTTGTGCTCGGTAGGTTTAGTGTTAATTGCCGTGCTCAAAATTTCTTAATAGTCTAATATTCAGAAAGTAATCATTTGGCTAGTAGGTTACATTTGTAAGTAGAAACAGACAACAAAAGACAGACACATTAATAAACCATGCCGTGAAGCTTGCGTTATGAACATCTAAAATCGATCAAACGATTTGAAGAGACAATTTTGCACACTTAAATGAATTCTAAATAGATGTTTAAACAAAAATGGAAAATAAAATGCTCATAATTTAACAGTAACTATAATATACACTTATGAAGTACTTAACTATGCATTGGAAGGCAGTAAATGCTTCCAAGCAGACAGAAATATTATTCATCAAGACAGAAATCTTGTCATAATAATTCAACTGTGTTCTATACAAGTTACCATTTTCATACATAATTTTAGAAAAATCAAATTGACAAAAAAATTACTTAACCAATTGGAAAAAGCGTTACGGTGAAAATAAATATAAACGATCGGAATATTAATATAACAATCCATGATATTAAACATTTTCTGGTATGCTACAAATCCACAGGTGCTACAAACATTTGTTTAACACGTTAAGTAAGTTTGCAGTAATCAAATTCGCATTGTGCGCAGCTGAACACGAAAAGCTGCATGTTCGGTGTCATCATTTTTTTCGGGCAACAACAGGTTGCGTGTCGCCGATATCCGGACGTGTGTATTAATTTGCGAAAAAGGAGGCGAACGATCGCGCCGTTAGCGTCGCTCGCAAATTGGCCCCCCGCCGCGGCGTGGCCCTAACATCGCACGTCGTAAATCGAGCCCGAAACTGTTCGGTGACGCCGGATGTTGCCACCGTTTCCCGCGTCGTTCTCCACGGCATCTCTCTTTCTTCCTACAACCATGACCATCTCTCTTTCGTAAACAGGGAGAGGAAACCGCGGCGGTGGGAATCGCCGAAAGTACGGAATTTATTAGGTGGCGGATAGTGTCGGATAAAACAGTCCGTAAAACACGCCGCAGGCTGGGATTAGACCGTGGCCAACGACTGTATCATCCAATCGACTTTGAAGCGAACACGATTTAGATATTGTACCGACGAACTTCATCTCTATCATCCCTTAGACACGCTAATTAGGTTACCGAAAAATAAATGTTGAAGTAGTCGATGGTCGAAGCTCTCTCTGAAATAAACAGTGCGTTGAAAGATTTAGTGTTTGTACATTGAATAAAAAATTATTATTGTGCTTCGAGTTTTTACCGTATCTCTTCTATACGAAAGAAAATCATTGAAAATTGAAAGTCCCTTACGCTGTTCATTGAAAAAAAGTGGGATACCGAAGAAGAAGAATAAATATTACTGGAGCACTCGATTCAAATCTTGATTGTACTTTAAATTAACACACAAATGAAAAATGTCAAAATTGATTTTATGCGTTTATGAAAAGACTGAGTATGTGTAATGTCAAACAGTAAAAACGTTAGTAGAATTTAAAAATACTGTTATATTATGTTCAACCTATTAAACGTGTTAAGAAAGAAAAAACAAATTTCTATTTCACTCCAGTTTGTTGCAAATCAGGTAAAAAATTTTTATTTTGCATAACGATCCGCCGTCTACTTACTTTTATGCGCCCGATTGATTTTGCATCTTGTTTCAATTATTACCCCTGTCTCTGCCTCACGAGAGAAGATCTCTGACGAGAAAAAATTGGCTAGTCAAGAAAAAGAAATAAATATTGTTGAATCAGCCAACAATCTCATCATCTCAGCTCCCTTTGGAATAAATAGCAACCGCATCGAAGAATAATAGATTAATAGTTGTACATTAATGCTTAGCTTCTGTGCATTGTATGCCCGCATAGAGGAAAATATTAAACGGGCGAATGGAAGATTGCTGATCCGAAAAACTGTGAGCAAGTGGAGAATTCTTCGCAAGGAACGCAGATAATACGGCAAATAGACTGTTCAGGGTCGATAGTTTAGAAGATTGATTCCCTTATTATTATGCACTTGGCCGATCGTCCACCTCGCTTCTGTGCTTCGATTTTTGTCCGCGCCTCTCTCCCGCGAAACTTCCCGGAATTGCACAAGTTGCGGCCGTAAGGGGACGAGTAACATCGTGATACGTGTTTCGGAGCTCGAAAGTCGTTTCTCCCCTCACCCTTCGAAACGCAGTTTTTCAAACTTCCAGATATATTGGGAGAATCGTTTGACATGTTTGTCTACGATTCCGGTACGAAGTTGAAAGTAGTATCCGAGCAACTCCGGCTTCTATCGAAATCATCGGAGTCCATTCGACAGATTCTCCGCTCGACGAGGGAAAACTTTAATCCTGTCTCTTTGTAAAACGTATAGCGGCAAACGACTTCGAACGTACTGCAAATAAAAGGATCCACCGACCGTTTTCCAGCGCGCGGTGCGTTCAAAGGAGAAAGCTCGGTCATTAAACACTTTCGAACATTGTTGGCCAAGAGTTCGAAATGCCGATTGATCTCTATACGAGTTATTAAAACTGTTCTTTGACTCTGCATTAATTCCAACGACTTCCTAGATTAAAACGCACCGAATGAAGAACAGTACATTCGTCACAGCACGGAGAATTATTAGAGATGTCGCAGAAAAATACTGAAAGAATATTTTAACTTAAAATGCTTTAGCTTGTAAAAATGACAATTTAGATTTTGTGCAATTTTTGTTCCAATATTTCTTTGGCTAAAAATGATTATCGGATCAATTTCCATGTAAGTAATTTGATAATTTCAATAATTGTAAAATGAAAAATGTAAAACCATTTGATCGGCAGTGATAGATTTAGTGTTAAAGTTTAGAGAAGTTTTACTCGGGATGCTAAAATTGATTTAAGGATTCCTGTAGATTGGCCGCATTTGTTTATTCTCGAAGCGACTTAGTAAATTAAAGAGCGTTTTTTTTTTTAGCTTCCAGTATAATCAGAAGCGATTGTTGCTATCTACTGATCCCGCAAATAGACTCAGTAATTTTCATCGTCGTTAAACGTCAAGGATCACCTTAACGAGCCGACTTTCTACACGCGGATCCGTTCTGTCGTCCGCGCCTGAGTTCGAAACTCTATTAATTAAAGCACCATTAATTACTTCACACGGTATAACCTGTTACACATCGGTCGTGTATTCCGATCATTTTTATAACGTGTTCATTAAACGGCTGGATTCGATTACCTCGGCCAAGCCAGGGCGGGCCGGGCCGGGTCAGCCGAACGCGAAACACGAGTCCGCCGTAATTACGACGAAACGAACAATCCGCTGTATCATGCCGAGCGGAAAGAAATAATTTACGCAAGGCGCGCATAATTAGGACAATAAGAGTAACCTCCTTAAAATGTTTTCCCGGCGGTCTCGAATTACGGCGACTCGGAATTAAAGAGCGAGCGGGTGCGTCGTGCGCGTAGACTCTACGGAAAGGTATCAATCTTCGTTTTGCAACGAGTGCAATCATGTTGCGAAGGAATTCGCCGGGAATAATGTTGCTGTAACTGTGGCCCGGGGTCGCGAAGTCAAGCTTGAAATGAGCAGTTGTCATCTGCGGATACGAATCTTAATTTAATAGTAGCCTTCTAATAGTAGCTTTCGAGTAATGATAGACGCGAATGTGAAAAATTTCGAAGTAAAAATTCAAAGTAAATGGTGTTGGTCGTGAAATAGGAATTTAGCTCAAGGCGATTAACGAATTAAAGCAGTCAACGGCGCTCTAGAAAAGCAATTCTCCATTTAATCGGATAAGAGAGAATCAAAGTGACGAAGTTGGAACCAAGAAACTTCTCGACGCTTTCACACGCCCATAACTTTTCCTCGAAGCGAAACTTGTTCACCATATTCCCCCGTAATTTGCGCGTTCACGACGTGCTTATTTTCAATTAATATACCACACGCATTACGCGGCACCGTTTCCATTCATTATCCAATCACGGACACGAAACGAGCGCGCTGAACAACAAGGAATAACCTGTCGTCGCTCGAATCGCGTCCACCGGCGCGGCGTTATTAATACGGTATAGCGTTCCACTGCCGCCGCGCCGAAACTCCCATTACAAACTGTCGCATTGCCAAATTTTTATCCTTTCGCGGTTTGCGTTCCTTCTTTCGAACATTGCACGATTACTTTTCTACCTGTAATACTGTACCATTTTTATAAACTGCATTTAATTGTTGAACGCGAATTGCTGCAGTGAGTGATCAAATCGTACAGCCAGAAGAATATATTTTTTACCAATGCGATAAATGATATTTACAGTGCCGCCAATTGCGTGTCAATTGTTAATTTATTTTCAAACAAATTGTTTTCTTCCATTTTGCTTGAAAAATGTATGGAGTCTAATTACCCCCCTGTACATAGTTACCATTAGTACAGCAGTACACAGAGAGAAGGTTAAACACGCGTTATAATTCAAACCGTACAAAGTTCAAATAAATAAAACTTCCCACTTGTATAAGGCGTTTCGTTTTTATATTTTTTTGAGGTTGGTAGATTCAATGTTAAAAGAACGACAGAATTCAATAGCCTGATTTGTCCGAATGCCCATTTATGTCATGGAATTTCTATAATAATTGACCAGTACAGGTGTGTATTTGTGTAGAGCAATATTATGCGGGGACGAATTAAACCGAGAAAAACGTCTCGCGCGATCACGTCGCGTCGGTCTCGCTTGGCGGCGTGGCGCGGCGCGTTCACGTCGAATCGCTGCGGCTGACCGTAAAAATCAGCAGCGTGGAGCAGGTGTCAGGATCTCCATCAGCGTAGAAATCACCACCGGCGGACTGTCGGATCGATTTAATCGGCGTCGGCCGGTGGCCGAAGGGCGTGTCGATAAGCACCGTCGGACATCGTTATTAAGCGCATATAAATTAGCACATAAATTGTCCCGCGGCCGACGCGGCGGTCCGCGAGCCAGCGAGACGGGTCCCGCTAACTCATCACGGGCTACCGGCCGGCTCTCACGCTCGTCGCGCCGTTGCACCGTGCAGCAGGGAGCAGCAACGTGCAGCGAGGACGATGCGACTCGCTCGCTTACTCACTCGCACCCTGTACAACCACCCACGCGTGCACGCGTCCCTGTTGACTTAGCTTCCCCCTCTGTCCCAGCCAGTTTTCGGCTTCCTGCCGTGTCTCTGTCCACCGACAGGGCTCGTTCTCGGCTCTGCATAATCCGGAGAGCTAGCTACTATCCTGCGTCGACCGATAGCGCCGGCGTTTCGAGCCACCCTCGAAATACACGGTGCAACTCCCAACCACCCTCCAACCCCTTCTCTTTCTGTCTCTCTCTCCCTCTCTCTCTCTCTCTCTCTCGCTCTCGCTCTTCGCGGTCTGAATGCTGGATAGGAGCCACACAATGCCAGTCGCCCACGTACACGCACACACGGCCGCCTCATCAAGCCACAATGGCCGCCATTACCGATGCAACGATTTACCCCCTCTTGTCCGCGCAACGAACGACCCACCCCCTTCGCGTACCGACGCTATGCACCCTGTCTTTCCGCTGGCGATGCGCTCCTTTTCACGTGCAGTCGAAGACGGGGATGCGTCGGACCTATTGTCGAGCACTGTTCCGTAACCAACAGACCCAGCTTCGGAAAAACTAACCGGGATCTCGCGATTTGGCATTCGGATTTAGGACGGAGGTACTAGGGTGGAAACAGCTCCTTTTCTACTGGCTTGGTTTGTTTTATAGCCGATAGTGCTGCAATTTTTCACAATTCATCCCTTAGCTTAGGTGACGCTTACCCTTCACTCTGGGTACATACAGGGTAGTCCACACAATTTGTTCTCTCTTAATAACTTCCAAAGTATGCGTTGTATGAAAAAACTGTTTCTAGAAAAGTTGTATGGTTTGAAGGGATACATTATGTAACTCATATGCTTTTTTGTAAGTAGAGGCGTTTCGGAGATTTGAAGGACAACTTCGTTTTTTTTTTCTATTGAATGCTATATTTTTTATACTAAAATATCGGAGAGTGTCAAATTTTGAGTAAAACAGTACTGACCTAATGGTTAACGAATAATTTCCTTTCGTTTCTTGAAAACAGTCTATGCATGATATCAAAAAAGAGTTTCAATACCAGCAAAGATTTCCATAAGACTGCGAAGTTTACGTGACATTTGTAAATTAAATTATTCGTCAACTATCAGGTTTACTGGGGTGTGGTTACGCCCCTATACGCAGAAGGAAGGTTACAAACTTCGCAGAGGCTTTCAATTTCTTTTTTCTAGAAATTATATTGAACGACTATTTTCGTTCCCTTGTAATTCGTTGGAAGTTATAAGATATCCAGAATAGAGGTGGGCGGGTACTCGAGCCTCGGTTTGACTGTTGATGACTCGAGTCTGGTTAGGTCGGGACCAGAAAATTCGTGATACTCTGGAAGTCTGAGTCGAAGTCGGGTTGGGTCGGGAACCCAACAATTTATGACATTTGGATAGCAGAACATTATAAATTTTCAGATTCTTGACCCAACCCGAGCACCACCCGACCCGACTTTCTGAATTTCAGGTGCTGTCCCGTTCCCGGGTAAAAACCCGACCCGACTCGAACCCGAATTTTCGGCTACCTACCCATCCCTAAAATAGGACAGTACCGTATTTTCAATAGATAGAGTATGGCATAAGACAGACTTGTAATCGGGTCACTAAGGGGCTGGTTATGTACTGTGCTTTGTGTACTTTGTCCACTAATAGTACTTTGTTTACTACTCAACTACAAAAGCAATAGGTCTAAAACACGAAATAGTCTCTTCGGGAAACGGTTGCGTGGTAATCTTCTTTTTCGATCTGAAGGTCGTCACTAATCGTACAGAAAGTTCTGTGTATCTTGTCCCTCTTACCTGAAAATATGTTATAAAAAATGTACCACGATTGACCTATTGTTATATTTTCACATCACTTTTAAACGTTACACTGAATGTATTCAGAACACAACATGTTCGAACGAACTCGTCGTTTTGTCTATACAGCGACAGCACCGCGAAAAAAAGCACTAGAGAAAATAAAGATAAAAATAATATTGAAAACACGTTGCAGTTCGATGCAACGGAACGCATCTGGTATTTTCGACCAGCCAGCGATCGCGAATCGCCAATAAGAGCCGGATATTCGTAAAAACACACGCGGGAATAAATCGCTCGGTCGGTCGTTGGCGCGCGGACGGGAACGCGCACGGAAGCGGGAGAGCCTCCTCCCTGTTCCTTCGAAAGTGCAGAGAGAGGGTCATCCGAAAGTTATATGTAATAAGTTCCTTCCTAACGTGCGGAACCGCGGGTGTATAACGGGTTCGGGAGGGAAAATTATAGCCTACAGAAAGGACTCGGGTCGTTCCCCTCCGTTGGGAGAACCCGAAAATCCACAGGACCGTAGGGTTCGTGTTCCGAGTCACGAAGCTCGATAGTGGCCGTAAAGCTCGAGGAGCGGAGGCGCGGCATGGATACGACAGCGAATATCGCCGACGTCGACATAGGACACGGAGAGAGGAACTCGTTGCACTCGTATACCGGCGTGTTGAACCTTATTCGGCCTGCAACCGAGTGCACCGGCAGAGAGGCAGGCTGGCAAGTTTGACGGTAAAACGAGCCCATATGAGCGCCAGAAGAAAATACTTCGTTGGAAGAAACCGGGAGGAAGGACGAGATGGAATAACGCGAATAAACACTGCCAACTAAGTATAAATACGTGAACGAAAAATCAACACACTATCTACCAGTATTGTACTTGAATCTCTATTATCCGAAATTCAAACAGTGCAAACACATGCAACTAATACAGTCATGAACGATTCAGGTACAATTTAGTGTACAAGTCATTGATGATCGAGCTTAGCACTGTCAGTAATTATTTTATTATACGATCATCCATGTTAGCTTGATTTGCTCGGATAATCGAGGTTCTACTGTATTTTGCAAATTTTTGAAATTTACGGTCCATCGCTAAGGTTTTGTAATAAATCGTTCAATCTAACGTGATCTGATAAATTTGTTTGGGATTAGTATGTAAAAATGGATTTTTAAACTTGGTCATGGTACAGCATAATTAATGGAAATAATAGAAACTTGGAAGAACATTGTTCAAATGCTCCTACAATGTTTAAAATCATTTCTTTAGATTCTAAGAAGTTCATCTGATTTGGAAATTGGACATAAATTGCTCGTAGTATTTTTAGAGTTTACATTTCATTCTTTTGAGAATGCTCGTGGATCTTTGTGTCATATTTTTAATCTATACTGAATTTTGTGTATTGTCAGAAAAGGGATCATGTTACAGAAAAATGCAAGACAGAAAATATAGAATAAAATTGTTTCAGAAGAAGTGTCGTTTCCGAGAAAATCACCTTTGGAAATCCATCAGATTTCCACGCGTAAAAATTGACACGAAGTAGAATCGGCAGATCATTATCAGACGTATTTCATTCGAAAATTAAAAACACGCATCTGTCGGACATCGAGTTTATAGAGCATATACGTTACAAATTATACAATATATGGGTGCATCCCTAATAATAATTATGTTACAATTTGACTTCGTGTGTAATTTACAATTAGTTTATATTAATTTTGCTATGATACAACTACCTTATTGAAATTAAATTTTAATTGAGCATAACGTAATGAAATCAATAATAATTTTCAGGTCTCCAATATCTGGGCCGCATAGGAAGCAATGGATAGAAATCGGAAGACAGTGCTTGTATCGAAAGCCGCTGATAAAAGCGTGTTACGCTCAACTTCATAGATTGGGCATTGCCAAGTGACATGATTTAAATGTTGTGATTCAGGACACCCTCACATGCAGTGTCCAAAATAAAATTAACTCTGGCTAACGAAGCATTTCAAATGTTAAAAGCTCACGCTCAGTAAATCATCTTTATGGAAAAATGAATTGGATGTACGCATTTCTCTCACATACATCTGTAGGAATATGGATATGGAGGAATGGTTCTGTGTGATCTGCACCGAGAATCGGATTAGTGACGAGAGTCGGTACTCTTTTGATTACGACACCTTTGAGTGTGAACGTGTGCGAGAATGTATGAATGCGTGTGAATATGCGTGAGATCGTGTGTCCGCTGTCTCGAAACAGCTTTTGTATATTTTAATCAGTTGTTATTTGTCCTTCGATACGAATTGACGTGTACATTAATTATTAAAATAGTTTTATTCCTTCACATCTGACTCTTTGACTAAGTTGCTAGTAGATATTTTAAAATCGCTGAGAAAATGGGTAAGTGGGATCTTAATATTCAACTTTTAATATCCGGCTTTTCGGTTGTCGGTTCTTTCGCAAGTAGATCTAGCTTCTCATTGGCAATGAGTCCAATATGTGATGGACCTTAATAAAATTTTGCTTATTGCTGTTACATATATACATGAAGTACTTATTAGTGGCATAACGAAATGTTGGTTTTTCCAGTGATTTAAACGCGCTCAAAGAGTCAACAAGGTGTATAAAGAATATAAACATTGCTCCGACATATTATACAATCTCCTGAAAAAGCGCCAAAGGAAAAAAAGACGAGGAAAATGGCGAAGATCGATCGCGCAGCAGATCACAAAGAGATCGACAGAATGGGGAGAAGCGAATTAGTAGCATAGACTACAGCCAGGGGGTGTGGGTGAACGGAGGGTAGGCGGTCGGATGGGATGAAAACTGCGTAATTCAAAAGTTACCCGCAGCCCGCTATGGATAATTATTTATCGCCTTATCAAACTTTTATAATCCCGGTGCCAGGCGGGGAAGGGTGGTTAGCGTGGATCAAGGCGGTGCGGTATGGGGGTGGGCTGGAGGATCTATACCCGTTCGCATCGGCCAACTTTTTAACGAGTTTTTAAACGTCATAAATGATCTCGGCGGAAAGGATCTCGAAGCGACGGAGTGGAGTGGATACTTCCCCTTCACCCCTCGGCCGCTTTGCCCCCCACAGTTTTTCCTCTTAACACGTGATGAATTTTTATCGGGTCGTTTCCCGCCGGTTTACGTTTCGCGAGACGTCGATAAGTCGCAAGGTTTCCCGCGGGATGAAGAATCGAATAATTTTTTGCTCTCTGTCCCCGCTCCCTCTTGGTTCTGTGTACAACCTCGTTCTACGTCCTCGATCTATGCTGTCGTCGTTCGACGTGCGCGAACGAGAATTAACGAATGGTACGTGACTCCTTCGAAATCGTAAGGGGACACCTGTGCGCCGAGAGCGGCGTTAAACGCTGAAACCAAGAACCAAATCAGCGGGGAAAAAGAATGGGAGAGAAGAGAGCACGAGGGGGTAAACGAGAGTAGAAGAAAGAGAGAGAGGGGGGGGGGAGCGCGTTAAATAAGAGAATTAATCCGCCGGTTGCCGAGCGAGGCAGCTTTTAGACGGTTTAATTGATGTTAAACTGCATTCATCGCTGCCTCGCGGCGCCATAAAATTTCTCCGGACGAACGTATGGACCGTTCGCTCTTTTGTTCGCATTTTACGGTATAATTTCGCGACCTGCCGACCACAGATCCCCATAATCCGTCGCGCCCTTCGTGTTCTCGCGAGGAAAGCGTTCGGCCGCTCGTAAACCGAGCCTCGTATATCCATAAGGGACCGCAAACACGGTGTTTTTCGAATTCTCGCAGGCCCGAAAAACCATCGCGCCCGCTTTGAGGAACGAGGAGAAGATGTAAAGAACGCGAGAGACGAACGAACCCCGTCTGACTTGTGACGAGTCAGATATCGGAGTCCGCTTCGACGACACGGTTCCAGGAAAAGACGGACAGCTCGTACTCGGATCGATATCGTCCTCGAATGAGAAACGATCGTCGTTACGACTCGTCGAAGCTGCGCCGTTTCGTGACCAGCCGGCAACGATCGTCCGGCATGAATCATTCGATGATCCGGCCGGTGACGTTCTTGCGGCCACGGGACGGCCAATTAAAACCAGACTGGTTTGTTATTACCCGTCCAACAGTTCTGAATGATTTTTCAGGAATTCCGCCGGCCGTCCCGGGAGCTTATTACGGTTTCATATGGTCCAATCAGGTCGGTCGGGAAAAAGCGTGCCGACTTTTTGGCGCGCGACACACGGCGATTTTTAATGTGTCCGTGAGATTGGGCAGTCGTGTAAAATGTTCTTCGCAAACACGATCTGTCATGCGATTTCGACGTTTCAATTTCGTCTACGGAGAATATATTCTACTTTGCAGGAATTGCCGTCGAAACAGCGACAACCAATGCCTTTTCCTCGCAGAGCGTCGTAAATCTCCGAAATGAGAGGACGGAAGAGCGAGACAGTCGGTCAACAGTTTTTATCGCGGCGCTTTACGAGCGCGGTTATCGGGAAAATAATCGGTTAGCGTGAAACCGTTTTTGAATCTAGCGCGAGTCGACACGTATGCGTTCGCGATCTGCGGCGATCACGGGAAAGTTAGTTTAATTGGGTCGCTTATGGGAGAAGAGTGTGCAACGGGGGAGTCGCCGATTTATTTTCCGAGCAACGAGCCAACGATCTTAAGATCGTTATTGTCGTTGGAAACAATAATGTTACAACGTTCCGGTTGCAGTTACCGAGCGATTTACGCGCACGAAAAACGCGGGCCGTCGCGATCGGTGGTTTAATCAACGGCATCCGAAACGACCGAGCCTGTTTAAAACGACGACGAGAGAATTCCCTGCGCTATACTTAATAACTTGAAGCCAACAAATTGACTCGTTCCTTCGTACGCGACGATAGAGAGAAAACGAGAGCTGCGCGAAGGGGATTGCACGCCAGTGGGACAGTAATTGGTGTGTTTATGAAGATCGACGGATTAGCTGATTGTTCCCAGCGCCGAGACAAGTATCCGTAACACCGGCGGACCGTTTTGGTCAACTCATTATTAGTCGCTGATAGCCACTTCCGAAGCTTAGTCCAATTCCTGTTGTTCCAGCTTAATCGAAACGCTATTTAGTCGCCATTTTTAGGAGACGCGTGCGTTCACAAGCACAAGCATTTTACAACATGAACAACTATTTACAGCTTCACAATCTTATTATGAGTCTAGAATACTCTTTAAACACTAACACTAAATTTATCATCACCGGTCAAAACGACCGGTTCGAGATTTTTCATTTTACAATTAATGAAATAATAAAATCGATTTTATAAGAAATGATTCTGTAGATATCTTTAGTAGAGCCTCCATTATAATAGGAACTGCACAAAGTCTAAATAAAATCAATCTTGTTATTATTATCAAGCCTCGGTAGGTTTAGTGTTAACTGTGATTGACTGAATATTTTATTGATAATCCAGTTTATAGCGTAGTTTCTAAGAGAGAGCAGATTGAATTAGCGAAATTCCTTTATTTACAGATGTTCACTAAGCGGTGCACAATTCTAGTTACAATTGCTAAAGAATCTAGAGAAAGCTGATTTTTGGAAAAATGAAGTTTCTTGTCAGAGAGACGTTCTTCGAGGCACATATAGAAATTCTAATATCGTGCATACTTTTTTATAGAAGTGCGGGGTGAAGAATCTTTATTGTATAGGTACAAAAGATGGTCTGTTCGCACAAAGATGGAAGTGCACTAAATTTTTCAGAAACACTCAGCGTTAATAAGAAACGATCGCGTTCCGGACATTTATGTACCTTCCCTGAAGCTCTAGCGCGGAAAGACGTCATCTGCTGGCAGGTCACACGGCAGTCAACGTGTTAGTCAGACACGTGAGGGAGAACTTTTCTTGTCCATGCGAAAATATCTCGTCGCATATGCGGGACGACTCGCGTGGCTACCACTTAAATAACTGGTTAATTATTTGTGACATTATTTCCCTGATGAATGTATTCTATAAATTGCTTTAAACAGTGTTTGCATGGCCTCGATCATGCTACAGGACTGATCGAGTCTTTTTATATTGCAAACATTTTACATCGCATTAAAAATCTGACGAATATTTCTTATCATAACGTTCATAAACTAAATTCTATGAAACCGATTTTTAACGTATTTACATAAAATTGAATATCCAATATATACGATCTACCGAATATATTTTATTTTCTGTGTATTCAGAATTGAATAAAAATTGTTGGGTAGCCTATTTAAAAAAATTTTTTTTTTTATTGAAAGCTTAAGTGTGAACTTGAAATTTTATATACTGATTTTTGAAAGGTGCATGTTCCTATTTTATATATTGATTTTTTGAAGATGCATGTTCGTATTTTATATACAGATTTTTTAAAGATTCGTATTCCTATTTTGAATACTGATTTTTCAAAAGTACATGTTCCTTTCAGCAAACAATCTGCAAACGACAGAACAAAAGCACTGTCCACCCACATAGCATTCTATCAGCATAGAATTAAATCGCCATCAGCGTCTACATCGAAATTTAATTAAACACGACGCAGTCGGCAGTCTAAATTTTAAATGCATCGAAGATCGGTGACACGGAATTAACGCGAGCGTTAAAAGGGGTTCCTAATAATTGAACTGCGTAATAAAATGACAGCGTAGGAGGAGCCAGATGTCACGAATCATCATACAGCGATGCCTCCGATCGGAATCTCGTTGAAACGAGCCACCACCTAGGAGAAGGAGGGCGCGCAAAGTGGGTCTAACATCGGACCCTTAGCAAGTTTCGCATCCGTCGTTGCGTCCGATCGACTTCCAGGTCCGACATCGTCGCTCTGTGATAACCTGCGAACTCTGCGGATCCTGCCACAGGCGTGGTATAACTTTGTTCGGGAGAAGTTCTCGGCCGCAGTTGTAGATCACCTGACTTTCGCGGCCGGAGCCGAGCCGCGGGGAAAGGTCGTTTAAAGTAAAAGTGGCCGAAGGGATTCGGTGACGGGTTTCCGCGGACGCTATCACTTTCGAGCATGGTGAAGAGCAACTTCACAGATCGGATCGGATCGGATAGGATCGGATCGGATTGGGCGGGTCGCGCGCACACACGTACGCTTAACGATCGTATCAAACAGGCCGACGACGGGGGTCCGTGGTAATAGCGACTTAACGATCGGCCGGGTTGCGATTTATCGGCGTTAGCTGCGAAAGTTGCAGGCGCGAGATCGCCTTTAATGAAATTCAGGTGGTCGCCGCGTGATAACGAAAGCCGGAGCCCTCTGCGGCACACGGTGGGTCGTGCCTGCTAGCGAAATGTCATGCGAGCCACTTTTATTGCGGCAGATTGAAAACGATTCCGAGGAAGATATAAAACGAACGCACACGCGTCTCCTCTTCCCTGTTCGCAGCGTCGCTCTGACGTATATGGGTTAGACAGCGCGTTGCATAACGCCTGGCTATTAAGTTAATTTATTGAACGATTCCGGCGATGCATCGCCGGTGCGTGTAATTTACTTCCAATCTTCGTTTGATTTCTTGTCGAGCGTTCTAGATCGTCTCGATACGTCGTCGAGGGTACGCGCACGCGAGACTTATGGAATATAAAGTGGAAGTGATTCGTAAGGGAGCTTAGGGGCATTCCCCCTTCTCTCTCTCCCGCTCTTTCTCGTTCTCTCTCTCTCTCTCTCTCTCTCTCTGTCTCGGTTAGCTTCCTACCCATGCCATACCCCCCATTTCGATGCCGCATTACCGGTCGAGAGAGGGGAACCTACGGGGTGCCCCCCTCCGTAGACGACACTGATTTAAACGATTCCCGATCGTGTTCTTGGTATCATTAATTCTCGATATTTGTCTAGGCAGGACGCTCCACTATTTCACCGGTTATCCCCGGAGGGATACACACATAATGTCAAAACGGAATATTTATTGAGATATTTAGGTTAATAAATGGCCAGCTCAACATTTCTTGCCCGAGCCCTGTGTAGTCGTATGTACCGCGTTGAGGGCAGAAAAAATTATCATAACGACTTCATTCCTAATTCTGACGTTTCCTTAAGAAGATACAGTGACTCCCATCAATATTTGGACACTCTGAAAAAGACGATAACTTTTTAAATATCGGACCATATGATTTGGATTTTTTTCTGAGAAGTTAAAAGAATTTTTGAAAAAATTACAATTGATCGAAACTGCAGAGAAAATACTAAAAGTTTCATTTTGCACATTTTTTATGTGGGCTCATATTGAAAATTTCGAAAACACGTTTCGTAGATCTGTATCAATTAAATATATTCTGAAATTTTCATCAAAATCATTCAACGTTGCAATGAGCTACAAACGTTAAAAGATGGTAAAAATTGCTTTTCACGATTTTGAGCCTCTAGAGCTGATCTACAAAACGAATTTTTCATATTTCCGATATAGAACCACATAAAAATGTTGTAAAATGCAACTTTTAGTATTTTTTCTACAATTCCGAATAATTATAATTTTTGAAAAAATTTCTTTTCACATCGTATAGTAAACTAATTGCTCTAACTTATCAAAAAACTTCAATATAAAAAAAGTTGTTTTTTTAAAGAGCATCCGACTATTAAGGGAAGTCACTATACATATTCAGTAACTTGAATTAAAAAATTCTTTTTGGCTTTCTTTGAATGCGTTGTAGTGAGATCCAATTCACAACACAATATCTTGTGTGAAATCTCAATATTAATTGGTCTGATTTCAAAATGCAAACAGAATGTATGTTCCACGTTTTCGGTCAACAAATTTTCGCGGTAATCTTGCACGATGTAAAGCGACAATTTCCGCGTAACAGGTGATAGAGCATCGCACCGAACTTCTCGCTTAAAATACTGAAATATTAAGTTTTAGACAGAACATCTTCTTAAAAGGTTGGTCTGAAGTTTGAAAGCATGTTCTACTAGCCGCGAGTGTAAAGATGAAGAGGGAGTGTTGTCAGAGAGCATACCGGATGGTAGATGAAGTGCATCTACCAATTTACGTCGGGGATTATTTTTTAATTTGATATGCCAGTTAAACAAGTAACTTGACCTTTTCTAAAAATGAAAGATTGGAAAATCAAATCGATCACCACGGTGAGGAAAACCTTCGGGTACCGAATCATTCAATTATTCTTGCCGTCTGCGACCTGAATATTTTCAGCTGCAAATTAGATCTTCGTAATGGCGAAACACAGTATTTCTAGACCACGGATTTTATGCATCCGTGACAAAACAGTCAAGACAAAAAGTGTTGCTAACTATGATTACACTATTTTCGACTTGCCGAAATGGTGAAAATGAAAACCATATTTTTATCGAATTTCTGATAATTCATTTAGGACATTATTATTTTTCATACAAATTTTCAGTCTAGTTATTTCCATCCAGTGATGGGTTAGTTGCAATTATATTTCTGTACAGAATTAATCAATTATTCTTGCCGTCTGTGAACGGATCATTTATATTTTCGAGTACGAAATTATTAGATCGTTGTGGAGGTAAAATACGCCATTTGCATCCGGATGGGTTCCCAAAGTCGCAAGGTATTCGGTTGACGATACTCATTCGGCATTCCCCGACGTCTTCCCCCATGAATAGCCCCGAGGCAGAGTCTACACTTGCCATGACTAACCTGCTGGCCCAAGGGTGAGGGCAGGTAGTCGCAAGTCTCTTGATACAGATAATTGCCTCGTTATTGCACCGGTACAAGATAAGACGCGGTAATACGCAGTCAATCAACGTCAACAGACAGAAATTTCCATTCTACGACAAAACGATCTTACGTGGCTTACACGATCTACATTACCAGATAGCAAACCTGTTCGGTTGGCTACAGGCAGATAAAAAGTATGCTTCCACTTGACGGAAGCCACTCGATCATACAATGCGTATCAATTCGAATATAACCTGCATTACCAACGTTCGCCGATGGAAACGCGCATGTTTTTTCGTTTAATAAGAATCACTGCGTCCACTGTAACTCCTGCACGTTTCAAAGGGTGGATCACCGACCCCTGTAACTTCTCATCTTCGGAAAAGGCTCTTTCGAATTTTTTCCGTGCAGAAACCGCGCTGGCCGGTGCACACGCGACAAAGAGAAACACATGGACAAGAAAACACGTCATCATCACGGTCGAACAGTCCCATTGGACATTGTTCGTATTTTCTGATCGTACATTAGCCATCTCTGTTCCGGTGGCGACCGGCGCGGCGGGTCCAGCGAGTCGTGCGACACCGGCAATAAAAGTTTGATACGCTTTTAGGCGGTGCCGGTTTTGCGAGTCTCTGTTTCCGCGTATTTTCACAGTTCGTTCCGTGTCGATCGGCGCAGTTCGAAAACAACAAAAAAATATTCAACTTCGCCTCAGCCTCCGCTTGTATTTATTCGAGCGCGTCCACGGAAACGCCTTCTTCCCGCGAACCGCACCCGCTGATGCTCATGCTCGCGCATGTGAACTTGTCGCTGCGCGGTTTAACCGTCACCAATATTTCTGGCTCTAGTTACGGTAAATCATCGGCCAAGATGGATTCATCGCTGGGTTTACGCGGTTTTTACCTTTTACGGAACCACCGTTGCCGTTTTGATTTCGTCGACGAACTCAGTGTCGCAAACGGCGACGACGAACATGTAAAACTATTTTCAATAGCAGACTTCTTTTATGAAAGATTGGCGATCGAGGGTTAATAAACCAGAAACCAAAATAAGATTAACGCTTATGCCAATAACCGGCCATCTTAATTTGATTTATTGTGGGTTGTGTATGTACGAATGTGTGTAAACTGTACTTCATCTTACTTAATGCAGCAGAAATAGATTTCAGTTGAGATTTGAAATGTTTAAATAAAAAAAAGAAGGAAACCTTCTTCTTCGTCGCTTTTCGTTATTTTATCCTTCTTGCTCCTGCTCGGTTAAATTTACACAACCATTTATCTTGCACAATGCACTCGCCAGTAACTAGACGTAGTGCTTAAACAAGGCTAAAGACTTAATAGAATGTGGAGAAAAGAGATAAGACAGATGTGCTGATCGCGAGAATTTGCCTGCTGGCTCTCGAATGGATGTAAAAACCGACCGCTACCGTATTAAGACGAATACGTGTGAAAAATGTTTTCATTTTCGAAGCAGATCACGCGTGGCAGCGTCGTCGCCGGAAGAAGATATTGCGTTTGCACGTACAAGTTGGCGATAAGTCGTTCCGGGCGATGGTCTTGGATGGATTCGCCGTTGACAAGCGAGCCTCGAGAGAGGAAAATAAGTCTCATCGCCTCGTTCGAACCATGTTTATCGTCGCTTACATAACGGCGTAAGATTGTCCCGTGCGGCGCATGCATGGCGTTATTCCCTTCTTTATGAGGCCGTTTTCCCCGCCCCGCCACCTCCCGGCAGCCCCACCACTCACTGTCAGCGGTTCTCAGCTGACAGAGTATATTAAACGGGAGTATATTAAAATCCGATGGTAAACACTCGTTCCCCGAGGCAGACGGCATCGACACCGTCCGTGGTTGAAGTTAAATTACTTCCGTAACGTTTGAAATGTCGCCAGGATGAGAATCACTGCTGGGTAGCGTGTTTGCTAGCCCCGGTAGGTGGCTTAATGAAGAAAGGAAGCTGAATCTCATTAGTCTTCCACGAGGCTGTCTTCACCGCGGCCTGTAAACAACCGGGTTGCTCCTTCCGTTCCAGTATTTCGTCGCGTTCAGTTCGTCAAGTTCCGCGACAATCGTGCCTCGGGTCGAATTCCTAAATGCGCTTTTCGTGAAAACCAACTTCCCGGCTCCTCGGCGGCCGAGCATTAAAACCGTGAAAATTAAAGATTTATACACTTTAGCCGGCCGCCGGATCGAGGTACACCGGGGTCCTGCAAATATTCGACGCTCCTCGCTGCGATTTAAACTGGTTTAACCGCTGCGACGCGATGCGCCGCGCCGCACAACGGTCCCAATCTGTGAATTGGCTATTCATTTGATAAAAAATCAACTTTTTTTTTAAACGATGGAATCAGTTGAATTTTCTCAAAATTGTAGTCGAACAAAACGTTTAAATATGATAATTTCATAAGCACCATTTTTTACCGTGAAAATGACTCGTCTTCTTATTCATACACCGGAGAACCAATTTAATAATATACAATTGATAAATAAAAAATACATCAATACATCTCTTATTTAAGGATACTGTTGTCTATAAGAAATATTGCTTACAATTTATTTAAAAAATGAATATTCAATATATAGTTTACCACCAAAACAAAATATGACGCTAACTCGAAATCGTTTGAACATCAATGGCGTTTTAAAAGGTATCGTCATAGCAACAAAATAAGATGAGAGTTTAGACCGTGAACATGCCCTTGCTTCCAGTGCCATCCAGCGCAGAAATTAAGAATTATTAATCGGTGCACCTGGTAAATAAATAACATTTACTCTTCTAGATTTCATTCAGAAATGAAACATTTATTAGTAGAATGCGGACGTTTATGCAATTTCCAATTTTTATAGACAAATTTTAAGATAGTGGAATGGATTAAAATCCTATTTTTCATGGGAACAGATAAATATTGTAATTCTATCGAATTTTATAATACAGTTCTTCTTGAAAATTTTCAGAAGCCATAAATGCAAAAACATCCACAGTCTAGGTATTAGCATATAATGTGCAATAGCGGAATCGTCTCGCGTTAACGAAAGGGATCGCAAAAGCGCGAGGAAGTGTTAGGTCCAGTCGCCAGATCAAGACACGTGTCCCCACTCTACCTTCCCCTTCTACGACGTTATTCCCCACGCATCCACCGCGGCACGGTCACGTGACGCGTTTCGCCTCTGCGGGGGTAACTTTTTCCCCTCGATTTGTGCTCCCTCCACTCATCTGGCGACTCTGTTATGGACTGCAGGGTCACGTAATGCAGCTACTGCAACGTGTTCCGTGGTCCGAGTACGCACACCTAAATCCCCATCTGCTACGAAGTTACTAAATCAAATAAATGTAGATTGTTGAATATGGATTTGTTTCGAGAGTCGTAAAGCAACGCAAACTCACGAAGAATACCGTATATACATATCGGTCGGTGAAACTGTCGAGAAATGTTTGCAAACTATGAATGCCCCTGGGAATTCAATTAGACGAATTGAACAGATCTTTCAGTTTTTAATAGCGCGTGCGCACGCGCGCGTTACAAATGGAATTAGCGTAACTTGCCGGCTGCAACAAGTACGCGCTCGATTCATGAATATTGAGAGAGGACAGAAAGGAATGACGGATGGCCGGTCGTGTTGTTAATGTGAACGGAAGGTCTGTATTTCGTTTCACTTTCACGTTGCGTACCGAGGAACGAGAATGCCTCGGCTCTTTATCATAATTAGCAAAGTATTAATGTTATCCAGCTCGCGAAAACTGTAGGTATTTATCGGGTAATGAGCGATGTCGAAAGAAATCGGACTTCATTAACGATAAATACGTGGCGCGAGGCTCCATGGTCGGCCCCGCTATCAGTTTATCGGGTTGATTGTAAACTGAGATAATACCAGGGAATCCAGAGCTCGCGTCGAGGGGCCCACTTACCCCATTCCACCCCTGCGATCCAGCTGCAACGGTATCCGCATGGAAACGCCAATAAAATATTACAAAGTGCGGCCCGAGTCAACACGCCCCAGCGAATAGAAACAAACAACCGGAGATTAGTATGTTTGCCCGAACGATTGTGCGAAAAAGTTCGATAAACAGATGTTTATCGTTCGCGTATCGTCGTAAATTGTTCAAACAGGCTTAACATCCGCGCGCGCGCGCGCGCGAATTGCATTCAAATTCGAACGGATAACTTGATGCACTCTCGCGCCGACAGTCGCGTGGGATCGTGTCGAATGTTTTGCTCCGGCACGATAGAATATAGTAATAAGGGGGGATAATTGAAGAGAAAATATCCGTTCCTCTGCGTGTTGTCTTATCGTTTTGGGAACTTTAAATGCACTTTATGTTTACGATTATTTGGACAACTTTCTCGACGCCGGCAGTGCAGAATATTTAGCTAGCCGTGGTGCTATCTCGACGTGTTCATCGACGATGTTTCTACTCGCTTACAAACCGGAATTATTTATCTACGATCCGGCGAATTAAATTAGGTGTTTAGTGGCGTGATGGCTTGCTGTGTAATTCAGGTTCTCGATATGAACCTCTTAACTTGTTGATTTTTTAATTCCAAATAAAATTTTCCACTTCATTATAAAATGAAAGTGTAATTTATCGAAGTGGGAAGGAAATGGAAAGTGCACATATGTAAAGAAATAATCGATAAAATATATATCGATCACATGAATGTTTGTGGAAAAATTGAAATTTGAGAAACACAGCGATTAAGTTAAAATTAAATTTAGAGGAAGAAACAATTAACTCGACACCTACAATTTACAATTTAATATCTCGTTACGCACTGGCCATGGTTGAACAAGAAATTGTCGGACTACGATGACATGAGGTAAATTGTTTAACACTAAACCTACCACTGCCGATCAAATGCCAGGTTTTATATTTTTAATTTTGCAATTATTGAAATAATGAAGTTGCTTTCATGGAAATTGATTCGACAAATTTTTTTATCCAAGCACAAATATCGAAATAAAAATTCCACAAAATCTGAATAAATGGAGTAGTGTTATTTTTATAATCTAAAACATTTCATTCGCTTTTAGTGCTCGGTAGGTTTAGCTATGTAATAATTGAACGGCTGATCACCCAACGAAAAATTGCCTAACGTGACCGCGGCTTATGAGAGGTATGTAACTGAAATTGATACTTGGTTGGCGCTCGGTCCGAACGGTTGCAGGAGTCGCATGTTTCCGAAGGACTTGCGAAGGATGAGAAGCAAGGCGAGGAATCGCGTGTAAGGAGAAAAAGCCGGCACGCATTTGGATGCATCGTCCGTCGAGGCTGTTACGAGCGATCAGATAGCGCAGCGGTAGCGCGCAACGACCACGTCGGCCGTTGTGCGAGTATGCACCGAGTGCATCCGTGTCCATGCACAAAGCACACGTGGCTTTCCGCCGCGCCGCTGCGTTTCTACGTTGCATGAGCAACGCTTACGCACGACCGCCGCGCCGTTTGCCTGCCGGTACGGGAAAATTTACTTCACGCGGAAACGTCGTACCGCGGAGAAGATCCACGCGGGTCCAGTGCCGTACCGGGTCGATAGGGCCCAAGCGATATTTCTGCAGCTCGGGTGCAGCTTGCCCTGGAACCCCATTATCAGAGGTCAAGCATCTGACAAACTTGGGTGAACGCGCGCTGATGTACGTGCCGCGTTCACGATAGCCGAGGAAGACGTATTTAATGCGTTATGAGGCCAGATGCAGCCCACGCGTTCCAATATGGCGGGAACGCGGCAGAATCCGCGAAAGCGGCCGCTGCGAACAACGCTTCGCCCGTTTTCACGCGATACCCGTGAGAACCGCCGAACGTCTCCTGAATTCCAAGGATCGGTAACACAGACCTGTCCTGTTGTACGACTTATTTTATTTTTGGTGGAACTGATCTCCTTTTATCGTCACAGATGTTCTTTTATACTGTTGCTGGTTGTGACGCAAGTTTTCTGGTTTGTCGCTTGTCGCAGGCTATTCGTAACTCAATCTCTGTTTGATGACGCAGTTATTTATATTGCAAACTAATATGTAGGGTAAGTCTAGGAGTGATGCCCGGACTGTGGGGATTTTTGTGCAAAATAAATGTTGTCCAAATCAATTGTATGAAACAGAGAGTTAATCAAATTTTCATTTATAATTATCTTAAAAATTAAAATATGACTTTTCAATTGTGTGTCTGACCTATTCAATTTTGTTATAAATGCATAAAATCCGCAATCTAGTGATGACCTACTACTTTTTATTGTTAAGTATAATATAAAATGAATACAATTTGTTCCGAACAAAACGCCAGGGAAGTATGTCCGCGTATTTTCAGATATTTAAAGTGAAGTCGCGATCCGGCTCCGTCAGAGCACCAGGATCTAAGGCCCTTTGCCTACCCATTCCACTGAGGGGCATACCGCGCGAGGGGCCAAGGTGCTCGAGTAAGCTGTAGACATGCTGCGTAATACGATACCGTAGTGTGAACCACTACTAATCCAATTACAAAACTTCTTTATTATTCATTATTTTTTTATGGTACCATCACCAACTTATTTATGCCATTTTTCTGATTAAGATGACAGTAAACGCAATATAATCTCAGCTGTATTTCGTGGTTTAATTCTGGCATGGGCAACTGGTGCTCCGAGAGTCGATGACTCCGAGATCCTATGTGATCAACTCTCGGAGCACCAGTTGCCCATGCCAGAATTAAACCACTAAATTCAGCTGAGATTATATCGTGTTTACTGTCATCTTAATCAGAAAAATGCCATAAATAAATTGGTGGAGGTCCCATAAAAAAATAATGAATAATAAAAAAGTTTTGTAATTGGATTAGTAGTGGTTCACGCACACACTACGGTATCGGATTCACAAGCCGATTCTACGACATCGACTCTCGGAGCACGAGTGACCCAGGTCTGGTTTAATCCACTGTACGGAGTAAGTTTTTGGCCGCGCGGTTCGTGGTTACATGCGCTGTCCTTTTCTACGTTTGGCATTGTCCCTTTGTACTTTCGGCGTGACAGACGCAGTCATAAAGAAATAGTTTCTCTTCATGATCTTTGTCCCTGCCCGGACCAGGTGATGGGAGCTAGATCGCGACTTTACTGTAGTTCACTAAATATTAATATTCCAATAAATACTACTTAAATATCATAAGTGGTACAATATTGATCTGACGAAACAGAATTTCATTATTTAGTAAACGTTATTCTTCAACCATTTGAAGGCGCACATCTTAACCCTCCGCTTTACGATTATTTTCACGACTACGTCCGTGGAAATGAGTTTAGTATGAATACTCCTCTGGATGCGCCGTAATTCTACTTGAACGGTTCCGATGTCTGCCGAAATGGCACCAAGATGTTGTAGTTCCGTGATGATTCGTTCCGCAGATAAATGGAATTGCGATTAAAATTGTTTATCGTCGACGTCTTAAAGGAAATCAACTTTAAAAGATCGTTAATTTTATGGGCTGGCGATTATGGACTTTTATACATTGTCTATGTTTCTTCCAGTTAAACAATTTTAATGATTTGGTATTAGTTTTGTAAATTGTTTCGCTGTTTCAATTTTCAAGCCACACTGAACGTTCGCGTGTCTCTGCGACGTTTCGACTTTGATTCATCTTCGCAGAAGATGACGATAATAATTTTTTAGGTTTCATGCACCTTTCTTTTCTCTCGCTTGCATTTCGCGCTGGTTCGTCTTCTGTCTGTGTTGCGTGCTTTTGAGAGTGACGTTGTTATAGCGGCGCTGTTCGCGTTGGATTTTCCCGTCCTTTTGCCGTGAGAAAGAGAGCGTCTTATGGGTGTGCCTATGTGCGATCACAAGAATGTATGTGCTGTTGTAATCCACTGTTATTTTAAAGATCACTGTGTTTTATATTATACAAAAATCAGTGCTACACCACAACACATAGTAATTGGGCAACGTCGGAGTGGGGTTTTCGCGTGGAAATCTTTTTCAACCTAACAAAGAAATTTCAAGAGATTATTTGCGATCGGCCCGGCCGGGTTCTTATTCAAATGACTTTCGTACCAAGCGCAAGGTTCGAGCAACTCGTCCGGACGGACCAGCTTTCCGCGATAAATAAATGAGGAGCAGACGAGGGTTAGGGTGAGATCGGGGGCGTCCAGGGTGTAAAAGGGGCAAGAGAGAGAGAGAGAGAGAGAGAGAGGCGAGAGGTGGTTGGAGAGCGAGCGGACGGTGCACTCCGAAAATCCTCCCTTAAAGATGCCCGTTGTGCAAACGAGATAGTGGAGTCTTTAGCCACGGTAGATTTCTTGGGCATACAGACACGAAATGCACGAAGTTCCGTAGATTTCCGAGCGTGATTTCGTCCCTTAAGCTGCGGGCTAAAGCTCGTGTAATGCGAGACGACTTATAATCAAAGTTAAATGGAGCAAAAATCGCTCTGCGGGAAACACGCGATAAAGGCGCAGTGATTCGCGGTCGGGTATACTTGTTTGCCGTGTAAGAGGCGAGATTTTGCCGGGAGAGTTCACCCGATGCAGTCGCCGGAGGAAAAGAACAGCCCGGGAGCCCGGGGCCGAGTAAAAAGAAAACGAGCTGGCTTCCTCCTCTCATCCTCTCGACTAAAAAGACCCGAGGATCTCTGGAGACCCTCGACCGAAGGACCGGCCGCGTTGTTCTCTCGAATCACACTCGAAATCGTTCCCGAACGATAATGGAGTTCCCCAATTTATAGTATCGAAAGCTCTAAAATCGGAAACGCCGCATTGTTACAACTACCAGCTCCTTTTATACACGAGTCTCTATCTCTATCCCTCTATGACTCTCTCCTTCTCTCTCTCTCTCTCGCTCTCTCTCCTGCTCGCTCGCTCTTTGTTACGTGTCGCCGACGGAATTTCAAGACGAGCAACCAACGCGATGGAGTAACCGTTTCCATCGATTCGGGATATCGTCCGATTCGCTGCCCGATTCGACCTAGTCTACACAGCCTTTCGCTCGTTATCCCGCGAATCCTACCATAGAGAAAAGCAATTATCAGTCACTCATTGGCGAGCGTTTGGGTAGCCAAAAAAGACCTGTCTTTGCTTCAGCCCGAGTCAATTTTGATAATAGATTCATCGATATTAGGTTGTTCTCCGTGTGATGCAAATTTTCCTTCGTAATTTAGGAAAACGATAATTAATATATGGAAATGATTAGTACACCAGTGTGTGACAAATTCATTTCAGATTCCATTGTCTCGAGACATTGCATTAGTTTCGTAGAATTAAAATCATAATTGCTGAAGGTTCATTTTAAATTGCACTACTTTGCCTCGCTGTTCCATTATAATCACAATGTGTGTTAATAAATATAATAATGATAAAATAGTGGCCCTGTATGATGAATTAAATATTATGAAATACGTGTACAAACTGGAATTAACGTTCGTCATTAGTAATTTTTTAGTCGGTGTGAACGGAGAACGGAAACGGGTCTAATAACGATCGAGCGCAACAGACCCAGATTTTAATATCCGACTGTAAACACGTTACTATTTACTCCAGTGAAATTTCAATGCCCTGAACGCAGAGTTTACCCGAATTATTTCTCGGCGTTTCCTTCCCGATTGAACCGGCACGCGTTAGACGCGTTATGCGCAAAATATTTGAGCGACGTGTCCGGAATAAATTGTGTGCTCCATCCGGTTCGAAAAAGGAGCAACGTATTTTAATTCTCGTATCGCGCCGTACGGCGGAGGACGCGTGTTTATCGTAGCGGAATCCGGGACTGGAGAGAGGAGCACGTTCAACAATCTAATAACAATCCTTCAGCCGGGCGGTGCGCAAACAAGTAATTCAGGAGGGGGACACAACACGATAAAGACAAACGGGAACCGGCGTCCCATAAGGGACCGCCGAAAGAGGCAATTACTAGCTTTTATTCCAATCGCTTTTACTGGTTAACAACACCTAAAAGTAGTACATGCCCCGATAGCTATGGAATACAAGGCTCGCATACGGAAATCCAGCGCGAAGTGGAGTTGGAACCCGTCCAACTAATAGTAAACATCTTGACATCTATATTTGCGCCCGTCTAAATTGCGTTTCGACCACCCGCTTCTCCTCGTTCCCCATTTTCTCCCGGTTCTCTCGCAGGCGGGCCTCTCCTTAGACTGCGCGTCTTGGAATGAAATCAGAATTTCCATTTGGTTCCTTGAGGTTCCCCAAACTCCGCCATTCTCCCCCCCCCCCCCCCCGCCTCTGTCTCTCTTCAAACCCTTTATAACCACGTAATCGCAAGACCGTTCTTTCCGAGCCACGTGTATGCACCAAACGATTTCCTCCCTTTTTCCCTTCTCCATCCCCCCGCAAAGACTACACCCCTTTCCTCCTCGCAGACCACAACATTACACGCTGGCTAAGTCCACGGCCACACGAGAATTGCGGCGAAGATGGTAGATTTTAGCAAGGCATTACCTCGCTCGCGAGAATGTTAATTTCCAGACGAGGCGAGAAGAACTTCTCTATCGACTGTGAATAATTATCGCCGGGAATACGGTCTTATGCTAGATGTCGGTGTCGAAGTGCCACCCGTGGGGCTGGCTCTACAGAGAAGAGCTCATTAGTGGCCCCCCGAGAGCGCCGAGTTCGACATTTTACTTTTCAATAGATGTCGCCGACGCTCCTGGGGGCGTAACTCCGTGTCCCGCGCGGATTCTGTTAAAACGGTGTGTGTACTATTGAAATTACGAAAAAATCCTTCATTTTTATTATCTGGGCCAAAAGTCGCATTCTTTGCCGCCATTTTAGCACGAATTTTGCGTTAATATTCGCGGAATCGTGGATATAAGAGACTGAACGTAACCGAGAGCACAATCAGGGATAAGTCTCATTGCCGGAAATACAATACAGCAAGCCTCCGCAACGCTGTGAGGCCTGTAATCGAAGGGACCCAAAATTTATACATTTATTATGTTGTAATTTTACTAAAATTATCGTTAATTTAAATTAAATTACAACTACACTGACAAAAAAAGCATACTATTCGCATTTATTCAATTTTTACAATTCTCCTTCTTAAAAAGCATTAAAAAATCTCAATCTTATAAAAATATCTAAAGAAAAAAAGGAGGCTCATAATTCCCAATTTATTATTTATTTTATAGAGAATTATTTATAGAGAAATATTTATGGAGAAAAAAGATCAAAGATGAGCATACAGTTGAGCTTTGCAAGGACCAAAAATCTTGTAAAAGGTTTTTGAAGACTTTTTAAGTCACTCGTTAAAAGACATACAACCTCGAAGAAACTTTAACATTAAACCAACCAAGACAACAAGTGGTTGGCATGTGTTGCTTTATAAGTTTGACGAGATTGAGTTCACCCAGACTTTTGGTTATTTTTACTATTGTATTACAGAGTCCTCAGATTAAGACTTCTGTCCTCACTCGACCTTCCTCTTCTACGAACGCTGTTCCCCACGCATCAATTCGTGCTCCCTCCCCTCATTTGGCGACTCTAAGTATATGTTTGATTTAAGGAATTTATTGAATCATTTCCTACGAAAGAGTCTTTCTAATTTCAGTCATTCTAGAATGAATAATATTAGACAAGCCAATTTGAGTTCTACAATTTTTTAAAAGGTTTGAAAAATCATGAACCGCAGAACTTTTTACGAAAATATTCAACGCTTGCGGGAATACTAAAGAAGTATATGCAGAATAAATCAAGTGCGTGCCATTGTAATTACTGGACAGCGTATCTTTATGCAAAATAAACATTTTCTACCTGATTTGTAACAAACTGGAGTGAAATAAAAATTTATTTTCTTTTTTAATATGTTTAATAGGCTAAAAATAATAGGACAGTATTTTTAACTTCTTCTAATGTTTTTACTGTTTTAAACTACACGTACTCATTTTGTTATAAATGCATAAAATTCGCTGTCTAGTAAATACGGTTCGATGGAGTCCTAGAACTTTTTAATGGATTATATTTAAAACATGACCCGTGATACTTAAAAAAAAATGTTGAATGTGTCAATTCAAGAAGAACCTAAGATTCCCGGCGACTAAAAAATTCTTTCCTTGGTGAAAAGAGAGTCGTTTATTTCGGAACCAGATTTTACATTTTCTCGTGTAACTTCGTGGGTAAAATATTTTGAAAAATCTGCTATTGTAAAGTGTAAAGAATCGTGGTGACTCGGCGCGTTTTCGCAGCGAATGAAGATGACTCACCGGTTGCGCCGAGATTAGCCGGATAGGTTCGCTTACCTGCAACAGAAAAACAGAAAGGGGTAACACGGTGAGCGACGCCTGAAATCGTGGATGGCAATTAATTGGCGAACGCGCGCGCGCGCGGGCACGGGGGCCAGTTTAACCGGGCAATCCGCGTAAAAGCGCTAATTCGAAAATATCCTCATAAATATCAGCGGGAAATTTGTCCGTGCTCGTCGCAATAGGGTCGGCCCCGAAGTTTTGATTTACCGTCGCACGTGCGCGATTTAGCATGTAAATTTATGTGGCTGTGATTTAACGATAAATCTCGCGACAGAGGAACCCTTAAGCGACGCGTACTCCTGAAAACGTTCCGATACATTACATCGGCGTTAGCAGTCGATTCTGCCAACGATCGTCGTTCAGCATCCGGAAATGATATTGTATCAATCATCGCGCGTGCGTACGAGCAAAGACTTGAAATAATTAACTCGATTACAGAACCGTTCAATTCAAATTCTCTCTTCCGCGAATCCCCCGACGCACAAGATGATTCATCGACGAGCGTTTATGCTTCGACAGACGTGAAATTCTACGAACGCGAGCCTGTAGGCGTGGCGTTAACATTCTGCGCTGCTGTTGGCTTAGTAATCGTACCGTCAAAGTAATGCAATTAATTATGGAAAGACTGTGGAACTTGTTGAGTCCATCAATTATAAGGTACCGAGACTGTAACGCCTCTTTCGCTTAGTTTGGAAATGCTGCAACTGAAAGACGGGCCTGCTGGATGGATCGAATCGGGAAGTTGATCATAAATGATATGTAACTATCGATCGACAAGGTGTGTCGTTATGATACTAAACCTCAATAAGAGAAGACTTAAAGAACTTAAAGAACTTAACTTAAATTTTGTACAGGTTTGCAAATTTATTTTGCACACCCTGGCCATTTAATCAAGGCTACATGGAAACATTTCATTTTTCCAGCTGCAACACCATGTATCGACACCAATTTTTGTGGTCAAATCTCTCGTACTTTGCACGTTTTGAAGTCGACATTCAATAACAGGTGTAGTGAGTTCTGTTGACAATTGTCGCAAAAGTCGTCTACGTCAATTTGATCTGTTCGGCAGTAATCGATTGTTTGCATAATAAACTATACAGGGTGAATTCGATAAAGCAGGACACCTGAATATCTCCGTTACTTTTCGTTGTAGAAAAAAACTTCGTAGGATAAAGTTTCACTGTTTGAAGGGACACATATAACGGTGTATGGGAAAAAAAATTTCAAGGACATTTTTATGAGATTTCAAGGTTATCGATGCTTTTTTAAATTCCGTTTACTCCAATTTGATAAATAAATTCCGTGAAACTGGTAGTGTCGAAAATAAAAAACGTACAAAGGTGAGGACTGTAAGGAATGAAGCAAACACAATTAATGTTCTGGTAGCAGTGAATACAAACCCTCATGCTAGTACGAGTAGTGCAAATACTCCAGGAACACAAATTTCACCCCTTTCACCTATCAATTTGGCGTAACAGAAATACATCAAATGAATCTTACACGTTGAATTTTATTTATACCATTTTTCTGGGTTGAAGGTTATTTGAAGGTCATATTGTGTCTCATGCATGAATTCGTTATTTTGTCAGCAACAACATTACGGTAACGAAAATATATCATTCCATTTAAAAAACATCGATAACCCTGAAATCTCATAAATATGACCTTGAAATTTTTTTTCCCTTACACCGTTATATGTGGCCCTTCAAACAGTGTAACTTTGTCCTACGAAGTTTTTTTTTGCAACGAAAAGTAACGGAGATATTTAGGTGTCCTGCTTTATCGAATTCACCCTGTATATGTGGCAAGACGGAGGCTGGAGACATCAAATAACGGCGCATAGCTACGTACGGTGTATCATTGAAGGCTCATTTGTATTATCTGACCGTATTAGCGACCGTAGTGAATTTTGCTTATTGGCATAAAGGTTAAGAACATTATAAGATCGATTTGAGATTCTAAAAGCCTCTACAGATAGGTCTGTAAGAAGACAAGAAAAATGGTCCTAACTCAATGTTTGGAAGTTGTAAATGGACTTGACATTGAGCATGCACATTTCTGCAATGGATACGTCTTGCAGAGGATAGCTCCAGCGCATTAAAAAAATAGTTTGCGTATCTCGACACCTTGTGGGACCTGAGAGAATGTTCATAGACCACCCAGGACCTAGCGAACTCCGTGGAGACCGGCTCGAATGGAAGAGAGCCCGGTGGTTTCTCATTCGAGGTGCGCGCTTCAATTTCTGCAGAACGGAGTTTCCAGCCATATGTATGCGCGCATGGTGGCCATCATCCAACTAACAAGCGAGTGTACGTGTGTCTATAGAAATTCTCTGTGAAACACGTCACAAACCCGCGTCACAACGATCACCCGCCGCTTGGCCAATATACGCAAATGAGACGAAATACGATTGACCCATATCCACGGTGGTCGGGGCTAGCTTTTCCCACCGTGGTTGAGCACCACTGTCACCGACAAATGAATGAGTGTGGGCGAACACGTGACTGGGGATTCAAGCATTGCCCCACCTTTGTCGTTCACCCCTCTCAACCCCCCCTTTCCCCCCCCCCCCCCCCCCCCCCCCCCTCGGTTTCCACATCCTCCTGCAGCATAAATGACTCTTGGCTTTGCCTCCTGCATTACGGCCCGGACATGGTCGCGCGCCTGTGTCTGTGTTTTGATGGCTAGGTGAGGCTAGAACAAGGCCAGTGCCTGCGTCGTAATAGGTTGCGATAGGTAGCGGCCAGATGCTGCGATCGCGCGACTGGGTCTCGTTTAACTTTCATGATGGTCCCGACTTCTGACATCGATCGCCCGTGTAACTTGTCAAACGACGCGATAAGCGCTATCCGTCTACGCTAATCCGGCCATCGGCTATCCGCCGCGAGCCAGGCTCTTCCTCAACGCACGCAGCTAAGCTCCCTTCTTTAACCCTTAGCAATTAGGCATCCTCGGAAACAGTACTTGATATTTTACCTTCCGAAAGTATATTGATACCTTGAGTACCACGTCTCCCAGATATGGAAAACGAAATTATTATTTTATATATTTTTAATGGTCTGACTAGCTAGAAATTATTATTTTATATATTTTTAATGGTCTGACTAGTCTTTGGAATGCTGGGTCAAAATGGACCCGAGCCTCGTCATCAAATTCATTTATCTGATGCTCCGCTTTCTGAGAAAATCGATTTAAGGATTCGTTGGGTATGTGCGCTGCAAAACAGAAACTGTGTGTGAGGTGTCTGACCATGACCTTCCGTTTCTCCTTCTACTAGGTAGACTACAAATTAGACTACATTTTAGTCCAATTTGTTGCATAAATTCTATGTGTTTGATGAATAGGCTAAATTATGAGATTGTGTAAAATAAAATATTATTCCAATTCGTAACCGTGATAAATAAATATTAAGATTTGATTGGGGAAAAGAAAAGAACACGGATCCTTTCTGGAAACGAGGACAAATTTCCCGATCATGAATAATTCCAGCCCGATTAGTTACAGCGGCCAAATACATTTGATAATTACACCAACAAAAACCAGAGGCGAACGTATTTACATTTTCGCTGCTTCCCGGGCCGTGATTAAAAGTTTCAGTGAGTCGCGTAAAGCACGCGCGTATTTCCACGATCCGGTCTTGCAAACAGAAAAACACGAGCCGACGATTCCCGCTCCAGTTTCTCGCGATATGCATGCGCTTTTAAATATCAACGAAACTCCGTTGGAACAATATTAACCAGCGTTATTAATTCCGCGTCGGTGTCGGTTCAACGGGCGAAGAGCCGCACTGTGTCGCAAGGAGAGAGACGCGAGGCTGTAAAACCGGCGAAATCGTCGCATCGACGAATCGATCGATCGAGGTTCGTCGACCCCGTGGCGCGGCGGTGGGTTCGAGAAGCAAACGCTCGAGTGTAAATACCGCGTGACAAAAGCGGTCGCAGTTCCGGCCAAATTGGCCTCGAATTTCGGGGGGAAAAAAATCGGAGAACGCCGATCCGCGGATAATACGCGGCGACGGCACCTCCGCCGCCTCTTCGCAGCGGAAATTAATTGCCCGCGGCCCGTCAGATGCACTTTTTTCCCCCCACGTTCCCCCGCCCAATCGACCGGCTAAAATATCTCGTAACGATACACACAGGCCGAGAGATTCGCGCAATTAACACGACCCTGTTGTCCGAGAGCCGAGATCCGCTTCGACGTTCCCGCAGACCGGCGAAAATGCTACCGGGCATTGCGATCTGACAATGACGTCAATCCACGCGGTTTTATTTAACGAGAGATCAGAAGATCGGGGTTACTTACGTCGGGCTGGGTGTTTTCCACGTACGTGCGTGATGCCCGGTGGTTTACTATTATTCCTCGAATAATAAACGAACGATGACAGGATGCGAGGGTTGCGTTCTCATGTTTGTTCGATCAAATTGCATATTTGTTTGTTCGTTCGCTACGTGCTCCTTTTTTAAATTTAGTAATTAAAAGTGGATGTGTTTCCTCTGTTAATATTTGGCTAAAAATGCTTTTTTTGTTCGTTAGTACTTGATACTCGTTGTCTGGGTAACCGATTCCATCAATTTTCACTTGAACGTTGCTGGCAAATTTGGTTGGATTAAAGTTACAGTCAAAATGTAAACATGATATCCATTGCCATCGAAGTGGAATTCTGTGTTAATACTGGCCAATTACGGACGTTTAATACTGTCTATGACCGAGTTTGTCTAATCATGACAAACGAATTTCATCGAGCAATTTAACACTAAACCTACCACTGCCGGTCAAATGACCGGTTTTATATTTTTCATTTTAAAATTAATGAAATTATAAACTTACTTACACGGAAATTAATTCGATAAATTTGTTTTAGCCAAGCACATATTGCAATAAAAATTGTACAAAATCTAAATAAATAAAGGCTTGTTATTTTTATAAGCTAAAACATTTTTATCGTTTTTACTGATCGGTAGGTTCAGCATTAAAATAAATGTCAACGAGATAACGTCGAAGAAAAATATTAATGTGCATCATACAGTAAGTCCGATTGTGTCTGATCACGACTGTCCCAATCTACTGAAACTCGAAACTCTAGTGCTGTCGCTAAAACTAAAGGAAACGTTCAAGATCCTTTGAGCCAGGTTTCAGTGTTCGCTCGCGGACATTCGGAGGATTAATAAACGCGGCGAGTCATTGTCTCGCTGAGGCAATCCGCTTTTCAAAGTAATGCGTGTGTTCCGGTTCTAATATTTTAACCGTGGGACACGACGGTTCCGGTGAAAAATTCCAACGCGCAAGTTTCCCGCCGTCTCGGCAGATATACGGTGAGGAACAAGCGGAGCTTTTGCTCGAGTCGCAAAACTCTTGGCCAGGAGTGGCCGTACACAAGCTCGGCCTTGTTTAAGAGCACACGCACGTTCGCGAAGGAGAACGCACCGCTCGTAAAAACGACGCGGAAAAAGGTAGCAGGCAGGCAGCGTTTAACTTTTACGCGCGCGCGCACTTCCGCGACGTTTCGCGTGTTGAACCCGCAGAACCCGAACCCAAACTCGAACCCGGTCGGGACCGGACCGGCACGCACGCGCGCCGGTTAAGAAACGCGATATAATCGCGGAATAAAAACTACAAAGTGTTCAAGTTTCCCGACGCCCCGACGATTTATGCGCGGAACACTCGAAACGTCGTCCCCCACCCCGGATTCTCTCGTACCGCGGCTCACTTTCCGCCGTTCTCTCGTGCCTCTTGGCGCTGCGCCGCGAGTTACGCGCTGCGGATAAAAAAGTTTTGTCAAACGCGGTGCCACCGTTACGGTAACACGGCTTGTTTTAATCGTACCGCGGCTCGTTACGGCTAAATTGAACCGCTGAACGACACGACGCGACGCTGCGTGTCCGCGCTCTACAGGCTCGATTACCTCGTTACGCTGCCGGGCTCCTCGATCCTCCTGTTATTTCTACTTGTCACTGCGCAGGTGGCTGAAATACTAAAATACCAGAGCTTCCTGTTATTCTTCCTCGTCTGACAACGGACCAGTGTAACCTGCACCCGTTGGCGTACACGACAATTCAGCTATTTGCGTTTTCTAGTGCTTGTCCGATAATTTCGGGTCATTGATACGTTGGTGGATCCTGTCAGCTCAGCAACCATACAATTTTATGTTTTTCAAACCTGTCGCTACTGAATCTGGTGTTCAGCCACTTTTAACCATAGGCCCTTAACCAGCAACATTCGATTATTCTATTTGAGACTGTGAAATTTTCACCTCCTCAGAATCTAACTGGAAATTCTATTTTGTACTACGGTAAAGGTACCAGTAGTTGACCAGTTCTTGGAAAAACATAAAAAATAAGGTTTCTATGAAACGTGCACTTTTGATGTAAGTGAACCTCAGATGCCAAAACATCTGTCAGTTAAATTTTAAAACAGCTAAATGTGAAGTGAAGTATGCATACTAACAACGGATGACTAAATAACTCGCAACGTCTACTCGAATATCAAGAAACCAGGATTTCAATTAGAAATTGATTATTTCAACGAATGTTGTAGCGTAAAATCGACAATTTATACACTAATCTAATTGTAAACAGAGTTAAATTATTAATATTTTCAGACATTCTACAGAGTATACAAACCTGTATCTAAGCAATTAAGATTGAAAGACCGGAAACCATTTAAGAATAAGTACTTCCATTAACCAGATCCTTCAAGACCTATCAAACGAACTGAGCCGTTAATCGATAATAATTTTTGGTGACCATTCCATACCAAGCAAATAAAGCGTCTTTATTATTTCATAACGACTGTAAATGTTCCCCCGGCCTCGCCCCGGTCAAAGAACACATTTTACAGCGGTCATCAAGTTCCTCAAGCCCGGGAGGAACGACCAGTATTAATGGAGGCGCATAAACATTCGTATGACGGAACGAAACGAGGAAAGGCTCTATTTCGATGTTTGTTAATACGAATATTACCGGAAAGACGTGGCCATGCCGCGGAACTGTTCCGTCTGAATTGCCCGGTGGACGGGACGCGTATAAAGAATCGATCCCGCGCGTGCGGGCCCGGGGGAAACAGGCGAGGAGCGTAGGTGCGCGAAACTAATTCATCGTTCGCGGGGGTATGAATAAAGAGACAGCCGAATCGGAGGCAGAAGCAAATTAATACAAGGCGGGAATTCCCGTGGCCCCCTCGGGTTCCTCCCGATGTGTCCGTTTTCCGGGGATCGAGAGGAGAGAGAAAGAGAGAGAGAGAGAGAGAGAGAGAGAGAGAGAGAGAGAGAGAGAGAGGGAGAGAGAGTGAGAGAGAGAGACCCGGCTCACCTAGCACGTACGCCCGGAGATCAGTCGATTCGCTTTTTACCATCACGCCAGCGAATTGAGTCGTGACGAATCCCACCGGTGGTTTCAGTCGCCAGATCTCTGAAAATCCCCAGAGGGATCGTTGACCTTCTCTGGAGCACTCTCAAAGTTCCGAAGTGGCCGAAGAGAGACGGAGAAAAGCGCCGGACCGAGCGCGGCTAGAGAGAGGACACCTAGATCACGCGTATACGATGAAGCGAAAGAGAGAGGGAGAGAGAGATCGGGGAACAAGAGCCGGAGGATGAGAGAACATTCCATATCGATACTCTCCTCTTCGGGCTATCCTCTCGCAATATCGTGCCGTATATCGCCATCACGTCTGATCGAACTGCTAGTTCATACCTACACGACTCATAACGATTCGACTGAATGGAAAAGGGACCCGGTGTGTCTAGTTCTCTCTGTTTCCCTCCCGCGTTCACAACCCTCCCCTCCTCTCTTCACCAAACTCGTCCCTAATCCGGCTGCCAGTCTCTCTCTCTCTCTTTCTCTCTCTCTCTCTCTGTCTTTTTTTTACTCTTCGTTCGAACACCCCCTTTTTCTCTAGGTTTATTTTTCGTTCCACTGCAGTTTTGATCTCCGTCGGTTTTTCCTATGCCGGCTTGTTTTACGTTTACGCGGCCGCACGCTGGTAATTCGCAACGCCAGCGAAACTGTTACCAGTTTACAAGCCGCCCGGATGGCTCATTAAACAGCAATTACCTAGGTTTATCCTTCGGCTTGTCATGCGCACTGTTCTTCCCGCTAGAGCATGATCGCGGGACAACTATCGAACTGTTCGCGCACAGGAATGCGAACGAAATGCAGAGAATACCAAAGAGGTCCCCCCCCCCCGCACTTCACGTATGGACACAGTTTAGAAAACTATAGATTTTTCAAAATTATGTCCGACAATCTCATTGATTTTGATTGAATATTACACTAAATGTTGCTTTTAGCACTTTCGTTACCTAAGTCTGTATCGCAGACTATAAAAATGCGTTTTGTATGAGGTGTAGACCTCCTAAAAATTTGATCGAAATTGATCCATGCAGAAGTAATGGACAGACATCGAGAAATGTAAGAATCTTTAGATTTATTATGGTCACAAGATGAAACTTGTGGAAAACTGCAACTTTCACTATTTTCACTTTGTCAACCTCTAGTACTATATCAGCTAACACTTATAGCTTGTCCAAAAATTTTTTTAGATCATCACCTAATACACTAATCATTCTAACTTTCAAACAAAATTCAAATCATTTGTTCGAATCGTAAAGAAGTTATTCTCATTTGAAAAACGTCTTAACGATTCCCATTGCACATAGAAGCTTGCATACCGCTCTGCCAAGAAATAATTACGGACAGCCATAAAATCGAAGCGATTTCATAATGAAATTTCAAAGTCGTAACAAAATTGAGGAAAATCCATTTGAAAACCGGCAGTGAGGCCGATACGGTTTCTCGTAACTCGACGAAAAAACATGTAGCCCGTTGTCCGTCGCGTGCAATTACCGGAGTAATAAATGCACGCTTACAATCCTATTAGAGAGGGTTTAAAGAGGCCGGAGAGAAACTTGTAATAAATGATCGAAGTATTAACAATCGTCGAAGGCCGACGTACAACAGGAAGTTTAATTACTTCGAGGCCTAGATCGCCGTTTTATCGGAGCGGCGGACCAATGCGATCCAATCCGGCGGATTTAAATGCAACAATTTTGTATAGCAGCGTCCCGGTAGCCCGATAACAGCAACAATGGCCGCGGACACAATTCGTATAATGTAGGTTAGGATTGCAGGATCCGTTTTCCTTTTCCGGATCCCGACTTCCGGGAAAGGGATGCGAGTGTGTCCTGCACACAGAGACTGCATCCTCGAACTTCCAGGCTGGAACTCGTGCCACGGATAATTCCGAAACTTTCACAAAAATAAAGTAAACTGGACAATTCCTTTTGCGGGAACAAGATCGTATTTTCTCATCGAAAGCTGGCAATTTTTCAATTCTCTATGTTCTCTCAGCAAATTTTTCCGTTGACCTAATAGTTTGGCAGAATGGCATTCAAATTTTCCGTCTGAATTGAACGCAATGTCTGAATCAAGATGGTTTAATCTACTTGCTACTGAAAAATCATACTCTTCATCGAAAATATCAGTACAGATTGCTTGAATATGAGATAAATGATCCTAAAAGTTTGAGAAAGAACGTACTCTTTTAAAAATGCTTTTACAAGCATTTTATTATTATTAGAACCACCTCGAATCCAGCATTTTTACACTAAACCTACCACTGCCGATCAAACAACCGGTTTTATACTTTTCATTTTACAATTATTAAAATTATAAAGTTACTTACAGGGAAATTGATCCCATAAATTTGTTTTATCCAAGCACATATTGTGATAAAAGATGCACAAAATCTGAATAAACAGAGCCCTCTCATTTTTATAAGCAAAACATTTACATTGCTTTTAGTGCTCAGTGTTAAATCATTCATGGCAATAATTCGTACAATGTAGGTTGCGTTCCAGGGTTTGTACAGTTCCCTTTGTAGTATTTCTAGGGATAGACAGATTTGTAGAATTTTCGAAGAAACTGACGATTCGGTAATCCACAGCCGGAACAATCGCCCGACAATGTTTCTAAACTCCCTGCATGAACAACGCCAATTTGCAGACACTATTAACGTTGCCTTATTCGAGTTAATTGGTTTTAATCTAGGACAATGCACCGCCGTTCTGCTCCGCGTCGCGTCGTCGGCATCGCGAGCTGTTTAAAAGCACGAGAAGGTTCGCGTCCCAGCCGAGATGATACGTTCGGGCGTTCATGGAAATTATTATCGATCCCATGGACAAACATTACAATGTCCATATATATGTTACTTAGTTATACGGGATAGTCCTCGTCGTAAGTAGTTTCAGAAATACATCGGAGCAAACGAGTTTCCATAAGCACGTGACGAACACGAACTTAACGAGCTGCGTAAACGCTCCGTGCGGTCGCTATCTCCTTAAACATGTACACGTGGACTGGTATGTCTGTACCGCTTGATTTCGAAGGGCCACGAATTACAGGAGAATACTTTGTCAATGAATACGTTGCATTTTGGTTCCGTCAAAAGTGTAATCGCGCCCGTAATGCGGTCTTGAGACTCTAAATTGACTCTGCTGACTTGAGACACATAAATGTCACTTTCTTTTTGTACAATAATGAACCCCCCTAAAATTGAATTTCATTGAAATATTCTCTATAAAAGCTTCCTAGTTTTTTTATATTACTTTTTAATGATATCGATATTTTTTTAATGATATCTATTATGTTATTTTCAATATATTAAACATATTAAGAAAGAAAATAAATTTCTATTTCACTCCAGTTTGTTGCAATTTAACTAGAGAATTTTTATTTTGCATAAACTTCAGCTGTCTAATTATAATAATATTGTTCATTTGTTGGAAGAATAGCGTAACTAAAAAATTACTGAATTGTTACAACTTCGTAATCTGATTGCATAAAAATGTGAAAATTACTACGCGTTAATTAAAATGATCCCTTAATACAGCCCATCGAATATTATTCTGATTTGTGACATTGTTGATGTGAAATACACTGTTCAATCGAGAGTTATTTAGTAACGTGTCAAGCCATGCATATTATTCCATTTATATCAAAATTAAAGTTGAAATTCCACATTATTCATGATAAAAAACGGGAAGAAAGTACAATTACGTTTATAAACATATCGTAGTAACATGAAATTTAAAATATATCGCTGTTGAAATAGTCCACCAGTATTAAACGTGAAACGTAAGTGACAAAAATCATTTTGAAGTATAACCAATTTCGTTTATATTATTACCTCAAAAATTAAATAATTGTTACAGAAAATATTTTATATGAACCTTATTTAAGTTTCTAAAACTCCTTGACACGAAGAAAATGTACAAAATAATCAAACTTTTTCTGACATTCTATTAAAATGCCGTTTTCAGGTACACCCAGTAGATTTCGAAGTCGCCACCCGCAGTGTCGTCCCCGTAATTTGCGTTTCCACGAGCAAAAAACGAAGCAGTCGGAACGGATTCGGCAGTGTGGCTGTCGAATATAATTACGCGCCGCATTGGCGCAATGGAGATCAATCATACCGGTTAATAATCTCATAAATTGATGGGTCGTCATAAATCATTGGTCGCGAGCGTAAAAATGAACCGGTCGCGGCGCGGCGCGGCGGATACGCTGGCGAGCTGGACATGATTACGGTAACAGGTTTTCAGATCGAAATCAATAAGATTTATACGCTGCAAAAATCCGAATATCGAGCGGGCCGAAAGAAAAATATGGGGATCGCATTAATATCGCAGCGAGCAATCACGCAGCGGGAACTTTGAGAATGATATAACGATAGATTGAAAAGCATGGGTGTAATGATAAAACGTAAATTCACAGTCCGAACCTGGGCAAACAGCGGACCACACGCGCGTGATTCGCCGTGCCGTTACGCTCTGCAGATTGTGTTCCGTGTGTGCAAAAACGTTTCGCATTGTTACGAGATCGCGCGGCCGCCTCGTCGCGCCGCACCGCGCCGGTCCCGTAAATTTTCGACGTGCCAACGGGAAAACAGCGAATCTGTGATCTTTTCGCGTGGAACGCGCGTAAAGTTCATTTATTTAATGGTGCTTGCCCAACGTCTTTTTCGCGTGCCATAAACCGGCATTAAATTGGCGAGACAACGCTTTGAAAATTTGCCGACAATTCGTTCTCTCTCCGTTGAAGCCTCTCGTCGAGAAATATTATCTCGCCGGCGTCCGAAAGGCTTTAATGGACTTGTTCATTAATCCTTGAAAAGCAATACAAGGCTTTCGGCAAACATTCATCGCCATTTGTTCCATTCCACGCTATAAACCGTTCATACAGCGTCGACGGGGGAACTCCTTATAAGTTGCAGACAATTTTCCCCCGTTCTATGACCGCTTCCGTCGACGTAGCCTGCGCGTGGGGATAACTGCCTGAAACTTGTGACGAAATTCCAGGACACGATACTTGCGTAGCGCTGTGCTCCAAAACTATAAAAGTTTTAGCAAACTGAACTTAACTAAACTCGTGTTATACTCGATGATACTTTTCGCCGGGATGATTTGGTGGTGCAGCAGTTGTCGCCGAGAGACACGTAAAATGTGTACTTTTCAGGCCATTCTCTTCGGTTGGTAGATTGTGTAATCGGCGCCGAAACTTTCGTAATGAAACTTCCGGCTTATCTTTACGAACACGATATTGTAGTGTCAATTAGGAACGCTGTGCTCCTTATCAAATTCAATATTTGTTCCGAATGCATGCGATGCGCTCATCGCCATTCGGCATATTCTATCGAATTGCTCCAAGTTTTCATTGGAGTGAACACGATTCTACACGAAGGGAAACCAACCAAACACAATAAATCGATTGATCTATATGATGCATAGGCTTATGTTCTACACCACCCTTGTCTTTTGTGATACCTGTTTCGGAAACACGTGATCGGTAATGACTAGACTACGGATCTTTAGTTCCTTTAATTTTACTGTTCCATCTTTTATTTCCTAATGTTTCTCAGTTTTTACATTTTTTTAATTGGTCTGATATTTTAAATTGCACCTACTCATTTTTTAGAAAACTACCAAGAATCTCGGTAGTTGGTCGAAAATGGACTCTAAATGCCAGCAAGTATCGAAGTAACCAATTAACCGTATGAAATCCCCACTTTTTTTATGTCGCCACTATGCAGAATCCACGTTCCTCTTACTGCCGCGTGTCACGTGTTTTCCATAACTACACAACTATCCCCACCACAATACGTGTAACTGTAATTATTTCTGTATCGCTAAGAGAAGCGAATAATCGAATAAAAGGGGTGCAATTTTGCCGCTGGAAAGTAAATTAACGCGCAGCGACAACACCACCGGCCGATGAATTTCCAGCAACACGGTCCGCTGCCAATACCGTTTTTAGGTCTAAACCAAGCCGTGTCAAAATTGAGCTGTAAAATGGAACGGCACCCGTAAAAGCTGCAGTTCGGCTATATTCTTGGATAAACTTCGATACACTTCGAAAGGGCTTGTAATAAATTCTTGCAGGGCATCCGTACGAAAGCCGAGCCCGTTGCCATTCCGCCCGTAAACTTCGATGTTAAAAAATGAAGCTGAACGCGCGAGAAATAACTGCGCCGCGGACTTTGAAAAATCTATAATTTGTCTGGTGAATTCTAGTGCGTACATAAAAAATGAAATTAATCCTCGCCCACTTTTTGTCCATAAACTTCGTGCCCCGGAAAATGGGGAAAATACTTCGCTTAACAAACTTGCATGGTAACTCTCTGTATATTTAATTCCCAACCGCTGACCAGAAATATAAAATTACGCGGATACTGTGGGAAACACATACAAGTGTGTAGCCCGCCGCACAAGAAAATCCCGCGAGACGGATCTCTCGCCTTTCAAAAATATAATTTCAAACAATTCATTAACATTTTTTGTCACTTCTCAAACCCGACATTCTCCGAATAATTGAATGACATTTTTATACAATTAAATAGGTACGAATTCCACACATTTATAAGACTCACAAGCGAGATTTGAAATTTTTTACTTAACTATTATTAGACTGTAGATCTTTGTTCCGTCGCGTAAGAACCATATACGTGGATGTCTTTCGGTCAATATTTATGGCCCGTTCGTGCCTAAAGACCGTCATAGCGAATTAAACAAACTAGGGTCACTCGACGACCAGTCGAGGCATGTAGCCTAATATTTAGTTTTTCTACACTCTTGAAAGTGTCATAAATTTAGGGCACAGGTCCGGAATATTCGCGATACACGCAGCCGCGATAAAACAATCTTCATGCGATGTGATGGTACAGAAACAAAGTAGAAATGAGCTGCAAATTGACAAGTGACGATGAAAAGTGACAATTTAAAAGTGCAATCACGAATGTATTTTAATAAGAATCGTGTAAAATCTAGTTCAATCTTGGCATTTTTATATGCCATTCTAATGTCCGTTCAAATGAATATAGTTTTCAGTACGAACTCTTCGTTTACCTTGTCAATTTCAAAGATACTATCAGATCCGTTCGTCATTAGCATTGCGTGCGTCACGAATAAATTTTTGAGCGAGACCACGCGGCCGGACAAATAAGTATCAGTTGTCAGGAAGCTAGTTGGGAGCTGTTTGCCACACCTGGACCCTTGTTGCGTAAATCTCTGCACGTTTCCCATTTTTCTGAATGAAACCATAAAAACGTCAATAGGTGCGCAGATTCGTAGTTATCAGAGACAGTGGCGTCGCGATACTCAATTTTTCATTGGGTCATTGGAATTGGCTGGCACTCTACGCACACCAGAACGAGAGAGAGGAGGAGGGAGGGGGGAGAGAGAACCCATTGCAAATTCCAGTGGCAGCCCTATTAAGTGGCGCAATGATTTTGCCGCGGCGCGGCGGGTCCCGATATGAGGCCACTTTCACGGTCGTTCATTACGACGCGTTGGCCGTAATTAAATACACGGTTGACTTTTGGAAATGGCCCGGAACCGCGAAACCGACGTACCGCGAGGCCGGATACGAGCGTCATAAACCACCGGCGAGCACGGTGCGTCGGGTTCTCGCGGCTGGATTCGTTACTCTTCCGTGGACGACTTGTGAAACGGCCAAGACGCGCGTGTATGCAAACCCTGACAATAAATTTTACGAACTCATCGCGGCAAAATTTCTAGCCACCTCGTTTTCCCTATCGTCTCGCCTTCAAAGGACTTTCGCGGACCTCAGCGCCTTATCCAAAACAATTTTTGAGTAATTAGCTCGGTGCCAAAATAACTGTGAAGCACGTTCCAAGAATTTACTTATCCTTCAGCATAACATACATTTCATTTATATAGACAAGTACCATTTGCATTATATTACATATACATAGAATGTATTAAAAATGAAAATGCTAACACGACGAATCTACTTTCATAACGGTTAAAATCTTCTTTTACAAGCACTCGCGTAAATCACTCTGATTTGCATTTTTACATTTCTGTCTTTAACACTGTCAAATTATAGTTACAACCATTTGTAGTAATCAATACGATCAGCTGTATATGGTGGTATGACGTATTCGAATAATTATTCATTTCAAAATTGAAGAGGATTGCAATTTTCTGGATACTGATGATACCCTTACTTGTTGGACAGAGTTGAATTTTTTCTATCTCAATCTAGAAAGTTTGACCTACTTACTGTTAAAAAGTCAACCTGATCCCAAAACTCATTTCCGAGATAAAAATTTACAAATACAAGGTGTTCTTACTTGTCGAAAGACGTGAATGGAAAAGTCTACACACATATTTATATGTATACAAGCACTCCTACAATATATCATCCAACGAAAAAATTCGTGACAAGTTGCCCTAAAAATTTCAAAAACGACAATTCCTATTTTCCTAACAAAAAAGTCGCAAAGGCTACCTTGTTTTGGCTTGGCCAATTCAAAACACAGCAACTCCCAGAACCTTCGTCCCTACGCAGTGCATGGCGTTTCATTTTACTCAAAATCCCTGACGCCGCAAAAAGTGATTGATCCGTAACGACGGAGGGAGGGTATTCGGCAAAACCATTTTCGAAATTGTTTAGTCAAATATCCGGGACTCGTTTCCCAAGAGGAGGAGCAGGTTGAAGGTGGCCGAGGTGATATTCAGCAATGAGGTACGTAGCAGTTTCAGCGCGACGGGTTCGCGAACTTTATTGTCAGAGCTCGTGCGTGGCACTCGAAAAGGGATTCCGACTCGCACACGGGAAGCTCGTACGACCCCGGGGGGTGAAACGATAGAGAGGAATTCGAAGCGGAGCGAGCCTAACGTTGTCGGTGGTAGTCGCTTCCGCAACCACGATCCTCCCACACCCTCTGTTTATCTTATTCGGACTCAAACATTTTTCCCCCTTGCCTTCATCCTCGGTTTCATCCCCCGTTGCCCTTGTTGCGCCCGTGTTCTTTTCTATCCGACAAGCTCTCCGCGTCTCCGACGGGACTCGTCGGTCTTGCCGCGCGCGCACACAAGCGGATCTCGGATCGTATTTTTCACGACCCACATATTCCCGCGGAATATTGCGAGCCCCGGGCAGAATCCTTTGGCAAATGCTGGAGCAAATCCTTATCCTCCTTTTAGCCCAGTACAATGCCAGAAATCGAAATTTTACCGTGCTATTATCGTCACGGTGCGATTCTCTCGTGCCGCTGAGTCCGAATTCGATGAGCACTGACGTCTCCCGCGCTTCCCGTTCCAACAATGTTAACAACACATCGCGTGGTAATATAATTCGCAAAGCATCGTACAGTACTTCTGTTGTCCTCGTCTTCGGTTTCGCATGTGACAATTTTATTTAATGTGCAGGCAACCGTCGAGAGACGAATAGAGGAGTATGTACTTCCTCTAGTAGTATGCTTCATTCTAAAGTTCACTTAACCCTTTAGCTACTGGTATGTATTCAAAAATGTGTCTGTCTAAACTCAAAACAAAAAAAAGGAAAGTTGTACAAATGTTGATACGTTAATTTCTTATCTATTGGGTTGTTCGAAAAGTCATTTCGCTTCCTCAAGGGAAAATGAAAGCCAATTTTTTACTATTTAGAATAAGTTTTATAACATTTTGTTCTATGATCTTTTACGATTTTTCAGGCAACCTAAAGGTCCCATGCTTGTAAAATTTGTTTTTTATTAGCAAAAAATTGAGTTGTATGACTTTACTTGGGCGAAATTATTTTCCGAATACATATATGTGATGATTTATGTACATAAGAATAGGAAACAAACATTCTACGCGCTTGTTTCATCGACGCAATCTCAATAAAATAAATAAAAGCGATAAATCAATAAGCAACCTCGGTTCCCGGCATAGTTCATCAAATCGCTTATTGACGACGGCCGTATCTCACGACAGTTTCGTACCGTCGTCTGTTGACGACAGCCGTAGTTGAAGGGTTAAATATTTCTAGGTATACTAGACCTCGAGTCGCCAGATTAACACGTTCGCGACGGGGCCTGAATTCACTGGCCGCACCGTAGGGCGGGCTTGTTTTTCGTGCTCGATCCCGTCCCATAGGACAGACAAGAATGTACCACCGGTGGTACATCCCGTCGGGAACATGTTAAGACTGGTCTCCCACTCTACCCTTCCCCTTCTACAACATTATTTCCCTACACTTTCGCCACTTAGGTGATGTAGTCACCGGTCAGGTGATGCGGTTCGTCTCTGTAGTGCATACGTCAGAATGCCACGTGACTAATTCGGTGCTGGCAGCGAGAGGGGAGGGGTATCTTTTTCCCCTCATCATGCCACTCTGCTATAGCCTCGATTATATAAATCATCGAAAGAAGCTGCACAATTTTCACATTTGTAATTAGCTTGCGACAAAGTAATCTGTATGGAGAAAGTGTCGAGCTGATCACCGACCCCAGATTACAGGGATAATGAGTGAGTTAGTAATAATGTTTATGGTACTTATACAAACGTCTATTACTATTAGAGTGAATATAGAGTGGAGATCTTCGGTAGAGATGATCATAGAGGAAGTGCAGTTCTCACAGCATTCAGAAGAGCAGCGAATGATTGATGTCGTCGAATGATGGCGTGGAACGAATATACTCGCATCACTACAGGATTGAAATTTCGCGAGAAATAGCTAAATTACATGCTCCACATAAAACGAAGTAAAAGCTCATCAACTCGAAGATTTTGGCAAACCCAACGCCTCCGGATCGAGCATCAACATCCATGCTTTCTCCTGGCGCCTTTCGATTCTCGAGCATCTGTACCGGTTTCCCGCCGACAAGTTCATTAAACACAATTTTCCGGTGTTCGGTGGCGGCATTGTTCCGTTAATGAATTTGCGGTATCAGAGTTGCCCGACGCGATTGTGCGACGGCGACCGCGCGACAGCCTTTCAACAGGGACTTTGTATAAAAACCATCAGGGGCTCGATGTTGCCTCGGACGAAAAATGGTAGAAAAGACTATATACACATAAAGCTCGAGAAGAGAGAGAGAGAAAGAGAGAGAGAGAGAGAGAGAGCCCAGTGTTCGCAGTAGCGGATGGCTCGATCAACGAGCGAGGCAAGTAGTCCAATGAATAACAGAGGGAAACGCGAGGCTGGCCGATTGACGAAAAAGACGGGGATCCACTTTCCGCGAGAACCACGGGAACGCGTTGAATGCGAAAGCTCGAATGCGAAACTCGCGGCCGGTTTCAATGGACGCTCGGTGAAGATTGCGAGAGAGCCGGCAAAGTGTTTTAATACGAGGCCCCACGGAACAGCAAGATTGTAAAGAGGTACACACGGCCTTAATACGCCGGAGACGTGTTCACGCATTAACGCGCGTTTCTTTCTCCCTCTCTCTCTCTCTCTCTCTCACTCTCTTTCTCTTCCTCTCTCTCTCTTCCACGGGCGCTGAAAAACGGAGATTTCGCCGTGGGGATGAAACGGAGCCAGGGGGAGAGAAAGAAACGGGGAAGAAAGGAAAAACGCCAGGGGATCGAGGCCAGTCAGAAAACTGCTGTCTGATGCGCTCGCCCGACCGCTGTTTACTGCTAATGAAAGTAACCGTGATACGGTCCCATGAATATTAATCGATAGCAGACTTTACTGCCATCGGCCCGGCCAAAATGTGCTCTCGGTCCTCCATCCAGCTGGCATTTGTATCGCCGTACTGCGGATGTTTACAAATCCGTGATTTTCTGGACCGTTTCGCGGGAAATTGCGACGTTGATCGACGCTGTTTTTCCCGCGGGAAGTTTATTACCACACGGTCTCTTACGTCTACGATAAAAACGAACAGGTGATCAAACTGTTTAGATATTAAAGTAAACGTTCCCGTAATTGACCAATTAAGGGTAGTCTTCCACGCAAAGAATAGTAACCAGTTTTTCTGACATTAAATAGCGAGAGTCTATGCCTGAAGACACTCTTTAGGTCTTCTCCCAGATAGCACTCGGACATCCGATGGACGTCCAACGGACGTCCGAATAATGTCCGTATGTTCCGAAATATGTCCGAGATATGTACAAGGGACGTCCGAGAGAAGTCCCAGTTAGAAAGTGGAACGTGCATGGGACGTCCCATGCGGACTTATCTGGGACGTCCCTGGGACGTACGTGGAATTTTTCTGCGACATATCTGGGACATACGGACGTTATTTGAACGTTCCTGGGACATAACTGGCACGTATCAGGGACATACGGACGTTATTTGTAACGATAACAGGACATTTACATGATATTTTTATTATTATTATTGATATTACCATTATTTCTATTACTATTATCAGACAACGGATGTTTTGCATTTACGAAAAAAACGAGTACAAGAGTAGCATAAAACAGTAAATAAAAAATTATGAAAATTAAAAATACTATATATTGTTATATTATATATATTATATTATATTGTTATATTGTTTTAAAATTTAACTAATAGATATCGTGACATCCGAGGTTTACTTTCATCAGAAGTGCACAACTTATAGAAACCTTATTTTTTATGTTTTTTTAAAAACTGGTCAACTACTGGCACATGGTCAACTACTGATACCTTTACCTTATACACAATTAACACATATGTGGTTGTATGACCGGATGAGAGGAAGAACCACGAATTGATGGGAAAAGGCTGCCAATAACGGTTTATTCGCGTGACAGTTTCGGCCGCGGCGGAAACGTGGAGAATAACGTCATAGAAGGGGAAGGTAGAGTGAGGACACGAGTCTTAATTTGGCGACTCCATGTATGACTAAAATTAGCAACTTCAGTGCCAATCAACAACGAGCAAATCAATGAAATATATTAGGTTGTCCCAAAAGTTCGTTCCGTTTTGGATTAATGTGCTCGATGCAAATTCAGAGTAGTTTTTAAGAAAACCAATGACATAATTAAGAAAGGGGAAGATTATAGAATAATAAAACATTAACAAACACAAGATTACGTTGTTCGTGTATGCTGACGTTATCTGACGATATGGAATAAATAGTAGAAAAATTTTTTGGGACGACCTAATACATTGAAATGTTAAGTCTTGTGATGCAAATTTGCTACACTCGATACATTAACGCAAAAATTCATTTATAAATCTAGACAAATAATTCCGGGTTGATGCGGCTCATCCCTCTTACAGACGGCTGCTGAATGCTTTCGGACTTGTCTTGAAATGATTCTGTGATTCTTCTCTTGAGCATAGTGTATTTTATGAGATTCGTTGCAATAAGTGCACACGTGCTTGCGTTTTATTGCGAATCTCCGTGATCGATATTTATTTAGCAGTACCGGGCGGAATTCTTTTGCAACGTATGGAAAAAATGACAGAGCAGGTCCCGGGCAAACGAAAATCCGTGGCTTTTCACTTTTCATTTAGCCATTTTGTCAGCAGGAATGCTTTGGCCCCTCATTGTGAATCACGGCTTTCGCGGTACGGTTGGTCCCACCGGCGGTGTTTACCGCGCGAAGCGAAGATTCCGGTGAATAAGCAGGCTAGAAACGAGCGGGCGGAAGCGAGGAAAAACGAATTGCTCTAATTCCATTTAAAATCCCGGCCGTATATTGATCTCTTCATCTCCGTCGACAAGAGGCCGCGCGGATGTGTTTCGCCTGGCGTTCACAGGCGCCGACACGCGGCCGCGTTCCTTTTTCCTCTTTTCTTTTCTTTCGCGTCGCGCCCGTCATTCTCCCTCTTCGCCCTCAGCCTTCCACCTTTTTTCCTTTTCCGCCCCAACGTTTTTTCTTTTCGAGGAAATCGTGTCACGCGAGAATTATACGGTGAAATCCGAATAATGAACGGGAAACGGAGTAATAATCGGCGCGGAGACGGTAAATGAAGTCGCCGAGCGTGCAGCATGAAAATTTCTGCGAACGCGACCATCCACTGGTGAAAAAAAATATCGATTTTCGCGAGAGACCGCGCGTACTTACAGGCGGAATCGTCGCGCTCGAAGGTTCGCCGATTTTTTCGAGCGCAACTTGTTGATGCCTCGCGAAACGAGCGACTAAAAAGGATGTTGACTCACACGAAATCCAAAAAGCTGCATGTTTTTTTGTACAGAAAAGCCAGACTTCATTTCGAAATAATCATCTCAATTAAAACATTGCATCATTGAACTAGATCGTTAATCGTGAAATCGATGAAATCAAACATTTGTGAGTTGGTACCCTGATCAAAACCAGAAGCAAAAATGTTGATGTAAAAAGGAACGGAATAGTTGTTGCGCTTAGTAATTAAAATGTAACAGACTTTATAGATCGAATAAACGAAAATTTAGCAAATTATTTAAAAAATTTTTTAAATACGAACGTACGAGTAGGACGAAGCCATAATTATTTTTAATATACAATCTTTATATATAATAAAAATGTACTGAATATATGATATCTAATATATAATTAATTGAATATATAAATATATATCATTGGAAAATTGGCAAAACGTGATAGAATTCCATTTTCTATTCTACTAACAAATAGCAAAGACGGTGAAGCCGTTTCCGAGCGAGAATTCCACTGAATGTTACGATGTTAGCAACGATAACGATGCAACCATCTGCGAACAACGTTATTAATTGCATGTTTCATATTGATTGCAGCTTTCATGTTTTATAAATCACGGTTTTGTTTCATTCGTGTGCGGAGCGTGAACAAGGAAAGACGTTTGTGATCAGAGACGTAAATCTCAGACGGAGATTCGGAGGTGAGAGTTTAGTTGATTGTATTCGTTGTATTTCTAATTAAACGTTATAGTATTTTCGTGTTCACCGCTGCATTATTTCCTAATGTCTCCGATCCTACAAGACTATAAAACAGAATATTCGAACCAATTGTTTGGTCTATTGCACTGCATTGAATAAAAAGGCAGCACTGCAATTAAATAAAATTCCATCCCCGGTTCATTTTGTACTTCCACATCTCTATTTAATTTGTAAGACAAAAGAAGTTCCGCTTGAATCGTTCTACATCACGACATATTTCAGTAGAAACCAATTACGCGAATCCTATTCTACGGTTACTTTGACACGCGCGAGATTAAACGCTCGGCGATCGACCAAAATTGGATCGCGGCTCCGCTGGAATATAAAATTGCGCGAAATACTGTTTTAATCGAACGTAATCCGAACCCGCAAAAGGAATCAGATTTCAAGTAGACTAAGGCTGCTGCGATTAATTAAAAAGCCCAGCACGCGAATCACGCCCGTTATGGGTGCGAGCGTGTGTGTTGCGGCTTTCCTTTCGGGTTGAAAGCATGAATGTTCTTATTTTGCGTTGGAGCAGTCAAGTTTCCTTTGGTTTTTTTTCAGATGTAGTTGCGGGAGTACTTCGATGGCGGTCTCATCGCGAAAGCGGGATAAAAATGGCTGAAAATTGCGGGCGACTTCGGGCAACGTGCGTTAATTATTAACAAACCGGTGCGGTGGCGCGATCTCGATCCGCCTTGCCTTGCGCAGAAATTGTGCAGGACAATAAAACTTTTTTTAAGTTAATGCTAAAATGTTACCGAATAAAGGGAAAATAATGAAAAAGATTGGAGTGTAAGTGTTGACTTTGAAAATATTTGTTGCGGGTGACCTTTGCTGAAGTTCATTTAAGAAGGGTCAACTTCAGTAAATATTTTCAAACAGAAAACTTTCTCTTCTCAAAGACATTCTTTCTTTTTATTTTCTCTTTGTATCGCAACATTGTAATTATAACTTAAAACGGGTTTCGTAGTTCTATCTTGAACCTATCAAGAGTTCTATAATTTCGTCGGAGACGTTGTTTTATTTAACAAAAATTAGGTATTAAAAATTGCATACATCGAAGTTTCAAATGGCCTCGAACGTCGAATCGAATCCATTCGCGGAACACATATAAATAGAACCATTGGGAGTACCGCATAAAAGCGACGGGACATGATTAAAAGAAGCCGCGGCTATCCGTAGACCGGTTGGCAAAGCGTGTTCCCTAAAATTCAATATCGCATAACTTCCAGACCAGACTTCTTAGTTTTTCTTTCCGGAATACTCGAAGAACGCATCGTATTGTTCAGCGACTCGCTATCCAATCAACTTGATCACGGAAATATAGTTTGGAGTTGTTCCGCGTCTACTCCAATCTCCTCCTTCCTGGAGTTGCATCCAACTCCGCGTACATCGTATATGCAATTTCTCTTTCCTACAAGATTCCCAATACTTTTCCGCGGTTGCGTAACACGCCGAGCACACCTCCGCTTAAATCGGAGCCGACGATAAGAAATACGTCGCGAACAAGGAAACACGAGTCGATGTTCGTCTTCGATTGAATCTCGGGACGATTATCCCCGGGAAAATTGGTCTTAAGGGCCACTTTATCTCTCGAAACATAAAAAATTCTTATCTCGTCTCCTCGCGTTGGCATACACGTAGAAATTCATAAATATCTCACTGATGTTACATTGACGTCTTAGATAATATACTACCGTTTCAGAAAACATTCAGGTTCATAATCGCTAACTAAATAATTCCGCTTAGCATTTTATACGTTATTTTATAGAGCCGTAAAAGTGTAGACAGTGTCCAGGTTCGTAAGAAACGTAATGTTGTCGTGTTTTATCCTGTACTTTCATGTAAACTATGTTATAGAATATGTCAGGATGCATACGTATATTTTTACAAACTCTGAAACTTATTTTCATCGAGGACAACATTCAGTCGTAGCTGTTAAATCTGATAGATAGAAAGAATGTTTCAGTAATTTATGATGCAATTTGATGTAAAAAAATTTGTGTAGTATACCAAGATACACGTATGTACATATATTTACACTGTTGAAGCGCTTTTTGGAGGAGAGACATCAAATTTGTTTGCCGAATGTGTCGTTCCAGGTTATTAAATTTACATGCGCGTTATTTGAGCCGGCAACGTGGCCAAATGATTTTGCGGATACTCCGACAGGCTGTCCTGTTTTGCGGGATCGCTTGACCAATTAAATCGTGCTCAAGGATAGCAATAATGTTGCAGGTTACATCGCGATAGCGGTGCAAGTGCTGGATCGAATGGCCGTCCACCCTTAATTACGATTATTCGTGGCTCGTGCAGGGTGGAAATGTCCTCGGGAACTACGTTTTGGGCGCGTGATTTTTACAGGACCGATTAAGGTGTCGAATCATTTCCGCGCCTAGGGAGGGGAATTGGAAACAGTCACGGAACGAATTTCTCCGCGCGACTATAACTCAAACGGTCTCTCTCTCCCTCTCCCTCCCTCTCTCTCTTTCTCTCTCTCTCTCTCTCTCTCTCTCTCTCTTTCTCTCTTCCACTCTCTTTCTTTCTACCTCTCTTTCTCTCTGTACAGCATACTGCACGAGAATGTTGCCGTTTCGACGATAAATCACCGCGGGCTGCCTAATCTATTTCGCCCCTGTTGGACGACGGTTCTACTTCCGCGGGCAACATCTACGGATTATTATAATTAACGGAGACGACAAACATCTTGTTCGTAATTTGCGGCGTTCTTTCGGGGCCGCGAGCGCCATCTTTCTAAAATAGTGGTAGAGCGGTCACGAAAGTCAATAATCCGGAACCGCGACGTAAAAGCGGGCCTTTTTAGCCGCATATCTGAATATTCCACGTCAGTCTCTATGTGTGCGAGCCGCCTAATCTTTAGAGTAAATCGACACGTCAGAATATCGGTATATTTCCCCGGGCCCCGGCCGCTTTTTAGACCGGCGCGGTCAATTTGTCCCGAAGTGTGGACGAAATTAAAGAAAAAGAAATTTTCTGTTCATGGAATCCGATCAATTTTATTGGTACATGTGCATAATTTCTGTTGAATTTAAATTTTCCAGCTGAAATTCATCGAAACATTCCGATATCAATTTTGAAATATCTTTGCGAAGTACAATTTTTACCAAATTCTAATGTAACAGCGTACGTGCTTCGTTACACTTGGCACATTCTTTCAGCTTTTACAAATAAGAAAAAATTTACGCGTATGTTTGTTATATATTTTTCAACAGAGAATTAGTTTCCAAACGAGATAAAGCATTGATTTTGTTTAAAAAATAAGTTCATAGGTCACTTAACACGTAAAAATTAATTATCTGTCACTTCGTGATATTCGTTTGCAGAGTGACACTTCTTCGATACAGTTTGTTCAAAATCGCAGTAGATCTGTCATTTTTATTAACAACAACTCTTTAATTACAGAATACCAGCTGTATGTTCACAAGACGCTAATATACTTAAAATTACATTTTGGCTAACTGACAATGTTTCGTTACGTTACGGTAAAACATCCCTGTAAGGGTAGTTTAATCCGAATTTTCAGTAAAATAATAATATCCAAATCGGTTTCATGAGTTCCGAAAAATCCCGAGATTGATCCGCTTCTATAGCTAACAAAGATCTGAACTTTGCCCACATTTATAGGCAAATTGACCACTGCTCGTCATTCTCCCACAACGAATATTTACAGGGCAATTACACACGGAGCGACAAGAATAAAAACTGCACAACTCTCGCGGACCTGTACGTGGCCAGACGATGTCTTCTTTATCGGCGGCTGTTAAACTCGAAATTTGACGAATTCGCGCGCAACCTGACCGCTATCACGAGAAACCACCTCCGCCAGCTGCTTTAAATATGCATACTTTTCTGCAACTCGTCCGTTGAACGTCCAACGTTCATAGACCTATCAGCGGATGCATTTTCTTTGAACGAGAGCAGTCAGAGATCATCGTAAAAATGTATTCCATTTTATGCATACTTGTGGATTGGAATATTCTTGAAATTATTTATCAAACTGTTTCATTCAGGCAGTCCTGTTCGAGAGAAATTATTGAAACTTATCTTAGAATATTTCTGTATATATGTATGTATTAAATCGTGTGAAATCTTCTAGAGAAATAATTAGGTCACCCGATGTACCCAGACCAATATATATTGGTGTCTTATACAGGATTATGTTGATGCTTAAAACAGAAACCTTAAAACAGCAAATTGCGAAACATGTTTTTGCTTTTTCAAGTTAGTATAAAGAGTACATATTTGGAACAAAGAATATGCATGTAATTCTTCAATTGCTATCCTTCCAGTTGTGTTTCATCCACTTGAAGCTGTCAAATATGCTTTTAACATTGAATCTACCGAGCAGTAAAAGCGATTAAAATGTTTTAGCTTGTAAAAATGACAAGGCTCCATTTATTTAGATTTTGAGCAAGTTTTATCTGAATATCGGTAAAAATACTGAATAGCTTACTGAATAGCTTCGGTAAAAAAATTTGTCGAATCAATTTCCATGTAAGTAACTTCATAATTCCAAAAATTTCAGAATAAAAGGTATAAAACTGGGCATTTTACTGGCAGTGGTAGTGTGTCAAATTTGATGTTAAACCTGGCCTTAAGAAGCTTGAATCTCCTTAAAAATTAAACAACATTTTACTTAAAAAACTATTATCTGTACATATATCGTAATGTAGACAATATACGTATACATTGTATTTTCGTACATAATGTAAAATCAGGAGATAGCTGATTAAAGCCCATCAAACAGAGATTACAAAAGCTCTTTATAATGTTCATACTTTCTCAGCAGCGTCAATGTTGTGTCCCTAACAATATTCGCTTATCAACAGATTGATTAACCACCATGTATTTGCGTAGGAAACAGCTGAAGAGTGTCGTAATCGTAGACGCAACGACCTGTCACTGTTACACGGAACGAAGTGACATATCGTTAGGCTGCTGGCCACAAAGAAGAAGGCCAGGCGAGCCGATAAACTGTCTAGACCCGATAAGATTACCCGGCGGGATAGGTCGAACATGATAAACTCTTAATAACAACGCTGGCTCTACTCGCGTGTGTGTACAAACAGGAGCAGATAGCCTTCCGTAACCGAGGCGTGTTACGCCGGGAACGTTGCCGATCAGCTGTCACTTCCGATCGAGACCGTGATCCATCAACCGGCTCGTTCATTCAAGAAATTGTGAGCTGTCCCGGGCCCGTGCTTTTTGATGGCCGATTAGCCAACGAAACGTTGCCCAAAGATGACGATAGGCCGAAATTGCAACAGTGGAAGTCGCGAAGAAGCGGAAACGACGAGGAGCACTTTCCTACAAGGTTGTTGGTCGCGTGCCACAATAGCTAGCTACAGTCGGAGCCTGCTAACAAGGTAGAACTATCCTTGGAACAGATAAATCTACAGACACGGCACAAATAATTTCTTTTAAAGAAAAGTTAAAGTGAATATGTGACGTCACATTTTCCAAAGATGTACAAGCTGTGCTCATCGACTACGGACCATAAGAACTGTGTCAACCCTTGGCTTATGGGAGGGGGAGGGGGTCAGCGGGCGCGCCATTGTACACAGTACATGGAAAGAATCGACAGGATAAACATGTTCTATTAAGGCATACACAATGAATTATTATGTATTAACTATTTTATGAATCGATATTTGATTCTGAAGATTAACAACGTTCGCATATTATGCAGGTTACAGAATCTTTTTTCATATAAATAGATCACATTTACAATGTTTTAAGGTATCTGCCGTGGCAGACATTTTGAAATTATCTTAGGAATTATCTTGTAACATCACTTTTTCACTCACCTTTTCTTCACTGAATTTTCGGCTTTCCTACATATTTTACCTATGCCGGGTCTATAAGAATACATGTTTCTGGTCTAAGGAACTACCTATAAGCGACCAAACTGTAAATGGCGAGCGAAATTATTTGAAATCAGCCGACAAGCTTGAACATAGTTTACAGTTTGTCAATTAGTCCAAGAAGATTAGACAATTAATCCCATTAATCATACTGGAAATACTTGTTTTTTTCAGGACACATGCTAGTTCAAATTATACTACTACAATCTTTAGTAGTGTTTAAATTTTATTTTGCGTCTGTGATTCCTTTTTTCTATGCAACCTCTATTTTCTACATCGAGCTAATGACTTTCGTAATCTGTACCATAATCACCGACGCGCGAAACTGTGCACACTTCTTATCTGATTCAGCATTTTATTAAGCAGTTGCATAAATGCCTGATGCAGAGTTCCAACAGGACCATTGATTAACAAAATAGGCAAGCAGTACTAAAGTAGACCAATAACACGAACACTGCGAACATAATGATTCATGCGTGCAGACTGCTCAGAGATGATCAAAACAAGATGTTGTATCTGTGATCCATTTTCTGTGGAATCACCATCTTCTAGATCGACTTCTAACGACTTTCGCGAAGTAATCTATATTATAATCAACATTTTCCTTAGGCAGTCGCATTAATGTCCGACGCAGAATTCTAACTGGATCATCGGCTAAAATAAACCAATAACAATAACACAAGTTTCCGGGAGTCGGATGATTACGGCTTGAATATTGCCGGATGGTCCGCATTAATCAAATTCAAGATTAGCGCTCGTTAATATAACGCAACTTTACGAACGAGCTTCAGGAATTCCCGGTCAGGAGATTTTTGCTGCGGATCGAACGGGGAGGTAAATGTCTTTGCGATAAGGCCGACTTGCACAGTATTTGTTGTCATCGGACCCTCGGTAATTAAGCGCCGTCTACAATAATAATAATTTGTTCTCCATCTCTTATCGCCTGACGATTGGTCATTATCGAGCCTGCTGGGACTCGAACGCGAATTCCCCGGAGGTGTGGGGAGAAGAGAAAATGATATAATTGGCGGTGTTTACGACTAGATTAGCAATCGCCGTTAATCCTACTTTCGCCGCGTTTTATAATCCTCGAGTCTCAGGCGCGAATTACAGCGAACGTAAACACCCAGTTGATCCTTCCGGGCGTAGCGCGTCGCGTCGCGTCGCGGCTCGGCTCGGTTCGGTTGAAAATCCAAAACAGTCAACGAAACTCTGCTTCGTCCCTTTAATTACGGAACCGTTTCGCGGCGGTTAACAAGTAACGCGATAAATCCGCCGGTAACGCCCGCCCGTAAAAGAATTTTCTGCATAATGCGACGGCCTCGCCGTTCCGGTTAACAACCGGAGCACTTCGCCCTGTACTGTGCAGGCCACGCCACGCCACGCGACGCGGAGGGTGCAGCAGTAGCAGCATATTCCAGCGAAAACGCGCGCATTCCCTTGACATACTGATAAAACTTTCCGCAACGAAAGAATCGCCCGATTGTAAGCAAGGCATCTCGACGTAATTACTCCGCGAAGATACCATTACGGGATAATGGAATGTCCGAAGAGGAGCCTCCTCGGCTGCCGGGAAATACTGATCAAACAAGAATCAAAGAATAAAATTCGCATCGAGAAAAGACATTCCGAACTATCGTTTCGTTTCCCGCCGTTAGCGGACCGACCCACCCCCGTATAGAGGGGAGAGTCCTGTGCGCGAGCCCCGCCGTCGAAATACTTCAGAATGTACGATCGGATCGGTGCAGAACAAACGATCCAGAAACGATCGAAATAATCGTTGCTTTTCCCGGCAGTTATTGCCGATTAAACGGAAATGAGACCCGTCGTCGGCCAAACGGTGGGGAACCGGGGTAAAGGGAGACTACGCCACTAGAAAATAGGGGTAGGTTGGGGTTAGGAGAGGGTTAGAGATGGTTGGATGATGGTTGCGAAGAGGGTTTGCGGAGAGGGTTGCGGTGGAAGATCGTTGTCGTCGTCGTCGTCAGGCTCTCGTCAGCCGAAGCTGACTGACAGGAGTAGATGCAGAGAAACGTTTACACGCGCGAGCGCGCGGATCGTATGTTTCCTCGGGGTCGCGACGCTCTGCAACGACGCGACGCGACGCCGCGTGCGCGCGTACGTCCTCGCACGTGCACGAAGGAGACGCGCGGAGTGGGACGTTCCTAGACGAAGGAGACGAAGAAGAAGAAACGAAAGGGGACGCGGGAGAGGAGAGAAATGCATATGAAGTCGGCGAGCTTCACGGGAGGGAAAGTATTTCCGGGGACGTGGGAGGGTGGAATCGAGAAAGCCGGAAGGCAGAACCGCACGAACGAGAAAGATGGAGCAGGAGAACGGAGGCGGGAAAGAGAAAATCCGAGAGGATCGAAAGTGGAACGAAGAGACCGCGAGTCTGGAGGGAAAAATCAATAGCGGTGAGCCGGCGAACCCAACCCGTCCAACCCTCTCTCGTTCTCTCTCTGTCTTCCTCGTTTCTCGTCGCTCTACCTCCGTCCTCCTTTCCCACTGTCCCTCTCCAACATTCTACGACCCCCTGTCGACCGTCTCCGTCTCGCTTTCGGGGTCGAACTGAAACCCACGCGCCCACACGGCTGCCTGTGCTACCCTACCGTAAGCTGCGACCAAGCCTAAAGTCTTGTGCACCCTGCAGAAATCGCGCAACGTGTTCCCATCCCGATACTCTGCTAACCGGTGGGGGAGAACACTCGACGACGATCTTCGACCGATCCACCGTGATTCCTAACCTCTCCGATCGCTCGCCATCCCCCGACAACCCCTGATCGAAGGTCAGGGTTAACGCGAAACTCGAACGGCGCCGCCTGATTAATACAGTAGCTGAGGGATACTCTTAGCGGATCTACGCTGCTCGATCCTCTTGTGTCTGCTGTAATAAGGTTAATTATAATTGGGGAAGGAGGTCTGTCGGTGAGATTGGGTTGGGTTCCTTGGATTTTGCGTTGAACTTCGTTTTGTTGGTGTGACGCTCGATGGGGATTAACCCTTCAGGGACGACGCATAATCTGTAGACCAACTAGACTTTTTAATATTTCTTCATAATTATTTTTAAGTTTAGAACGCAACCAATAATTGATGACAGTGGATCGTATTTAGAAACCAGACCAGGTGTAATACATTTTGACAATGTATTAGAGCCCGTGCATTCCACAGATGCACATCATTCCTGAAGAGTTAACTCTTTCCACTCGAAGCTATGTGCAATTTAGAATTCGGATATTTTATCTGATCTAGAATATTTTTGTTACATATGACCTGTTTTCTTTCGTCCATGTGAAATCCAATGGATTCACTCATACCACGCTTGAACATTTATCAATTTATTAAACACAAATACGGTTAATAATGTAGGTAGGGATTGTTTTAAATCACAGTGTAGTCATTTTTAGTAATGCTTCAGAGGGGACGGTCGAGTGCAAAGGGTTAATGCAGGTCTGGGTACGGTTGGGGCCCCTCAAACACTTGCTTCCCCCACCAACCTCTCTTTCATGCAGCGCGCGCCTTCGTCGCGTTCGTTGGAGCTTCGCGTCTTCGTTGCTCCACCGTATATACCTCCGTAGCTACTCGTAAAGTGCGTCCTTTCTTCATAGTACCAGTGCTTACTGGAGGGGGATAGTGGACGCTACGGTGGAAACAGTTTTGCTTCAATTGAGGCAGACGTGCCCAGCCCTGGGTTAATGTTTAGGAGTGATTGAATATTGGTATTTGTTAGATTATCGTAACTAGGAAAGATAGAAGATTTTTGTGCATCTTTTTCTAACAAAGGAGTGTTACACAGAAATTCGTTTCTTCTGTTAATAATTTTAATTTTTTTTAAATAACATGCTCATATTCTTACATTTCTGTAATTCTATTATCCTCTGTTACGTTTCCCTCACTCAGTGCCAGCAAATGCTGACGTGTAGGTGAATATATTGAAATATTTTTAACGCTGATAACTGCATCGGAAATTCCCGGCAATAATAACTGATAATCAGTAACATTGTTATGTTGCATCTCGAAATTCGTTGTTTGCTCTAACGGATATCCGTGTCCGCAAAACCGTATACGCAATGCCAGAATACCATCCCTGCAAATTAAGGATCGTAAAACAGAATCAACAATTTTCCATAAAGTGTCCAAATATATTTCCTAACAACTTTACTCCTCGTAAACTGTGCACGAATCTGTTACCATGAAATATTGCGAATAAAATTTGTTAGAGGAAAAACATTCCATAAAATATAAAAATACATGTTCACTTTAAGGCCAATCTGAATTGATAAACGAACCAAATCTGTTGAATTAACTGCTTCAAAAGTTGACTGCAAATTTAACAAATATAATTTTAAACAATATCTATATTCATCCTTGACTGATGACTGCCATACCTACGTCACTAAAAAGATGATGATTCTCAAACGACATTCAAGTTCTTATGAAATACAACATTTTCCCTTTATACTACTTTTGCATTCCTCTCCTCAGTATATAATCATGTTTTATGAAAAAATTAGCGTACGTAACCCTCCAGAAAACATAGTGGAAGACGTTCTAGTCCGCAAACGGTTAAAAGAATTCAAGAATATGAATGCATTACTTCAATTTTATTAAAACTGTTGAGGAGAGAATGGAAATTTTAACCTGTGTCTTGCAATTAATGCTGAAACTTTTATCTTACATAAAGATAAAGTCTATTTTCATAAGTCAGCCTCTGAAAACACGCAGAAATAAGTAATTTCGAAGAGTAGACTTTTGCCAGGTTAGCAATTTCGCCAGATGGCATGGAATTTTCATGTCGAAGGTAGCGATCGATCTGCAACTTTGAAACTGAGGACCAGGTAGAATTTTCGATCGTTTGCGATTTCGAGAGTCTACCGTATCGACGCTTATCGATCGTGGGAGCAAAACGAAGGAAGCAAACGGTTCAGGCGATGGAAATACGGCGAAACGGCTATTTAACTGGATTCGGCGTGCAGAGACGCGGCGAGGCAGAGAGCGAGGCGGCACGGCGCAGCGGCGTGACCACCATGTGCTGCCTCGAGGCTGTCTCTCCCCCACACGCGCTTGTTCTACAAGTGTTCCGCGTGCGTCGAACGTCGGACGCCATGGCGAAATTTGAATACAATGAGCTGCTTTGAATTTTTATCGGCGGCCGATTGTGCCCGCACGAAACACGGTGCTCGTTCGAACGCGAATCCCCGCGGCAATTAAACGTTAATCACACCACCGGTCATTTTCATTCTCGAAACGTGACGACCCAATCTGATCCGGATCAACTGACGCGATAATGATGCTGTGACTACTCTTGATCAACACGACGCGTTTCACGTGTGACTTTTATTACCGTTACGGGAACGCGCGTTCCCGGATTGCCAATTGTAAAGCCTCTAATCACAAAAAATACAGGCAGACCTATAGAATACAGCGGACTCCTGCAAAACACGATAAAAAACTGTTGAAAAAGAATGGAATACATACCGTGACTCTCATTGATATTCGGACACTTTAATAAAATGATAACTTTTTTTATATTGGACAATACAAATTGAACTTTTTTTAGATGTTAGAGCAATTAGTTTGTTACATGATCTGACAAGAAATTTTTTTAAAAATTGCAATTAGCCGGAATTACAGAGAAAATACTGAAAATTGCATTTTACAACTTTTTTTATGGGTCTATATTGAATATTTAAAAAATACGTCTTGTAGATCTGTGTCAAGTGTATGCATTATGATAGTTTCATCGAAATCGGCTTATGCGGGAAAAAACGATAGCCATTGAAAGACGTAAAAATCCCTAGATTTATTGCAGTTGCAGGCCGAAAATTGTGAAAAACTACAATTTTTATCATCTTTAAACGTTTGTAGTAGTTCATTGCAACGTTGACCGATTTTGATGAAATTTTCAGAATACGTTTACTTGATACAGATGTTACTTGTATAGTGTTTTCGAAATTTTGCATATAAGCTGACATAAAAAAGTTGCAAATACAACTTTTTGTATTTTCTCTACAATTCCGACCAATTGCAATTTTTTTCAAAAATTCTTTTCACGTTTTTTATTGCGATTCTCTATGTCTGATCATGACGAGTCATTTCTACTTCTCGTGAATACTAGGACTCGGAGTCACCAGATGAGGGGAAGGACCGCGAATGTAGGGGAAAACTGTTCCTTTCTTTGTCACTACCGGACACACGCGCGACACAGACGAAACTCGTCACGTGACCGGGCCACGGCGAGAGCGTGGGGAATAGCGTCGTAGAAGGGGAAGTTAGAGTGGGGACACAAGTTTTAATCGGGCGACTTTACTAGGACTCACGAATGCATTGCGCTTGAAAACTTTCAACCATTTGTGCACGTTTATTATCAACCTCATAGAATATTTGGAATATATACTATATTATTGTATAAACACCAATCACATCAGTTTTATTTGGAGACAACGTTAAACAATAATAGTTAGATGATAAAGAATGTATTTCATGAAGAAATTGGCACTATTTCTTTACGTTTTTCATCAAATTGCAGACATTTACGATCTAAATTGATGCACTCTACCCGCACGTTGTACACACAGCCATTAAACACTTTCGTTTACACAAAAGGTCGTTCCCTCGCGTGTTATTACTCGGAAATGTTCATTGAATTGACTATTTGGCAATCTAACGATCCACTCACCCTATCAGAGACCCAAACTCGTAAAAAGGCAACAATTGTTACACAAACATCAACTTTGATAAAACATACATAAAACTACTGCTTGCATGTATAGATGACACAATTCTTTTTTTATCAAACTTGAAAATCAATTTCTATTACAACCCACTGATTAAACCAAACTTTTTTTTAACGCCTACGGTCCCTAAAGTTACAAACATAATTGCTATAATAAATCTTGTCCCTTCTATTCTTACATTAAATGAATTGTTCTGATTTCGTGTAACATCCACGGGCACTGGTCTGCAATCAATGCGATAAGAATGATTTATAATGAAGAATTAGTTGAACGTGCCCACCGTAAAGTATAATGGAATGGTGGGGATGCAACGAACACGAACGGTTTGGCAAGATTTTTGTGCGTTAATACTGTTCGCTAATGATTCCCGACGAATTGCACGGCGTTGCGGTGCTCGGATCGGAATCGGCGCGTTTCAGTGTATTAAGTAATGGTTCATTGCACGATTTACGGGATTTAAACGGCGCGTTATCATTTGCATAAAATCGCGGAATTATCGGCCCGTTTACGCTCCCGGCGCGGCGGCGCGGCGGCACGACGGTGCACGGTATAACCCGTTTAATTGCGTTGATATCAGGCCGTCGTATCGCGCGCTTTCAAACGTCTTTTTCTCTCCCCACGTGTTCGGAGGAGGAACACGACGACAGTATTGAAAACGAGTTGGTGATTAAGAGCCACCGACACCGCGTGAACCCGCGATCATAAATAAACGACAAATGACTCGGCTCCAACACGGCCTTTTTCCTTTGCCGTCTCGCGCCGATATGCGGGAATTAATACAGCTTATTTTACTAATTATCGTGGCGATATCGCGTTTCAACCATCGCACCCAGCTGAAATTCACGAGCAATTTCTTTGCCGTGCACACGATCTTGAACGTCGAACGATCGCAACGCGCTTAATCGCTAAAATTTTCCATCGAAACCTTCGACGTTCGACTGCAAAACGGCGAAAGTTAATCTCCGCATTTCCATTTCTCCGGCCAAGCGAAATCACTATACACCGCGCAGGTTTTCGCGGCGATAATAACATTATCGCGAAAAATAAGTCGGTGCAATTAGTACTCGGTACTCGACGAGTCTCGAGCAGAACTAATTCCTTTCCTCGTTATCTTCGAATTTATCCTGATTCACAGGTTGCCAGGATCTTTATTATGTCGTTATGACTGGTTGTAATTAATACGTTACCTGCAGAATTACCACTCATACATATTCTGGCAGACGTATGCATATGTTACGACGATTCCTTTCGTGAAACGAGGACACGATCTGCGGTTGTCGCTCGAGGTACACTTTTGATCTCGGTGAACCTCGTAGACGTTCACTAAATTGTTCGATAATTTATAGTAAAAGTTTACTTTAAGAATTCATGAATTATTCAATGGCGATAGTGATTTCAATCGTGAATTGATTCATCGCCTTACCGAAGTTTGAAAGTGAATGGCAAGTGTTGCCCTCTGGACGCGACATGATTGAATGTATTTCAACATAGACTAATTTTTATTATAAGACGTACTTGAACAAAAGAATTTGTTTCATCATTTCCCATTGAGTGAAAACCTGTATTTGGAGCATTGTTCGATGAATCACAACTTAATAAAAAATTGAATCGTGTATGTTTAAAAATCGTGGAATGTAGGGCTAGTGAGAGAATAATGGAATACATCGGACTGCAATATCAAATTGGATTATGTGTTAAAAAATCGAGGAATGCAGGAACCGCAAGAAAATAGTAAAAAACGTGATCTGCTTCTGTATACAGTGTCGTGAACAGGGACGTACGACAGCTATTTACCATCTTTCTCGCCTTTGGATTCCATGAATATAATGCGTAACACATTCGGATTCGCTCGAGCATAGTTCGATAATGTAAACATCAGTTGTCAGGCGGATCCACGAGGGCCGAGATGGAAAATGAAGGAATAGTTGGGCGAAAGTTGCTCGCGGGAACATCGGGCTTTTGACACCCGCGCCGCCAACGTCCGACCACATTTATAGGGATTCCTGTAGCTAGCAGCTGATGCCACGTACTGAATTCCTGACCGAATCAATTATGTAACTTTCAATTTTGCTAGTGGCGAACGGTCATCTTGACGACAACTCGTAAGGACTGCCACGGGCTCGTGTAAATTTACGAACTATCCGCAAACACGATTCGCCTCCGTCTCGTCCGCCGGAATTCGGATCGATCGATCCGGAACGCTTCTCCGGAACGTCTCTCTATCGAATTCTCCGCTGGAATTCTTCGCGACGAATCCGATTAAACATGCACGTCGGTGTGCCCGAGAGCAAACCTCCGCCCCGGCTGGTCAATTTATTTAAGAATCCGTATTTCCACCGACCGGGCTCCTCCACCGGTTTTATGAGCCTCTCAAACTGGATGCGAGACTTTCGGTCGCGACTGATACCGCGCGATTTCTTATGGAAATTCCGGGGACGCCGAAACGCACGGACGCACAGTGGGCTGGATCGGAGAATGAAGTGACATTTGACGAAAAAGTCAGCTTTCTCGTATCGATTTCTAATAAATTTGTATTGCTTCCTAAATGTCCATCAACATCGAAAATATTGATGTTTGGTCACAAAAGCTTTGGTTAATATAAATTCATAAAGGTAGACATTTGCGATGCAGTATTTTTCAGCCAAAAATCGCCTCTTTTCAGATTTTTAAAATAATAAAATTTGTTTTGATAAAACAGTAGAAATGGTTTATAAATAATTTTTTATATATAGGTTTCGGTATTTGAAATCGTGCGCATTATTCATTAAAGCTGTGTACTTCATTATAATATGATAGGATATGACTGCTCTATTATAGAAACAGCAGACGGTCGACATTATATTTATGGTTAGACATTGCACAAAATAATAAACGATAAAAAATTCTTTGTTATTATTTAGCACTCGGCAACTTTCTTCTACACATGAAATATCTAACCGATTTGCAACACTGCTTCTTTGAGGCGTCTTTGAAGCTGTCGCGTCGCGTCGGTTTTAAATGCGTCTTGCAAACGATTTTTACTCCCAGATATTTTACATTTGAATCGGCAGACACTTCTGAAATAACGGATTGAATAGTATGTTTTCTCAGAGATTGATGCTTGGGAGAATTCAACGTGAATATATAACATTAACACTGTGAACAAGCTCTATTCTCTATAAACAGTCTTTAGAATTGCTTTAAATGTTTTAATCTATACCTACGAAAGCGTTGGCCAATATCAAAGTTAATGTGTGTGATCATGTGTTTCTGCGAAAGCGAAAGTCAGCAAATATAACGAGCAAAGTTTAGTCTATCTAGACGATGTGACTCTCTCTCCCATTTTTCGAAGAAGCAATTTTGCAATGCGTTCAGCTACTACAATTGAACTCCATTGCTTCCCATAGACAATTATGACTGCCTTTCGGCTCAGCTCTGAAGCAATATTTCCATTTGAAGAAGCTAACACGATTCGAGCGATAGCAGCTTGTTATATCACTTTAGGATTACCGTGAAGTATGCTGAACAGCGATGTCATTTGAAGGAAAAATACACGATGATTCACTCGGTAATCTCGATGATTATCACGGAAGGAACGTGGCACATCTAATTTGTTTGGAAAGACGAAAACAAGTTACGAAAAACTATCGCATTGATCTCGTAATTCTTGTTCTATTTCTGCTTCATTATCTATCAAAATCAGAAAAATTGAAAATTGATAGATAAATTGAAGATTCCCTTTTGATTGAGAGTGCTAAATTCGTCTGTGACAACCAGGCATTCCTAGAATTACAATTGAAAGTAGAAAGATAGCAAGATAACCGTAACAAAAAGAAATATAAATGCCCCATTACCGTCGCGTGCAGTCCACATTTAAACAAAGTGAACTTTAATTTCTGTAATCTTGACTACCGTAGAAACTTTCCATGTAGTTTACAAAAGTACATGCCGCGTCGTTTAATTACTTCGCTGAAAAAGAAGCAGAACAAGATAAACCTGTCAAAATTTGCCACAATTTTCCAGCCGACAGAAAAACGAAGAAGAGAGAAAATTACTTAGAAAAAATACATGAAACACGTAACTCATCCTCTTATCGCGCGCTGCACGGGGAATCTGACACGCAACGTTTTCATCGAGATCCTTCGACACACATAAAATTTACTATCTCCAATGAACCTGATAACTAGATTAACTGATAAAAAGGTCGCGTGTGCGTCGCTCGAACACCTTCGTCCCAATGCACGCAATATTCACGCTGGTCATCTGGCCGACAATTAGCCTAATGAAAGATAGCCTCACACGTGAAAGCAAAAATTGCTCGATTACTATTGCTGATAGAATCCGTAGTGGCACAATATTCCAACCCCTTTTAATTAACCTTTTCTATTTTGACGAATTCAGTCATATTGAGTGTATAGTCATTCGAACTTGACATAATTTTTTTGAGGAGAATTTTGGACAATAGAAATTGCATGAATTTCAGAATAATGAAAAAATGTATGCTCTGTGAGATTTCATAGTATTTAAAGCATCAATATTCAATCTATATTATACATAACACAGGATTCTTTCAAAGCTTTATCACAGCTGTCATTCTTTAAACATAGTATAAAGTCATTCTTTAAACATAGTATAAAGTCATTCTTTAAACATAGTATAAAGTCATTCTTTAAACATAGAATAAAGTCATTCTTTAAACATAGTATAAAGTTTACTTAGCCCTTTAAAGATGAAAAGCACTGTGACTGTGTCGGTGTTATTCCTGTTACATTTTAAGAGGAATTAAACTGCACGACAATAAATGATACTTTACTAAATTTATAACAATTGTAACATATATATGGATATATGTACAATCGATATATGTACAAATTATAATTTATAACAACCAAATTGATATTTTATTAAATTTTTCCAGCTGACATAAAGGTGAAGAAAAGGTCAATATCAAAATTTAAGTAACGATGTTGTGTTTAATGCAAATTTGTTTGATATTATCTAAGGAAAATAATTTTACTACTGCGATAATGGTTAACATTCCAATTAATTAATACAACTTCCAAAGAGAAACAGTTCTTCTATAAAGATTTTCGTGCCAGTAAGACTTTATAGACATTCGAACGCCACATTAATTTTCCTTGGAACATGTACGAAATAATAGTCAGAGAACCATGATCGATGTAGCAGGTCCAGCAACGGCGTGTAACGCGATCACATAACAAGGACGTTGACGTCGCAGTGCGTCGCGTCTCGTCACCACGCATCGCCTGGAAGCGAGTTAACGAAAACTGACGCAGACGCCGCCATGCGAAATGACCGGCCATTTCTGAAGTTCCGGCATAAGAAAATCGTATATTTAGACGGCAGGAAGCGTCGTCGTGCGATCCGACGCAGCACCGGGATCTATAAGACGCTCCGTTGAGCAGAAGATGTGCGACAAAACGAACGAGAAAGCGCGGTTCCGTCGTCGAACGTCGCGTCGCGATATTGCAACACGGTAATTATAGCTGACAAAATTCAATGAAAGAAGGAGGAACAAAACACGGGATACGACGAGGCGCGAGATCGTGATTACGAGGAGACGATCGGGAACATAAAAATGATACGTTTCAATCCAGTGGATCGTTTCACATAAAATTTTCCGGGACGGGTGTGCGAGCGGTTCAATTACCTTTAGGCGATTGAATCTATTGAAATTCAATCCTCGGCAAAAACTACGCCGTGCGAATCTTTGCCGAACGCTTCCCGCGGATTTCGAAATTTCATCGGCCCCCGAATTTCATTAAAATTCTGTTTCGCTCTCGCGCGATACATCGACGTAAAGAGAGATACAGAGACCGACACACACCCACACACACAGAGGGAGAGAGAGAGAGAAAGCATAAAAGCATCTCCCTAAACACCGAAAAATATTATAACGCCGGTTAGGATCGACTCTGGACGGAATGATGCAACGATTCCCCAGTTAATTACGATCGCATGTTACTCTTTCCGTGTGGCAGACTGACCGACACACGCGTCGCTGCCGAGAGGAGTGTCGCCGATTGACACTCCCGTATCAATGGGAATTCGCGTAATGCCGCGTCAGGAATAAATTACTCAACTTCACTTAGCTGGCTAACGATGTTAATGACCGTCGGTGTAACCGGTCGCAATTAAACTTCTAAAAGCCGGCCCCGCTCATCTGGGATCACGTGTCTACTCGAACGCGATACTTGTGTCGGGCCACTTCATCCGTCCGCGCAGATCAACTCCGACGATTAAAACGTGCGCATTCACCGCAGACCCGTTTAAAGGACACCGGGAAGTCGCACGAAGCTGTAAATGTACCCACTTTGTCGCAAACTATCGCTCGTACGCTTCCAGTTACCTCTGGATAACCCTAGATAGTCCTACGTTCAGTTGGGCTGCCGTTTTTGACCTCTGTTAGCTAATTTAACCTTTGGTCGTTGATGGACTGCGAATTTGGAAGCACTATGCGAACAGTGCAAGCTGAAAGAAGATGTTAAAGTTCATCGTTAACCACCTGACCAATTAAGGCCAGAGTCGTCAGACGAGGGGAGGGAGTACGAATCGAGGGTGAAAAGTTATCCTCTCTTTGCCAGTACCGGATTAGTCACGTGATATTATGACATATGCACAACAGAAACGCGACACGTGACCCAACTGCGACGGTAGCGTGGGGAATAGCATCGTGGAAGGGGAAGGTAGAGTGAGGACGCAAGTCTTAATCTAGCGATTCCGATTAAAACTTAAAATAACTTGCACACCTACAGCATCTTTCCATTATTTATTTTTTAAATTATATTGTGTCATATATTTTACAGGCTGGTTGTGTAAACCTGTTTCAAGCTATAAAGTTTTACAGAAGCACATTCCTTTGATTACAAGTATAAAAGTGATCTAGTTGTAAGAATTTAGTTGTAAGCATGAAATCGTTATTCTCGATTTTAACCTTAGCTAGGCTCACAGAATCAGCTTTGAAATATTTGCAAAAATTAAACACTGTGTATAATGATTGTATAAGCCAATTCAAAGATATAAAGTTTAACATGTTACGTCCCATCCATTCATAGTATAAGTACATTCCATTTAGAAGAATTTAGTTGCGGGGCACTGGAAAAATAATGAACTTGGTAAACGAAGCTGCTATAGTAAAATTTGAATCGTAGCTAGGCTTCTAGAATCGTGGGCTAGGCAGCTGAAATATTTGATAAACAGTATAATCGCAACAAATATCCCGCCACCCGGCACCCAGAACGACTAATAGTTTCAATTTTTTTTATCCGCGTCGGATAAAACCGGTTTCCTTCTGGCGACTAGCGGCGAAATTCTCTTTGAAAGGCCGCAGAGGCTAGATGCATTCGAAATTAAAAAACTAAAATTCATTTTCCAGCGGAACGCGGCCAGCACACCAGGCACGATCACGCTCGGCGAAATTGAAAACGGTGGGTTTCGCACTTGCAATCGGGGTGCTGCTCCCCAAGTTATTATTCCCCCCGTAGCGGCGCGCGATGCGATGGCGCGTTACGTCGTCGTCGTAGTTGTTGCAAAATTGAATCGGCCCATATATTACCGGCTATTACGAGGCCATCGCTAATAGCGATAAAGATATAAGTAGAGCGGCAACGGTGGCCGAATGCGTGCTAGAGATGTTTGCAATCCGGACGATGGCGAGGCCTCCAAAGATCACCTTCGTGTTCCCGTTGCTAGTATCGAGGCGGTGTCAGGTAATTCTGGATTTAATTCGGCGTATATAAACATATGTTTTTGTTTTATTTAAGACTATAAATACCGGGCATGTATTCTCGTAATTCCCGTAATGTTTGCGCTTAGCGTCTCTTAACCCTTAACTCGTTTCTGCTCACTTACTTTCGCCACTGTGCTGCATGATTTCTTTAACTTGGAAATTTGGATTATTAAATGATATACTTAAAGATAATCCAGAAAATTTCTACAGAATTTTAGGGAGGTTATGGTACTTTCCCAGATAGCACAAAGACGTCTCTAAGACGTTTGTTGTTGGACATTCAAGATGTCCTAAACACATCTTGAATATCCTACGAACGTCTTCATAATGTCTCCTTTAACGCCTTGTGTCAGACGTTGGGACATACGAGTTTCTACTTTGAGACGTAACGAGTTACGCCTAAAGTAGGCGTAAAATGGACGTCTTTAAAACGTCGTGTGCTGTATGGAATGCCACTACACACTGTATCACTTAGTGGTTAATGTGCTGAGTGCACATGCTCCTGTAAATACTCAGTCGGTACCATTATAATAGGATATGCGAGTCCTTAGATATAAATCAGCTTCTCCGGATAGAGATAATTTAATATGAATAGCTAGGTCTAAAAATACTCCATCTGGAATTGGTACGAAACGCGCCGTGTAAGATGTAACTTTACCACCGTGCAAATTGCGTTGACAGGATCGCGTCTCTCAATGCATAAATCTATTTTTTGAAATCGCGGCGGCGTTGCGATAATGAAAAATTACTCTACGGTCCGAATAGTTGCAGGGAATTATGATGGACATCGAAACGCGAATAAACAGGGGAATTTCCGGATAATCCCGCGCTTACGGGCCGGTTGTCATCGCGGAAATAAATTGCGAAGAACGAACGGAGGCACACGATATCCGGCCGCCCGCGAGGTGGAGGTAGTTGCACGGGCTTGCGCGACCGTCAGTGAACCGAGGCATAAAGTAAACAAGAATGCTCGTGCCACGAAATTAGAGGAACGGAATGGGCTGCGGAATCTTCGCAAAATAAACCACACATGGGAGAGTTCGTCGCGAACGGCTACGACGGGAATTATACCAACGATAAAGCCGTAATAATTACCGCGATAATAAGTCAAATGAACTGCGAACGCTTTGCCCGCGCCGCGCCAGCCGTCCCGGTGTAGAATGTTTAACGTTCCTGACGGAACAACACGGATTCCCCGGCTAATTTTGACTGCAATTTCTCGGTTAATTTTACTTTCGATCCCGACGAGTCCCGACGAATGGAGACAAAAATAGCAATCTTTTGTGATATCAAAAAGTCATTCTACGAACTCGACCAAACCGGTAGAAAAAGGTAAGTGCACTCTAACGGCTGTCAATCATACACCGTGTCCTCTGTGCATTGTATAATCTCGCGATCGAACTGCGACAATTAGATAGGGATGCTAATTATAGGTCAGCCACCGACAATGGCCCGATGGTATCTGTCTTATTGGCTATCACAGATCACAAAAGAGCAGGACAACGACGATTAATCCTTCGCTAGGCGAATGCTTTTTCTGGGTCCTCTCGAGATCAACGCGTTGATCGCTTCTTTTCGAACCGAACAAAAGTAGCGAATGACTTTAACTAGTTACAGTAAAGCCGCGATCTAGCTCCGTCAGAGTTCCGTAATCTAAGTCCCTTCATCTACCCCTTCCACTGAGGAGCATACCCCGCGAGGGACAAAGAAGCTCGAGCTGCCTCTGTTACCGAGCAGTGTAAACATGCCGCGTAATCCGATACCGTAGTATAGACCACTACTTATCCAATTACAAAAACTTTTTTATTTTATTTTTATGGGATTTTCACCAAATCATTTGTAGTATTTTTCTGACTAAAATCATACTAAATACGATATCATTTCAGCTGTATTTCGTAGTTTAATTCTGGCATGGGCAACTGGTGCTCTCACCCCCACCCGGCCGATCAGCGCGAGTCCTGTCCTTACAGGCTTCCGGAGCACGATGGTGTGGCGGAGCACGAGTGGTCCAGGTCGTTTTACAATCGTATTTGTACCACCCGTGGTACATCCGGTTGTGAACGTGTTAATCCACGGTATGGAGTAAGATTTCGGCCGCGCCGTCCATATTTACATGTGCTAACCTTTTCTTCGTTCGGCACTGTTCCTTTGTACTCTCGGTGCGGTCAACGCAGTCATAAAAAAATAGTTTCCCTTGACGATCTCTGTCTCAGCTCGTACCAGGCGATAGGGAGCTAGAGTGCGACTTTACTGTACTAGACTTTCAGAATGTAGATGGAATATTCGTAACTCTGTCATTTCTACGTTAAAAATCACATTCACAGAGACATAACTGTCAATCATTTCCAGTTAGATCACTTTGTTTCCAGATTATGCTAAGCTCGATGCGATAATTACAGGATCGCACGCCATCTAACCGGATATATGGACCAAAACGAAATCGAAATTCGAACATGCGAATCGGGAAACGAGAAAATCCTATATCCCCGACCCCGAGAATTAGCGTTGCGGCGCTTTGTTTTGCTTCCTGCGTTCGCACCGCGCCGCATCCTCTGAATTGTATCATAGTATCGAGTCGGTGCAATGATATTCCGCGAATTAATGAACAGAGAGCCGTGCAAGAAAAGCTGGCAGAGGCTGCCTCTCCTGATTATCGGTGGAACTAGCGTGCCGGTTCTCAATAAGTGCAGGTCCGCGTCCGCCGTGGCGACAATGGCGGAAAGTTGAGAAATTATCGCGCAACATCTTCGACAAGAACGCGCCGAGGGAAGACACGCCGCGACAGACACAGAAAGTACGGCTTTCGTGAACTCGGCCATCGGGGAAGGTTACGGAAATTGAGAGAGGTCGAGATAGCCGCATAATTTCATCCCTGTTACACTGTGCTGCCATGGCTTACGGAGCCAAGCTTGTCGAATAAATTAGGGGCTTAAAACATCAGCTTCTTATGCAGCCTCTTAACGCATGCAACAAAAAATTTGTCAAGTTAATTGTAAAGCTATGTCCACGCTGAAGTTATCCGGTGTCCAGAGACTGAAGAAGAGACCGAAGTTTAATAAAAATTTTTCATCTGGTAACTTTAAGAAGTCGAAGATGATGTCAGAAAATTCTGAAATTTTTCCAAGATCTCCACAGTTTTGTATGCCACATATTCCTTTCTTCCATGAATGTGTAAAATCCACAGCTTACTATATCGAGCTATAGCAACGATGAGCAGTGACGATCGGAGTTTGACAATTCGATCAAACAATTAATTTTAATCTGTCAGAAACAGATGCAGATTTAACGAGAAGTGTATACCAACAATAAACATAAAAGATCAATCTCCTTTCTTTAAGAAGAGATAATAAATGCTCAATAGTAGAATACACTTCGAACGATTAATAATCAGAATCCTGTTCCAGTAAAAATTACCATGCACGCGGTAAAAACAGACTCGAGTTCCGCCTGCAGCTCTCAATCTCCACGGACGTTTAAGAATAGGCCACGCTAATAAAAACGCGTTAATTAAAGTAATGAATAATGTTTTCGGAGAACAATACAGGGCACAAGAGAGTATTCCAGCGTTGCCGCGGAAACTAATTTCTTTTGACTAATCGGGAAGCGAGAATGCCATTCGAACAATTGCTTTCGCTGGTCGGCTGGTTGGATTTCCGGAAAATTTATCGCTTCGCCAGGCTTGTTTACCTCGGTTCCCCGGATGCTGTCGAGCGATGAGAGAGCGACAGGGGGCCGAAGTACACGGGATCCCGAAGAAGCGATCCGTTCCGAGCGGGTACGTTTCTTCTAGAGCTCGCAGTTTCCCGCAGCCTCGGCGCAACCGACCCGCGTTTACTTTGCTCGCTTCTTGACCCGCAATCCGTTTCTCGAGTTACTTCGTTCTTCCTACCATTCGTCGATCAACGAGAACGTTAAGTGACTAAACGACCACCCTGCACCTCTCTGTCTCTCTCTCTCTCCCTCTTTCTCTTTCTCTTTCTCGCTTCTCTCGACTAGCACGGCCCACGCTTTTCTTTTCCTCGCGATTCCAACGGCAGTCGCTCTTCTGCTTGTCTTTCGTCGGCGTTCAACGCTCCAGACGGCTGCAGGGTATCGCCCAGTTCCGGAGAATTGGACGTCCCACGCGGATATCAAATACTATTAGCACCGGAGACTTTATTTTTCCTCGAACTGCGACTGTTTAATTGCTCCGAACGGCGATGTTATACTTTCCGCGAGGAAAGTCGATTGTTTGATGTTGAATGGTTCCTGGGGAATCTATTACCATTCTTCCAGAGCTTCTTTCATATATTTTCTGAAGAAAATTCATGGAATTTAATAGGATTATTGAATTGAGGATCTGTAGACGAATCCTTACTTTCGTAACACGGCTTTTAAAAGACAGAATCGAGAAAAATTTCTATCGAAAAGATTCTCTTTACTGAAAAGAGGATAAAAATATTCCTGATTTTTATCAGACATGTTTTCTGTAGCAAATACAGGCTGCAATTTTATGTAATAACATCTTTTTGATGGCGGTGAGGTGGAGTTGTCTGACGCGTCCAAATCTATTTATTGTATACATAGAGCATGTAAACCCGACGAAATTCGAAATTTCGAGATATTTCAAAGAAAATTGATATTCTTTCTATTCGTTTTGTTTCTCATGAAGAATAAACACGCGTCCGCCTGTACCATAATTTCAGAAACACTCAGTATACGCAGTATATGAACGATGGTAGCAATGTACCAATTTCTTTCAACTTAAGAAACGAACCAGATAAATAAACAATATTTAATCCAGAGCATAGTGTTTTTTCCTTTTTTTCTAGACTACGGATGTTTGTCCAATTTTCAATATCTGTATTGACATTTCAAGAAAGTGGAATCATGTAAAATCCTGTTTTCACTGATAGTTACCTTTGTAGATCTGAAATAAATAAAAATCATACTAAATTCTGTGGAATCGTATATTGTAGCATTTTTTGAAAATTGTCAGAAGTCATAAACACATAAGGATCCGCAGTCTAGTTATCACGATCGACAAATCAATTGTGAAAATGTAACACAGATCTAAGCTGAACATTGACGTAAGTCCAAAGCGGCTCCTTCCCAAAGAATTAAAAAGCCAATGAAAGTAGTAAAACGAATTTCGGAAACCATTTCTATGAAGCTTGGCCTCTTTCGCGGATCGTCAAAGCATTCCAAGAAATGCAATTAAGGTATTTCCTAGTTGACCAATTGGCGAGCAATCGCACGAAGGAAGCACGATAGTGTCTGAAAGAATCTGGGCGCGCGAGGTCGAAGAATTTTTCATTTAACCGGGGCCACTCTTTAAAAATAGATCAGCCGGGGAAAGTGAGGGTGCGTTGAGCCACTAGGTTCGAAAGTGTTTCGGGATCTCTTTAAAATATCGATTGAGAATGAGCCGTTTCATTCCCCTTTTGGTCTCACCCTCCTTTCACTTTCCTCGTTCGGTCGCGGGACTGACATCGAGGCAGTTAGAAACGAATCTCCGTGCCGTAGGGTGTTTGAAAAGAAAGAGAACGTGGAGCGAGCGACTTCAAGGGAGAGGGATTGGGGGGTTGGAATGAAACCTCACCCCCCGGTAACCGTCGGACAAAGCGGCGCGGATTGTAGACAAGAAGGAAACGTCAACATTCGGAAAAATCGGAATAAAGCTGTGCCGCGTTGGAAATTTCATCGTGCCTCGGCGTCGGAGCTAACCCGGGGCCCGCCGCTTCTGGCAAACAACCGAGCAACAATGGCGCCAGCCGAAAACCGGGGCTGCGCCTTGCTGAAAATTGGAAAGTTAACGAACACGCTAGGCCGGAATAATTTAAGGGATCGGGAACGCCGCGGAGTCGACAGCGAGTTTTCTCCGCGACGTAAATAACTGCCAGCGGGATTCCGATATTACGTGAATGGGAACGAGCGGGCGCCGTTCTTTTCTGAACCGGTGAATTGGATTCGCGGACAAATTACCTAATTGTGAATTTAAGTCGAGGGGATCGGCGGCAGGATACGTTCCAATATCGCCGACTATGTTCTCCGATAGTCGGCACAATGAATCGAATTCGTTCTCTCCTTCATCGTACTGTTTCATTCATTTTCATTAATTTTATTTACGCTATTGTTGAGTACAGTAGTGTCTCGATATGTGTGAAAGAGATGTGCACGGTATTTGTGAAAAGTTTACGTATCCGCACTACTGCAGACTGTGCCATGCGATACTGATTCCATGAAAATACTTTTTTTGTTTTTAACTCCTTTCTGAAACTGTTACTAGTATATTCGTAACACTGTCCCGTTTAAAACGATACCCCACACGATACAATTTGCATCATGTTTACTTATCTAGTTCACGATTCAGGGGAACCTCGGTTATCCGAACCGATGATATCTGAAATTTTTATTACGCTAATACGCAAATCCGCTATGTTCTACCGATCAATACGGATAACAGAGGTTCCACTGTATCGTGAATTAAACGAGTATATGCATTCAAATTGAGTCATGTTCGATGTCACTTTTTATCAGCAAAGTTTCACGAATATATTTGAAGATTTTCGAAAAGAATTCAGCAGCGTTGTCACTACAAATGTAACTTACTTTTAGATTCTCTCTCGTGCATGCTCTATTGAACTCGGCAAATCTCTAGGTTCTTTCACCGTTTGGTAAATAATTCTGCGTTTACAGAAGAATTAAAGAGCTAATGCAAAATAATTGAATCCAACTTCAATAACAAGCTCGAAAGACATACTGCCCGTTAATCCAGCGCGCAGTCGGACTCCCGATATTAATTTCGAGCGGCGCTGCGAGATCCATTCATTTTTTCGGGCGACGCGTTTTACGAGCCACCAAATTTCAAGGAAAAATATTCCGCGGCAAAATATAGTCGCCATCTATTATCTGGCGGGGCGGCACACGTTGCACAAAGGCGGGCTTACGCCGGAGAAAACGGTAGAAGGATTAACGAAATTAATTCGAGACGATTACTCAACGACAATCAGATACGTTCGAGCCGGGCCGCTGGATGGGCGCCAGAATTAGGAGAGGGCTTGGGGTGGGGGATGGGGAGATCTCTCCGTGCATCAATTTGCAGAATCAAACATTCGTCACGATCATAAGGAACACGGTTAAACCCACATAGGTGTGTAGCCGGGGCCGGTGTTCATGTTACGGCCCCGGTCAGCACGGCGCAAGAGTCCTTTATTAGCATATCGAGCGATGCCAGCGTGTGCGGTGGCGTCGATAAATTCCCGAGTTATGTCAACGCAGATATATCGCGTGGCGATCGATTAGCATCGATAGTCCTGCCCGTAGGAGTTAGCTGTTATTGTTGCCCGGTGCCCGCAGGAACGCCGGCTGGCAATCCGTTTACCAGCTTCTGTTCCATTTCGAGCCCGTGGACGGCTGCCCCGTCCATTGATTCGCTCGTTAGGCGGTCTTTCACCGATACACCGAAACCAATGAAAACTCCTCGTAAACTGTCCCGAACGATCCCGAGCTCGAAATCGTATTCAGTCGCGCAAACCGCCGCGTCGCGAACTGTCTCTCGTAGACCACGGTCGAGCGGAAACGTCGGACGATCGGCTATATGTAGCTAGACCAGGCTAATGTAAGATAGACTTTCCGCGAGGGCTCTCGTTATTAGCAGACAGTCGATGTATTAATTAACGGTAAGTCCGCGTTATAAACTCGACGTTATTGGTGCCATTTAATCGAGAGATTCGACCACGGAGGGAAATTAATAACTTTGCCTCGGCGAGCCTTCCACTCCCCCCTTTTCCCGCACCTCCTCTATTTCCTCCTCCTCCTCCTCCTCCTCCTCCTCCTCCTCTGCGGCCGCCTACTCCAGGCAGAATGTCTAATCGATATTCAATTTTACGCCATGTGCTGTCTAGCATGACTGGCGTCGTCGTTCCGATAGCATCAATTATCCTAGGCATCGGTATTTTGATAGATGGCATAATTTCGCGGCGAATATAATATTCCAGCTCCATAGCGTCACACAGAGAAATAGCGCTCCTCCGGATTCAACGGGAATACGGCTTACCTGGCGCGCCAGCTTGTTCAATGGATATCCGGCTAGACTGGAATGCGAGTAGATCCTCGTGCCTATTGAGCCAACCAAAATTTCACGTGAATCGATAAGATTATCGTTAATCCACTTCATAGAAACTTTACGCCTGTATCTGGATCCCTGTGTTTACACTTTTCCCGTCGAGGGGGCTCCGGGTACTTTCGGGAATTCCGCGGAGCGATAACGCGTCCCGCCAGCTTTCGACGATCGTATTAAACGCTGTTGCCTGTTGATCACTCCGGAACAATGGCTCAGAGATCGTACCTCTAACTTCGTGTTATATTGATGGGAGTCATGCGAGTCATCTAGAATTTATGGTTTCAGTGATGGTTTGTATTCTCTGTTTATTAGGGGCGTCTGTTTGTGTCTGGATTTGTGTAATCCAGCTCCTTATCGAATCAGATTAAACACGCTGTCGAAAAGCGTGTAACAAATTCGGAGAATTCTTATTGCGATGCGGATAAAACATTTAGAATGTGTCACCATTTTTTGTTTATCTTATTACGTCTTCTGTGCGTTGGCAATGTGCATTTAAAGTTCATTCGAATCATTCTCCAATGACACGTACAGCCTAACACCAAAGATTAATAGCAAGCCCGTCTTCTACGTCAAGCTTTTACAAAACGTTTCGAACAATATACTATCTTCGCTAGCGTCCAATCACATGAACATCCTTGTCACAATGAATCGTTGCTCGTCAAGAAAATGTGTATTTGCTAAAAGCTTGGCTAATGCAGCACATACTTAAGAAAGCATCGAGCGCGTTCGGTCACAACTTGGAAGAGCACTTTCGCAGTTGGGGGACCGGTGTCAGAAGAGTCCCCGAAGTCAACCGATCAGTCGGGTCGGTGGAATCCGATCGGACGAGTCTGGCTTCCGATCAAGATCGAAAACGACAGTTTCAGCGTGCAACTTTAAGTCAAAGTTTCGAGGTGATGTCTGAGCGTGCGGGGGTGGAAGAGGTCTGGGTCTGCCGACCGTTCAACGACGCTACACCCCGGAAGCTTTCCGCTCTAACGATAATCGCGATGACAAGGTTTTAGCGCGTAATAGGTTGCGGATAATTATCCGTAATCGGTCTTCGAAGGTAGCGGCGGCATTGCCGGAGGGAATGGAAGTGCATCGGGAACGAAGGGGGAAAGAGGAGAGAGAGAGAGAGAGAGAGAGAGAGAGAGAAAGAGAAATTTGGCGGAGGGGTTCGGACTGCCAGACAAGTAAGACCGTCCCGAATGCAGTGACCCTCCGAAACAGGAATTGCGCTGTCTAGTTCGTGTACACCGTTTGCTGCTCGACGTGCCTATTCACTTCCCTCGATGGCGAGCATCAAAGACGAGCTTCATCCACTCGCAACGGCTGTTAAACGTTGCGCGGCTGACCGAGCAACCTGTTACGTTGACGTCTCAACTCCGTTCAATTTTCACCGGCTCCACGGAAGATGAAAACTGGAACGACCACGACGTTCAACGTCTCGCGATTTCAGACTAGTACGCTCGGAGTGCTGTTGGCTAATCTGCCGCCATCTTGTTTTCGGCTATAAAATCCTCGTCTCGATATCTTTTTCTTAGGAGGAACTCTTTTCTTTTACTGGATACTGATTACAGACAATTAACTCCTCCTTTAAGATTGTTCAACGTACTGCGATTATTAGACGATCTTCCGGAATTTCTTTTCGGAGAAAAGTCATGACAATTGAAGAGCTCAAGGCAACATACGGTCAGCTTGATTTCGATGTGACTGTAGAAGAACAAATTTTTTCGATACTTTTGCGACTTAAGATACGTCAGTGACGTTTGTCACCTTATAGGTGATCGTTTGTTGCCCCGAATGTTTACAGTCGCTCTGACTGTACGTTGCTCAGAACAATTATAACATCTAAGTGTGCTAAATTGTCGTAGTTACAGCGTTTGAAGAATATTTTTATTCCTGGCGACCGTGGTTATGCTTGCGTTCAAAGCACCTGACTAAAGCGAATAAAAAATTTGTTAATTTTCTAATCTAATTCTAATGCAAAAAGCAACGGGTAAATATGACAGCTAGATACGTAATAGTCCATAGAAGTTACCGGCAGAGCCATTAAACTTTATCTGACACAGAGAAACCGTCCAGCGTCCAGTTTCCGTTTGATAGCACGTGCGAGACAAAAAATAGCTAGAGACGTTCGACGGACAAGAAAATATCTGTATCGCAAGAAGCCAGTGCGGCGGTCCCCGGTAGAGGTGCGAACGGTAGATCATTCGTTTAGAAGCCCAATGTATCCGTCGGGGCGGTTTCAATTACACCCGTCAGGGTACATTTCCCCGAAAGCGCGCCATTCTTTACGCGGGCCTGGGTGTGCGCGCGCGGCCGCGATATTTCAAGCTGACTTATCTCCCGGACCGCAAAGGTTAAATTCGATTCCCCGGGCTGAATCATTTATGAATAGCGGTTAAGACGACACTTTCTCTCCGGCTGGTGGCGCGGGGAGACGGTCCGCATTAAGAACGTCTAATTAGAGGCAGCGCTACATTCATTAAGAACACAAGACCAGAGAGTCCCTTAATTCTACGGTGCAGTTTCGTCTGATTTACGTCCTCGTTGTTGCCCGCTACGAGTCCCGCGTTCCTAGGACTTGCTCTCCTCGAATGCCGTCTTGCTCGAATAAGCCTTTCACCCCTCTTGTGACACCCCTACTCTCACATAGACGGAAAGGGGTTACCGAATACAATTCAGTACATGACCCGCCGCCAAGGAATTTCTTATACTTGACGCCGAGTACCCGCGAGATTCTGTTTCCACGCCAACTTCGAGTAGCTATAGACTGGCTTAATAACTGGGACGATAAACAATGACCATTACGCCACAATCACGTGGGGATCGCTTCTGTCGTTACGAGAATTTCGCTAATACGATGCTTCAACCCCTAATTGCATCCTCGTCCCTCTAGCCCTTATTTCAATAACCGGCCACCCGGCTATCCACCTGGGTATGTTTCATAAAAATTTGTTGTGTTCCCGCGAAAATTTCGTCATGGACGCTTGGATATTCTCTAATTGAACATTTTAAAAGATAACTTTCAGACTTTCTTTTCGTATTGAATACGGAGAATTATTCCGTCAAAGTTCACACGTCCAAATCTCAATAACCAGGATACCCGGGTATCAACTTATAGAAAAATAAGATTACGAACGAATGAACGAAACAATTTACAATACGATATCATTACAGGAATGTTATAGATAAAAACAAATATTTATATGTAAAAAATTATTTATTTTTATCTTTACATTTTGTTACACTTACTGAATGCTCAACGCAGACTGGTTTTTATTGCACATGGTGCAAGATTTTCTAGTTTTTCTGCGTTTTTTTACTGCTGCTCTATAGCATAAGTGGCATGCGCCTGATATAACCTTTCCTTCTATTACTCCTAATAGGTACGAAAATTTTGTCCTTTTTGTGGAGTTCATAAAGTTTTGAAGAATAAATAGGAATCATTTTAATGTTTATTCAATCGAATCAAATCAATCAATTTTATAATAAAAGGAATCTTGGACGTAACAAAATAATGATCATATATGAGGCCATGGAGATCCAATATTAACACAAAACTATAAAATGAAGGGATTAGGAAGCAATATAAAATTAGAAACAATCAAAAGCATGTAAGACTAGCGGAGATGGTACACAAAATGATCCATTATATATTCCTTGTTAGTAGATTGTTAAGTATAGATACATATGTAATGTACAAACCCTATTTCATGTGTAGATAAGATAAATGTTTCATAAAGATAAAGAAGGATGGAAGAATATATTGATGGTGAGAAATATGAAGAAGGATGGAAAATATAAATTCACAGTGGTAATGCTCGGGTAATACGATATCTTCAGCGCGATTAATGAAATCGCCCCGTACAAAAATCTGTTTAATCTACCTTCGATCATTAAATTCCAATATTAGATAATAATTTGATTTGGATAGTAAAGCACGTACCTATTAACGTCTCTACTACCTCTGATGTCATCATTAATAAAAAGTTTTTCGCCATTAGTCAAAATCAATATCAAATATCAGACTCAATTCATGTCTGTTACTTTCCTGACGAATAGAGTATTGCCTCCTACATGAGTCCGACTACATGCGCGTTCCACTTCCTAAGAAATTGGAATACGAGTATTTGGGTAAATTTACATACCATCATGACCCACCATGGTTAAAGTGCGGAAACGTATTAGAACCAAGTAGAATACCGCGGGAATCGTGGAACCTAACCCTTGCAAGAGATGCGCCCATTGCCGAATGTTCGTAACCTGTGTACTTTAATGCCGATAACATTCGAGGGAGAACCAAGAGCGTAGCGGAATCAGACGAAGGAATTCGCAGTATCGCTACCTACGGGGATACGAGGGTTTCCATTAGGTATTTTATTTCATTCTGGGATCCCCATTCACCCTCCTTTTCGGATGTCTTGGGAAACTGTTTCTTCTAACCATGGATATTCCCGATTGTTTCAACTCGACGTTTATATCGAAATTATAACCTGTGCTACATTTGCTCAAGGTGAAATGGGGCTTATGATTTTCATAGTCGCAATCAGATAAAATACAGGTTCTTCGATTTTCGCAGACTATCGTTATCATCTTAATATAGATACTTAAACGTATCTTAATTTTAATACTTTAACAACCGAGATTTAATTCAGTAAAAGGTAAAATCGCTTCGATAAAAAGTACGCCTCGCAGTTAAATGGTTGCAAAACATTTATATTTTAACCAATCTTTAAAAAATAAACCTAACACTCGTATTTCTATTATAAACATTGTTCACAAATTATTCAGACGAGTCGAGTTATATTTGTTACTATTGGTACTACCTGGAGCAGCCAAAATGCGATTTCAAATTCTTTATTTTACATTTATCTGACTTATGAAGATTTAATTGTCAAATAAATTGATTCATTTGTCTAACGCTCGATTACCAATCAGATTTGACGTAAAACTTAATTGTAGAAGACAAAGTGACCGAATTCGGCCATTGTGTTTGCACTGATTTAATACAGTATAAAATCAACGAAAATGTCAATTTCCAGAATTTTATATTTTACATAAAATATTTTGGAAGTTTCAATATTTAGTAGAACCAATGTCAAGCGGAATGATTTGAACGTCCAATTTTATTAACGATGGGGGCAGGGAGAAATTTTGAATTTTGCGGGGTTGAAGAGCAGAAGTAAAGCGATCTATGTTCACAAGGCAAAACGTATAGAAGTTCGAGTGACTTCATGCACTCGTAGCAGCCCGATATATCGATCGCGGGGTCGTGGGATTTAGCAGCCCCACGTGGAGGCGGCTGGAACAGACAGACGGGTGTTTGAGGAAGCCTCCCTAAGGGCGGCAATATCTCTGTATGGTAGGCAGCAAGACGATGGCTGGTGACCCCTCCGGTCGTGTAACGGTGACAACACGGGCCAGACGAGGAATATTTGCGCTACTATTACGTTACGTTCCATCGGTGGCGCACTTACCCCCTCGTCGAAGAAGAGGCGGCGCAGCCCGAAGTAGTGTTCGGTTACCTGAACCGAGATGCTCTCAACGGACACCCAGTGTATAAACTTTAGACGAAACGGAACCGATCCTGAACATTTCGTGACTAGCGTGTCTCTGCTCGATATAGAAACCTGTCTGGTCCGTTAATAATTAAACGATCTCTCTATAATTATCATGTGACCAGCTGTCCACTAAAAGTAGGCCTCTTCGTTATTTCATGATCGATACCGTTTGCATCGACTTCATTCCTTTCCTAAAATCCTCAAAATTTATCAACCTGGTATACGCATTATACCTTGCTCTTTGATTGTAACATTATAAGAGTTTTAAAATAGTATTTTATTATTTTCAATCAATTGAACATATTAAGAAAGAAAATAAATTCCTGTTACACTCCAGTTTGTTGCAATTAAAGTAGAAAATTTTGACTTTGCATAAAGATCCGCCGACTAGTGATGAGTCAAGTCGCGAGTTGTGACATTTCTCATGGAATATCATGTATGTAAATGTCTGTATTTTGTTTGTATGATATTTAGAGAATGTTAAAGTACGAATGTTCACAAAATTCGTTTTAGAGTCGCAAGCGGAATGAAGTTAAAAAAGGCTGTACAGTTAATGTTGGAAATATTGTATTTACGATATACATGGAGAATTATTCTTGTGAAAATAAAATGGATATATCGATCGATAGATGATAAAAATTGAGTGTATAAGTATTAAGACTTTACGTGTGACGTTAACGGCAGAAAACATTTATCTGCCTTTGGATCGTTAGACAATTCTTAAAGTTAGTCTTGAGTCGAAAGCGTCTGAAAATACATCGTACCGTTTATTTTAATAACACAATCAAGTGAACGATTTTTCAAGCACATCTAGAACGATGTTAAGAAAATTTCGGAAAACAAGTAACGACTTCAACGATCACGAACAGATATGTACGTACACTGGTTGCAACGTTTTGTCACGTGACTCTTAAAACGCATTACGTATGCGGGTAACTAATGTTTGGATGCCGGCGAAGCCAATAAACTGGTGTTTACGCGTGCCAAAAGGAGCGTGCGCCGAGGAAAAAGGCTTGGGGAATGTAATCGCGTAATTCCAATCTGCGGACGCGACAGAATGCAGTTTAACGCAGTTTGTCTTCGGATGCATATGCAGATGGAATCTCGTTAAACGGGCGTGGATGCAAATGCAATCTCGAGGTAGCGCAGGACTATGTAATGAGAGACGATCAGTTATAGGGGGTGAATTCGCGCGATTCACACCTCGTGCGCTCCGGAGCTTTTTCCCCCCTCGACACGTTCGCTGATGCATGCTCTGCGGATGAACCATCTTCATTCGACCATGTAATTGAATTCTTCTTTTCTAAACCGCACGCGCGTGAGCGCGCGCGCAGATTACCCTTGAACTTTATGACGTTCTGATACACAATGTTGCATGCGATGGCAATTTGACAGTATCGATCTATCTTGGGTTCTTGGTCGTCCTTGTCTTCGACCGAGGAGGTCGCGAAATTGACTCGGATAAACTCGTTGCGATATTACGCACCGCAAATTAGGTATCTAGAAATTGGAACTGTCTAGCAATTAGAAGCCTAGTATTTAACACGCTTTAGACAAGTGACATTGTAGCGGAAGCATTCATAGAGGTTCAGTAATTTTATTTAGACCTCTGATGACGGGGTCAGGGTCTGTCCCACAATACATATAAGGTTTTCAATCACACAACCTCCTGTTATTCAATTAGATTACATGAATAAAGTTGTTATAATACATGGGGAACAACAATAAGTTTGCCCTTTTTCATTTGGAAAAACGATAGCAAAGAATTATCTACAGTGTGCGCAATGTCGCGCCACGAGTTGAATAATCCGAACAATGATGAGGTTGGAAAATTTTTAAATTCATCGGAATGATATGACAATCATTTTCTGCAATTAAAACAATTTCTATTTGTTCGACGATTTTTATTACCGACAAGAAATCGTAATTGATTGGAACGACGCGACGCGACGCGACGCGCGACGGTTCGCAGCGGTGGCGGTCGGCGGTCGGCGCTCGGATTCGTTGAATTGAATCCGAGCTGATTTACCATGGAAATTGTTTAAAAAATGAAAAGAATATCGCGAAGGATCGCCGTGGCATGAAATGAGATCGGAACAATGCTCGCACATTTCCATTGTACGTTTTAAAGGGAACGTGGCCGTGTCGGTGTGCGCGACGCGAGGCGACGGCGACGCGACGCGGTCGCAGATCCACGCGATCCTTGAAACTTTTTCATGACGTAGTCATTTTCTCTTCATGACGCGACACGTGACTGCGCACGCAGCGCAATGCAACGTTGTGATGGCCGACACGCGACGATCGATCACGCACACACGCGAGACCAGATTCCCGTGCAATAGCTGCACTGTCGCTGTCTCTCTCCCTCACGGTCTCTCTCTCTCTCTCTTTCTCTCTCTCTCTCTGCGTTTCTACACCTATTCTCCTTCTCTCGCTCTATCTGTCTCCTTCGCTTCGGTTTCTCTCTTTGTCCCTCTCCAGACTCTATCTCTGTCTCCCTCTTTCTCTCCCTCCCTCCCCCCTCTCTCTTTCTCTCTTTCCCTCTTTCTCTCTCTCTCTCTCTCTCGTTTTCCCTCTCTCTGTGTGTTCCGTGGAAATCGAACGATGTTCTTGAACCAGGTAAATGCGACGACGCGCAATGTTCTGTCTGCAATTATTTCGCGGCAGAATGGAAGAATCGACGGAAGTTCAAGGAAAGGAAATGAACGTGGGCTGGATCGACAAGTACCGGGGCAGGTCTCTCGATGCATTCGCAAATCGTGACCGATTGTCCCGGTCTCATTAACGAGCAACTAGCCACATTGTGAGCGGTTTTTTCATCCATGGAAACGCCTTTCCGCGACGCAGACCGGTTGCCGATCTCCTGACCGCAACTTGTTTGTGGAAATCCCGAGACTGGCAGCACGTATCACCAGACTCTGGATATTTCTGCCAAACAAATATATCTTCTAGGTTAATTGTATGTGTTTCTCATTTTAACAATCTCGAGAAGTCGAAAGGAAAACAACAATGTTCATAAAGTTTAATGTCCCTAGAATTTTGTATTTCTTCTATTCATTTTTGTTATGAACACATAAAATCTGTGACCAATGTATAACTATTTGAACATTCAGTGAATGAACATACATTGAGTGTATTTAGTGTACTGCTGTGAATCTTTATACGTAGACTAACGTTGGTTGGTCAGTTTTCAACGATCAGAACAGGGAAAAATCGTTTTAAGAATACAGAGAGATTCATGAATTAGAAAATTCATTTGCATAAAGAAATGCGCTTTTTGTAGACCAATCCGCACAATTATCCGTAGTAGATTTTTCAGACAAACGAGAAAGCAGTGCTTTCCTAAAGGGAGATCCAAAAATAATTGACAGATTTTAAAATGTATGGACCAACTGAATCGACGTATTTCCTCAGGCGGTACGTATGTACTCCGCTCGCGCTTTAATTGTGTGTTCGTAGTTGTCCCCTCGGCAATTACGCGGGAATTTTGTAATTCATTAACGTCCGTTGCGTGTAATTTATTAGTCGTTGTTGTGAACGCTTAATCGTGGCGTGAGTCATGGCAAGTACTAATTAGAGGAAGGTCTAAAATGCGCGCGATTCGCTTTGTGAAACGTGCGTGTTTTTTTCCACGCGTATTTCGCATCGAAGACGCGCTATTCTTGTACAAGGTGATGATTTACATTTGTAATACATACTGGTGGTAGGCGTATCTTATCGTTTTTGATGAAAAGCGTGGTTGCATTGAATATCGAAAATAATATTTTCATAACTGAATTCTTCTTGTCGATAATATTCTTCGTTCGAATATTTAGGTATTTCTTTAAGGTATTTCTTACAGAAACTCATGCACAGTATACTGATCGAATATAGTTATTTCTACAAGATTCGCGTGATTTATCAGATTACGAAGAAATGGCTGTCACAAGCGCGAATTTATTTGTCCGAACTGACGTGAACAAGATTAGTAGCAACTATCTCGATCGATAAGCAAGAAAAAACGGACTCGTTCAGTCTGTTTGCAAATATATCGCTGGACAAGCTCCGCGTGGGAGGAGACATGACACCCTGACATAATGACGACACAATGTCTGTTTAGCAGGACTGGATAGTCTCGGTGTAAGGTGCGAAAGAAAATCAATAGTTCTTTACCACGGATCCGACGGAGCAAGAACTTTCGCTGTTTGCGCTAAACCACGCGATAAGATAATTAGAAACTACGAATTTATATTCCTTCGAACTACGTGCGCCTCTATCACTGTGCAATAAAGATAACGTGAAATTATTCTTGCAAATCATTCATATATCTTGTTCACTGTTCGGCAAATTGGGACATTTACATTTTCAGAATTAACCCATAGTTGACATTCAATTCTACTAAAAATCTACTTCTTAATATACGTACATGGTGTATAAACTGGTTAGATTGTTTTCTGTATTTTAGCAAGTGAGATTACAAATAGCTCCTTGCTACAGTTCTTTCGTATCTGCTATTAATGTTGAAGTGAATATGGAGATACAGCAAATATAAGTTTTGTTTACCTACTACGAAATATTTAACACTAAACCTACCACTGCCGGTCGAATGACCGGTTTTGTATCTTTCATTTTACAATTATTGAAATTACGAAGTTAATTACATGGAAATTGATTCGATAATTTTTTGTATCCAGGCACATATCGAAATAGGAATTGCACAAAATCTAAAGAAATACAGCCCTGTCATTTTTTCAGTGCTCGGTAGGTTTAGTGTTACGGACGAAAAAGTTCAATACGGGATAGAAGCAAAGGTCTGGGTCAAATTGACTCGAGGTGTGGATAAGGGTTAAACAAACACTGTTTTGGCTAGTTGGAACGATAGTATAGAATTGCTCATGCGAAGTGCGAATTTTCCCATTTCCCCAGTCGTCCTCAATCGATCTTCGTGAAGGCTAATGTTAAAGGAGCCGCCGTTGCCGGTATCAGCTGATCGAGCTCGCGTAGACGAACGCGTCGCATTCTAACGAGGCACGATCGACTGGCTCGGCCTCTTTCGCTCGCGATTTCGCGTGACAGCATGTGCGTAAGCCGTAACACGTGACCGAGCACACAGTCCCACGCAGCGCATCGAGGAAACAACGCAACTGCAGCCGACAGAGACTAGCGAACACGCGACGATCGATCACGCACCGATGTAAACACACTCGTTCCTCGACGAGACCCGACGAGACGCAAAGCGATGGGACGCGACGCGACGCGACGCTTCGTCCTGGCCGATGCTCGTCCACCGGTGCATGCCGCCGCTTCCTGCCACGAATGTCACTCTCCTCCACGGATGCCGGACATGCCTCGTTTGCAATTATTTCTCTGTTTCCTTGGCGGATGTTGCGAACCGACCACAACAGATTCGACGCGTCAATTCCCTTGCCTTCTGATCGCTAATTCCTGCCCTGGCTTATCCTGGAAGATGCTCAAGAGGATCGATGCATTTCAGAGATACAATCATATTTTAACACGTTGAATGCCATGCTAGTTTTACAGGGATTAACTGTGGCACCACGATGAATTTTTTATTATGCGATACATATAGCGTTGAAATATTATCTACAATGGATGAGTTAGATAACGGTGACCCCCGTGGCGCTGAAGTGCGATTTTGCGCGATTCGCTTATTTTCTACGATTATTAATAATTTCATATTGTTTCTTCGCGTTGTTAAATAATCGTTTCACTTGTTTATTCTTGTCGAGAGCGTCTAACAATCAGGTAAGGGCGTCTATTACACAATTCTTTTATACGCTACAAAAAAAAAATTTTTTTAAATGAAACTATTTTATATGTTTTATACTGCATTAATTTCGTCACACCATTGTACTAACGATGGTGATAATAAAAAAATTATAAGTATAGACATTTGTTCAAATTATGTATTTTTAATAATTTTGGCGCGCCGGTCACCGGTGGCTCCCACGGCGCTACCGCCAAATTCAGTGCCGGTCACCGGTGACCCCCGTGGCATTCAACGTGTTAATCCCTTGCCATAACACTAAACCTACCACTGCCGGTCAAATGACCGGGTTTATATTTTTCATTTTATAATTATTGAAATTATCAAATGACTTACATGGAAATTGATTTAAAAAAATTTTTTATTCAATCACACATTGATATAGGAATTTGCACAAAATCTAAATAAACAGAACCTTGTCATGTTTATAAGCTAAAGCATTTTAATCGCTTTTAGTGCTCGGTAGGTTTACTGTTAAAAGGACTTTCATAGACGTCGTGCATTTAGTATTGGTTACTTTGGTTACTTTTCACTCTCCGCCATAACCTAGCAACATCAACAACACGTTTAGGAAATAATCAACTCCAATAAATGCAAACCACATCTTCGCGTTCGCTTTTAACATCTGTGACCCTTGTTTGTAAATTAGTTTGCTGTTCGTGTACATTTTTCTGCTTGTTACACCTCTTTTGAACACGCCTGTATCACACGCTATTAATTTTAATGGTATTTAAAATTGAACTGTGCATGTAATATTGAATAATCGCATAAAATAATTTAATTTTGATGAATATTAATACACAGTGATAAGAAAATTAAGATAGGTAAAATTTGAAACAGCGAAAGTATTAAAATGACATCATTGTTTATTTTCAACTTATGGCAATTTTTAAAATCAAAATACAATTTTGTCAAATTAAATTGTAATCTCACGTGCAAAAAGATCCACAATGTATTTATAAAATAGTATATAGTACTTCTCTAGAGCTAACAAATTCTTTATTCACTGAGAAAGCGGATCTAAATTGGAATATCGTAAAACCGTTTCAAATCTGCGGGGATAATTTGGCATCGTCACCTGCGACATACAACCGACCCCTGCGACAAAAGTTGATTATATTCGTCTGAGAAAATCAATATACCGAATATACACGGTACTATCGATATATCGGGATATACGTATATGTATAGATTTTCCAATGGTAGCTTTGACCTAAATTTTCGAGAGCTGCAACTATTGCGTCGGCTACTCTCTGGCAGTATTAATGTAGAGCAGAGATCTAGCTGTTCGAAAGACTGAGTAGCAAGCCCGAGAACTTCTGCCTTCCGCTAGCCGAAATAAACGTGCCATTACTAAATTGGTAGTTCATGTTCATTCTGTAATTGCCACTCTATTACACCTGGGCTGCACGCGGCGAGGTCGGTAATTGCGAAATAGTGAAATTGTTTCGAACCACCCAAGCTGCGGCGGCTTATACATACTCGATGCTTTAATTAATGATCGAGATACGCAATCTCTGTACCTGCGATCAGGCGATTGCTCGCGGAATATCTTCTCGATGATAAGGCCAACAAACACGACAAAACCGACCAATAAAACGATCGGTAAAAAGAACTAGGCGTTGCTGCTGCCTCTTTGCCGTCTGCATCTACGATTTTATTAAAATCAAAGCACTTTGTGCAAGTATATACTGCGTCACTAATAGCATTTAGAAAATAATAATGCCTTTCTCGATCCAAAATAATGGACTTGTACAAGTTTCTAGTGGATTTGGTTAAACAGTCTTTCTAGTGGCACGTTTCGTTACACCTTGAAGACTTTCGGTATGCAAATATGAAACATACAAATGCATGTATAAATTTCGTTTGTATATATAGAAACACCTTTCTGATATCATTTCTTATTGTACACATTGAAGTCAAATGTTGTTTAATCTGTTTTGAATTTACACAAAAATTCATTGTCAAGCTTAAACAAAAGATCAACTAAAAAATATATGGAATCTAAATAAATTAATAAATATTAATAAAATAATTTGTATTAATAAAAAAAAATATAAATAAGTTAAAACGAAGGTTGGAAACAGAAAGTCGCGTTCCGGGAGCAGAATCGCGAGTAGCCGTCCGGCAATTGATAAACGCCGAGCTTTTTATTCGACCCTTCTATGCAGGAACTTCTCGCGGCAGGAGCCGACGACCAGCCGATGCAATAACGCCGGGGGGACGCTATGGTGCACCGAGTGCACACGCAGCGTCTGCCATATTGATTGGCTTGCTCAGTATTACGTAATGTCATTAACACGTCGCTTACACATGCGCTTAACTTCCCCGTTCCCCTCAGCCGGTTCCGAGTCGACGTTCCCACCGGTGTTCTGTATCTTTCTCTCTCTCTCTCTGTCTCTTTCTCTCTGGTTCGGTTCGCAAAATCATGCAGGTTGGACGAAGACTGGTAAAATCGCGAACGTGGAGGTGCGGGGCGAAAGAATAAACACAGCCGGGCAGCGGCGTATCGCGGTCGCATAAACCATCGCGAAATAATGCATATGACGAGCGCACGGTACGCGTGCCTGCCCATTGCGCTTCCATCGGGTCTCGTAGCTTTTGCCATCCGCACCCCTTCCTCTCGTTGCATCCCACACTTTAACCCCCACACCGTTGGAATTCCGCGAAAACTGCACGCGGTCTGATTCGTCGTTGCGTGGCCGATCAAACGAACACGTGACACCGGTTTGTCGACGACAGCCGCAGCGCCGGTGAACGCCGCGCCGCGGGCTGCACCGATGCACCAACCCTTTGCACCGCAGATAATTTACCGTGAATATCGGAATATTCGCGGACCGATCACCACCGTCGTCCGATTATAAATTTCTGCGAAAGGTACACGCCGCGCGGATAATGCGATGCGAACGACCCACTGCGAATTCGGGCTGGGAGAAGGTGGGATGGTGACTGGTGAGTATGAAATGGGGTGATAACTTTCCTTATACAGATTTTTTCATTTTACGTCAATTAATTCCCGTTCCTGTGTACTGTACTGGTTAATTGGATTGTTTGAGACACTCGCATAGATTTTATTTTTACGACTTTATGTATTCACGAGTTTTAATCTTTTTTAATCGCTCTTGCTAGTGGTAAGGATGGGTACGTTTTTGCTGAATACATTTTGAAAAAAGCATACCAACACTGGCGATTCAAAAATTTCTGAAACGGTATATGCAACTTTCACCACAAAGTAATTTTAATCTATGATGGGAGAATAGCTTCATCTGGAGCAGAATAATATTTAAAACTAAATTTTAAAAAAAATGACGAATCTTTAATTTTAATATACAGGGTATCTCAAAAATGTTCAAGTTCTTCGAAAGGGGCGATTTCTGAAGTCATTTCCGCTAGCTTTTTTAAGGAGTTATTAACGAAAAACACGCGACGAAAGAGGCGCGATAGCTGATAGAGTCCGGCCCAGCGCAGGTTCCAGTGAGCGTAGCGTTGGTGTTGCGCCACAGTGAAACAGCGAACAAGAGGAGGAGCAGAAATTTAATTGATTAGAACTCACTTATTCAGCCGCAAATGCAGCTGCATTTTCGGGACACCCTGTAGAATTATTGAAGCAATTTTAAACCCCAGATCAAAAACTAGCTCCACCTATATCAAAATATAGTATTTGTGATATAGTGCATAGATTGCGAATCCTCTTGCAATTTTATACGTATCAGAAGATATTTTCAAATCTGTCCGCGAAACACGAAACGATTCTGAAGAAAATAAATCATTTTACCGTAATGAGGTTTGTTATGACACCGTTTTTATCGTTCAGTACATAAATGCATAAGCATTTGGAGCTCAGTCGTTCCATTGTATGTGGGTGTCTTGTTATAAAACTGTTTCTCGAAGCGTTGAGTATACCGATCGAAATGAGCAAATAGATATTCATAGACGTGGGTTTCTAAACGGAGACACAGAAACTCCGACAGCTCATCTATTCCCTGTTGGTGTAACTACAGTATCACGATTCTAAATAGCAGCTCCGTTGCGAAAAAATCTATCACCGCCTGAATTCCCGAAGAGATCGATTACACCGTACAATTTGATGACTGTATAATTTTCGTGCTCCATCTCCCGTTCAATCTACTTAAAGTCAAGCTCGTGACAGCCCAGTTTACGTAATTGTATACACGCATCACAGTACGCATTAACGGTGGACGCACGGCGTTTGAAAATAAACCCGGTGTTCTTTATTTTTAGCGGTAAATACTCCGACGGGTTGTTGTTCAACGTCTGAATACACAATGCTCGTAATGTCGCAGCTCTTGTGTACCTCACGTGCCCGGTAGACATATTTAAGAGATTCCGAGACAAACCGAGAGGTGAACGTATCGAAGGCTAACCGTCGACAAATCTTCGCCGCTAGATGTCTTTATAAATAAGATCACAATCGCGATTTCTCTTTCCGCTAGCGGCCCCGGAGAAACGTGTCCTGTGAGAAAGTCGATCGACATGTGATCGACTGAGAACGAAAAAATCCGAGTAACAAGATCGGTGTCGGATATCGTTGCACGACAAAGTCGTTCACGGTTGATACATGAACGTTCGACGGTATGCGATTTTTGCGAGCGGATTCTTGTGAAACGCTCTCGATCTAGTGCAATGTGTTCACTAGCCGAAACAAACTATTTATTCTACTACATATCGCTGAACGAAACGCAACTTTTTAGTATCTGTCGTGGGACCGCGTGGTCTTCTCCGAACACTGCATGTTTCAATCATTTGCTTTACTTTATTTATATCTATTTCTGTGCTAGATCTACGACGCTCTAAAATAGAATATTTTAAACTAATGTACTTACGAAAAAGCGATCAATACATTGCGCATTCAATCCATTTGTAGAAAAAAATAAGTAGATGCATTTGAAAACAGTAGATAAGCACATAGTGTGTTAAAAATTGCACAAAATCTAAAGAAATATAGCCTTGTCATTTTCATAAGCTAAAAAATTTTATACGCTTTTAGTGCTCGGTGGGTTGAGCACTAAACAAATTTAAAAATGTGAAAACTGTTTCTAATTCTGACTTCCAGTGGCGCCATAGAATGTGAAGGGTTAAAAATTGTGTACTCGAAGGCAGTACTATTTCCATTTCGAAGTGGGCAGTGCGCCTTTCGGCGAACGCGTTGCAAAATGATTGCAATGAAAGCATTTCCGCGTAGACAGACATATGTCCCCACGGGATTATAATTTCTTGAGGTTGTAAGAGTCGGGTGGGACACTGTATTTACATGTAATCCAGCGTGAAATTCTGTTGCGGTTCGTCCCGTAGTCTCGCGCGATCCACAGCCATCATGCGGCTTTCGCAAAGTTGCGGGTGACTACGTGGGCGGCAGATATTTTTGGATGCTTTCATGAACCGCAGGTCAGAAATTTATGTGGACGGCCAGGAATGCGCTGGCGGAAGAACCGGGCCGAAGAGGAATCGTTCGGCAAAGGGGTAAGAAACGCGTAAACCTGATAGAATGGAAATTTTCTTGGCGAATGTATACACAACAGACGAGGAGGACACGTACACGCGTTCGCAAGAGATAGTTTCTCATCCGATGGTATCCAGTTGGTATTCGAGATCTCGTACCCGCCTCCATCCACCCGTTTTCTTCGCCTCATCTCGTTTCCTCTCTCCCTTCGTCGTCCGTCTTTGTCTTGCACGTTTGGCTTTTCATCTACCGAACTAAGAAGATTACTCAACAAGTGGCGACCAAATCCTCTGTGGTCGCCAGCCGTTACGGTTTTAACGCGAAACTCGAGTGGCTCATCCACCCCGGTTATTGTAAATCGATGTATTCAAACACGTTCGATCGAATCCCCAAACTTTAACAGCGCCGTCACCTTTAATAAACTCGAAACCATAGAACCGTGAGTTGTTAAAACCTAATAGAAGCTGCTCTCTTCTCGCTGGACACGATAAGAACAGTCGTGCACACGGTAAGACGATTTCAAAACGAGCACAGACGAACTTCGATCCAAAGGGACCATTCAACGTTCAGCAGGGCCGAAGCAAATTGTCTCGCAATCGACAGTGCCCGAACATACTATTTCAAACACGAATGGCCAACACGATCAATCTTAAAGCCAAAAGACCCGATGCAAACTACAATTCTACACGTCTCTTGCATCAGGGCTGGTCTGTACCGTGTTTCTTGAGTTTGGCTTAATTTGTAATGGCCCTGTTGAATTCTAAGTGGCCCGTATCGGTTTTCTTGAGTTCGGAACTGCAGGAGATGTCTGAGGTTTCAAGATGACCGCATTAACTCCATCCTCCGCGTTTTCGTATTTGTTGATGCCCTGAGTTCGTTTCTCGTTTAGAAATTCAAAACATTGCAAGTGCTTAGTACGTACTACCGTACCACATTACATCTACTGTATAGACAACGAAGCAAATAGTAAAATTATAATAGTAAAATGCGAAACATTTTTCATCCTTTTGTTAGTCTAACTATAGCCTGTCATATTGAAAACATTATGCAAATGGTAAAATTATTTCCGGATATTTATCTCAGTCTAACTGTAGCCTGTTGTAACATGTACGTGCGGAAAACGGAGGAAACGGGAAAATAATTTCCGGATTATGGAGCACAGTACGACGTTTTGTAACTTTTATCACGAATATTGTAGAGTATCAAGCACAGTAACGATCCGCGGCGCTGGCATAGAACAAACTAGGCTGCATTATCGGCCTTATAGACTTGGATATAGATAGGGAACGTCGCCAACGCGCCAAGAAACTGAAGATACCGGTACAAAAGGCTGTTAGAGTTGCGCTCTTGAAACAAATCTCTCTTTCTCTCGTATTATTCCTTTCTTTTCCCCTCATTCGACTTTAACTTTTCCCTTTTTCTTAGTCCGTGGTTCCACAACACCCCCCACCATCGACTTCTACACCGCTTTCTAGCTCCGGAGCTTCTCATCTTCTTATTGTCTCTTTTTTCCCATCTTTTTTGCCTTCCTTCTTAGACTCTTCGTCTTATTTCCCTTTGTCTCTCTGGCGACTAAACACCCTCCGGTCCCTCGAGGCCCACAGCCAGCCAAGACCCTGTAGATCTTTTTGCCACGGGACTTCTTCCGGTACAGTCATCGACAGAACACTGTACATACTTCGATTGCGGATTCCAAGGTTCGATCAATTCGATTGTGATCAGCTGATTTGCAGATCAATGTTACTCAATATGTGGATCAAATGCCGTGATTAGGCTGGCTAAAATTTTCATGGACTGTGAAGTAATAGCTGCTACAAGGAAAATTATTACAAATCATCTTGTACTATTGGGAACACGTTCACGAAAGTGGAAGATTGTGTGAACATTTTTATATTCGTTCGTCTTTTTCTCCGAGATTTAGAATTCCCATCAGATTTCGATGAACGTTGCAATGAATCTTGTTCCAGCTGCACTAAAAATGGAGCGTGCATGCCGTATACTTTACAATCGGAACGCCTTGACGACCTCACGCAATAATGAAATACCGCGTGAAGGTATAAGCGCGCGCATTCACACGCAGGAGAAGCGTGAGCCGAGATTAAAAAGCCCAGATACCATGAAAATTATAATCTTGAGCGGAGACATTTATGAAAAGGGATTCGAACGTCGAGAGCCGCGGCTTTATTAAAATTCCAGTTCTTTGTGCGTAGAGCAGCATCTTGCCAAGAGGGTGCGTCCTTTCGGTGTATGAATTTTTCAGTAACAACATTTTATATCTCGATTTCATTAATATCGTCAATCAACATAAAACTCGACTAATTCGACATGTATAGAATGAGTCTAGTTGCTGGGCCGAATTACAACACCGTGCGGTTGCAAACTGCGATTGAAGATCTCAAGCGAACAACTTCACTTTTTAGTTGCACGATTTTTTTGTTTCGACTCCTCGTGTCATTCTGAACAGAAACGTATGTGGACACCATGTCAAAAAAGGTGATATTGCGGGAGATATTTCAAACTTTATACAGTATCCGCTAACGTTCACGAAAATTCTGTTGGACTAGGAGTACAGTATCGCCGTTAGTAAACATACCTGCGCGCGGTGTGACATGATATTTCAACGTTAGCGGATGTTACATACAACTTGCAGTGTTTCCTGAAATATTACCTTTTTCGACGTTGTGTCCTAATACGTTTTTATTTGGTACCACAAAATAACAATTTCAAGACCTCCAAAACCATTGGAGACTCGATTTTCTCAGTTGCGGTTTCAGTTTACTTCGAGTGTCGCTAAAGGATTCTTGTTAGTTCTTGTTGTTGCTGGTTCTTGTTACTGTTTATTCTTATTTTTGTCAGTTCCTGTCTATCTTTTTCTTGTCAGATCTTAATCTCGTTAATTCTTGTTCTTGTCAGTTCCGGTTCATATCAGCTCTTGTTTTTGTTAGTTCCTGCTCTTGTCAATTCTTGTTGTTGTTTCTAATTTTTGTTAGTTTCTGCTCTGATCAATTCTTGTTGTTGGTTCATGTATTTGTTCTTGTTAGTTTGTGCTCTAGTGAATTCTTGTTTTTGTTTTTGTTAGTTCTCAATTCTTGTTCTGGTTTTAGTTAGTTCCTGTTGTTGTCAATTTTTGTCGTTGGTTCTTGTTCTTGTTAGACCGTCAATTCTTGTTTCTGTTTTTGTTAGTTCCTGCTGTTGTTGGTTTTTGTTCAGGTTTTAGTTAGTTTCTATCGTTGTCAATTCTAATCGTTGGTTCTTGTTTTTGTTAGTTGGAGCTCTAGTCAATTCTTGTTGTTCTCGTTCTTGTTATTGTCAGTTCTTGTCTTTGTTAAATCATACTCTTATTGGGTCTTGTTCTTGTCACTTATTGATCTTGTTTGTTCTTGTTCTTACCAGTTCTGTTCTCATTAGTTCTTGCTTATGCTATTGTTAAAGTTTACACGTCTCGAATGACCTAAAGCTACTCGTTACTGTCTATAATCCGGCCCACGTGAATTAAACCGTGCTCGGAAGTTCCCAGTGGCGAACACAGGTTCGTCGAACTCCGGTTTCGCGCTGGAAGATGCGGCTTCAAGGTGAGTGGGTCGACGTACGCGATAGGTCGATTCCCGGTAGTGTGATAACGAGGACGGTTCACCTTCCGCGCTGGCAGCGATAGCGATTGATAGGTGCGTCCCTCTTCCTCCTCCGGGCTTGAAGCGTTTGGTGGAAGATCCTCCCATACGATAGATAAGTTCTTTTTCGTCAGAAACGGAGGCAATTCTCCTTTCGGAGACAGACACACCGGGAGCTGGCTGAAATAGCAGAACGATTCCCGAAGAACGCCTCGCCTAGCCTCTCAGAAGCCTCTCATCCAGCTTGTTTCTCGTGTAATGCTTGCCGGAGTGCACGTGAGCGGTCCCGTCCCTGACACTGACGGATTTAAGGGGCAACGCGTTCCTATAAACTCGGAGAGAGAGAGAGAGCGCATCAGCCGCTGGTACTGTACAACGTTATATCGTTATTGGTTCCCAGAGAAAGCACAAACCCGGGGACGGACGTGCGCTGATTTATTAGCGAATCCGAGAGGCAATCGAAATCAACGCTTCCTTTTAAGCGGGTTAGGTAACGACTTCATGTTCCCGGGAGTGGTTGTTTCTCTTTATCCGCTTGTAAGCTCCATCGAGAGATACCATGTTCGGTATCTCGTGCAATTTATCGACGAAACTTCTCAATTACTTCGTCACACAGGAAACTGGTTCGTCCTCGTGGAAGGCTCGCGCGCTCTCTGCGCCCGCGCCCGGGGACCGTATGCTCAATCCGCCGAAAGAATCCTACCGTGGGCTTCAACCGTGCCGCGTTAACCACAATTTCAATATTTGCTCCCTTGTCCCGACAAAACGTTCTCCGTCGCCGGAACCTGAACACCGTTGACGCTCGTAATACGTCTCGTTCGTTCTAGAGCAGGTATCGCGTTCGAAGAGATACGGCGACCTCGTGAATCATCCAGAGGCACACCGTTGTGCTCCTATATTCGATGTTAACTGCCTGCGAACAGACTCGAACCGATGTTTGCCAGCTTTCTTTCCCTCGGTTTTATTAATGACCGCGGTCGAACGTGATGCAAATATAGTATAGTTGCGGTGCCTGACTAACTCTAGTTTCTAGAACTCTTATCTGCATGCCTTCTGAAGAAAGAATATTCCTTCTTAACAAAATATTTGTACTATATGTATATGTATATTTAAATAGCACATATATGTGCAAGGAATTAGTACAAAACAGTATTCCAATTTCTTTAATAAAAACAAGGTCTAAAAATGGTGCTCTAAACTAGTGTACTCGTCCAAACCTATGTAAAAAGAGACATCAGAAAATCAAATTTATCTAAAAGAATTATACAGCAGCCTAAAGACTGGTCTACTAAGAGGAGCAAACAGTAGCGCACGAGCTTCCCTATTGGCGGTCTGCACTGGCAATAAGAAAGTGGAGGGAATGACACTCGAGCGATTGAAGAAGCGCGGTATATGTCGTGCTATTTGTTCATCTTTGAGGACCCTGGTACAGTAAAGCTGTACTACATATGTTCTAGTTCGCATCGCCTGGTCCGATCGTGAAGAAAAACTAGTTTGTTATGACTGCGTCGACCGCGCCGAAAGTGCAAATGGTCAGTGCCGAACGTAGAAAAGGACAACGCATGTAAACACGGACCACGCGGCCGACATCTTACTCTATATCGTAGATTGAACTAGGCCTGGGCTACTCGTGCTCCGAGAGTCGATGACGTAGAATCGGCTGAAACCAATCCCGCTGTCCGCCCGGGTGGGTCGAGAGTCGATGACGTGATTGGCTACCCCCACCCGGCCAATCAACGTGAATCCTGTCCTTACAGGCTACCGGAGCACGATTTCGGAGCACTAGTCGCCCATGCCAGAAATTATATCATGTTTAGTGTAATTTTAATCAGAAAAATGCCATAAATAAGTTGGCGAAAGTCCCATAAAAAAATAATGAAAAATAAAGCAGTTTTGCAATTGGATTAATAGTGGTTCACACTACGGTACCGGATTACGCGACATGTTTTTTCTTGGCCACTCGCTGGGTACGCCCCTTAGCGGAAGGAGTAGGGACTTAGATCGTGGAGTTCTGACGGAGCTAGATTGTGACTTTACTGTACCTGTCTAGCGACGTAAAGAAGATGTTGGGTGGCTGATATGAACGCCAGCGAGGGGCCACGTGCCGATGACACGGTGCTCGTATGTGTGCATCGGATGTGCGCGATGGAAACACAGGCTAGGTCAGGTAATAGACGAGCGCGGTGAGTCCATTAAGAAGTAACCGTTGTTCGACTAACTGGCTCGACACAGAAACGCGCGCAGGGTGGTTTATCAGCGGCTTTGTGTGCGCGTTATATCTTCCGCGTACCGACCTATGCATAGCTGAACCATTATAGAGCGTCCATCCCGGGCCCGAGAGCCAACCAACAGCATGGCATCGGAAATGTGACCCACTGATCGGGTGGCTACGTAGCGACTAATACGCGCGGTATGATTTTATAGAGAGCTGCGGCCGTACACTCGAACGAGATAGGCGCCTTGTTCGATACGCTGTTGATTTATTCCCGAGACGTGCACTGTAGAAGCCCGCGGTAATAGCTGGTAAAGCAAAAATCAAAATCGAACGAGGATGGAGGGGGATGGCGTGGTAACGCAAAGTGGAAAAACGGGCAAATAACGTGGAGTATAAATTTTTACAGCGGCACGGTAGCTAGTCGATCGCTCGAATCGTTCCGCGATCGCGGCTCTTGTAATATTAACTTCTTCTGCGGATCTGTTATTAGAAAAGCCAGGCGGTTGTTTGGCGCCAGTGGCTCTCAAAGTGGGACACTGTATACCTAGCAACAGACTAGGGTCTGAAGGAATTGTTGATCGGATCGGGGCTGTTCGGCTGGTAAAGTTTGAATCGTCCATACCGATTTCGAAGAGTCTTTCTCAAATTTCAAATTCTTTAGCAAATTCTGGCGAATTTGACAATAATTCAACAACATTGTTGTGTGCTCTTTGTTGACAAGTTTATTACATTATTTACATTTATTTTCAAGTATTCGATCAGTTCGTTTCGATCTACGACCTCTGAACTATCAGAGACATTCTATTTAATAGCTGTCAACCCCTTCCTTATACTAATTTCTAAAAATTAATCCCCGAAGGTTATTTATTACCGGGTAGTTTTGTATTGCGACTTTACATTAAACATATTGCGGCGATATATCATCTAATTCGTTGTATACTGTTTCACAGAAAATTAAGTCATATGTTAAACTGTAGTTTCACACCTACACGGAGAAATTTAATCACATAGCACCGCTGTTTGTAATATTGCAACTCTTTCCGTAGTTTCTACGCCTTCGGTTCCCGTAGAACAGCAGGCACACTGATTTCTATCTCACGTTATTATGCACCGTAGCATGTTCACGCATAAAAAGAACATCCATTATTTCTGCATCTAAATAAGCATATAGAATGACTTTGAATTAACGCGCACCTTAAAAACGACTCCGGAGATGAAAAAATTAATCTATACCGTGCAACGTATGCATTCCGAGGTCGCGGTGTAGTAGTTGTTGACATCGACTATTGCGTTAATAGATTCATAGAGTTATTGGCCTGTAATTATTAATAGCAACGTACACAGAAAATGAAAACTTGAAAGATTATCTCGTGAAATATTGCACGTGCTATGCGGAATTCTAATCTTCTTTTCTTTCGGGTGGCTACTTTTTCGGGTTCCAGATTAAAAGCATTTTTGTGGCCGCTTTTTAGGAGTGGGATCAGAAAAAAATAATTTACGAGTCTAGATAGCTGGGAGCACCAGAAATCGAACGGCTTCCCAAAGATCGGTACGTATCCATGTCCGGAACGGAGCGGGGCTCGTAACCTTATCGGGATGATCCGAAACGACCTATTGTCAGTACGTGGTTAACCGTGACTATCTAAATTAGAATCAGTGTTGACGACACACTAGCTTCTCTCGTCCCTTGCCATTCATGGCAGTGACCTCCCGGAGGCAGCGCGTACAGGAGTCTCTAATCTTTTACAGCGAATCTAAGGTTCGACGTTCGGTAGCAAATACTTGTAAAAATTTGTCGATAAATCTGTCAAATATGTCGAGCTATGTTCTCCGACTCGGGTCGTCGAAAAACCTGGATTCAACACAATGAAACAGCTGAAAAATTAAGCAAATCTAATGGTAGCAGCTTCGATTTTAGCAACAAACAAAAGCAAAATTGAAGAAACACGTCGATTGAATGCATGCAAAAGCTCTAGTCTAATAACTTGTAAAATGATAATCGCTACAATCCGCCGCCTTTTTGTCCAATTGTTCGTTTGCTATCGTCTAGAAAACCAACGTCGTTATCATTATCATTATCACGTGACTGGCAACCCACCTTGTATATTGTGTGTAAATAAATGAAAATTGAAAAAAAGCCTAAAAATTTTGCACACACCTAATTAGTACTATGTGCTTCAAGGTAGAGTAACGAAGGGGACGATAATGCTCTTTGTAAACCAAAGAAATTTAATCTCATCAATTGATTCGTATTACGGTCATTAAACGAAATTGGGGACGATTGTTAATTCTACTAACGAGATCAAGTTTATGAATACTGAAAATGTCGGCTGTGTATCGAACGGGTGGTTTTGACTTCTTTATTATTAATACTCTTATTAGATTCCACGAGCGTGATGGATAAAAAATTCATGTAGCTCAATTCCCGTGTATCAACGAATTTATCCGAAAAATCCAGCAACAATCTAAATAATATTCTCGATCGAACGCTATCGCTGTAATGGCAGAATCCGTAATGCGGAGTTTAAAAAACAGATCCAGTTTCGCTATTACTAACGCAACAGCTTTTAGTTACTGAGCCAGAACCGGCCCTAGGGTAGTCGGCGCCCTGCTGCGAAGTTCTTTTGTAGCGCTCCTCTATAGTTTTTTAAAGACAATAGTGGCTAATTTTTGGGTAATAAAAATAAACAAAAATTTTAAAAACAGCATGCATTTTATTGAAAAAAAAAAAATCCTGTAAGGCACTCTCTTGCGGGGGCACCCTGATGCTGTGCATCACTTGCATCGTGTCTTGGGCCGGCCCTGTACCTAGCGACGACAAGCGAAAGAGAGATAGCTAGAATGTTGAAAGCCACAGGTTTCGATCAGCAAGTTCCTAGATCATCTATCGTTCGATCAATTTCAATTTGACTTGCGGACCGTTCCAGGGAGATATTTGTTACAATTGACGAGGACGTGAACCGTGAAATGATGAATCACCGAAAGGTTAATCGTGAATTCATTAAACAAGAAGACGGAACGTGTCTGCGAGCCACCGGCACTCGAAGTAAGTACGTTTGCCTGCATTCTCGATTAATCATGCCGTCTAATCGACCACGGTGACAAGAAAAATTGAAACGTTTATCCTTCCGGCGACCCGGGAATACTTCAAAGACTATCCTATTTCAAGTTCTGAATAATACATGCCGATTACAAAAACAATAAATAGCTGCATGAATATTTCGTTGGTAGACTATAAATATTAGCGCGTCGCAGCGGTAAAATATGATGTAAAATAAGCGATATAATGTCTTGGTGGCTTATTGGCTCACGAGGCATTCCATGTGTTCAGCACTTGGTTTACGCGTATTCATTATTATTTTACGTGTTTTCGTATGTTTTCTGCTTTCACAACGCCATTCGTTTAACCCTGATGTTGTGCTCAACCCTCGTGCAGGACGATGACTCTCAGGTGTTGCTAAAAATGTCTATACCGTTATTCAAGACAAGTTTTGCAGTATCGCATAGAATAAAATATAAATTGTATAACATGGAGATATTCGAAAGTGGAAGAAACGTTATGGATTTTATAGAACTATATTCCGTGAATAAAATTACATCATAGTTGACATTTTCAGAGAAGGTTGCTAATCAAGATTATTTATTTGATTTACTGATGGATAAACGGCCACCTCAATGTTCGTACGAACAAAGCACAGATCCATTGTCATAACGTACAGCGCTAATAGATAACATATCGTAGATAGCCTGGGGTTAAAATACATCAGTCTCGGCTGAAAAATCCTGCGAAGCAACGATCGCTAAGTTCATGCAATTGAATCGGCTGTAACATATGGTTCTCGTTCGAGAATTAACAGCCGTCTCGGCTCGGAACGTCGGCAAATAACGGTCCTATTGAACGTCTCGCGAGCAAATGATAACTGCGGCGTAATACGTCGATTACAAATGTTCCGTCTCGATCGGATCGCACCTGGTCACGAGGCTCGATTGCGATCGGGAAACGTCGGCCCAATCGGCGTGGTGGCCAGGGTGTAAATCTCGAAATAGAAAGGCCATCCCCCTCGGCCTGTGGCATCGCAATGAAGTTATTCGAGTATCGCTGACAGAGCGAAGTTTTGTATGCAAATGCCCGGTTATCAGATCCGAGTTTTATCTGGCTCTAATGCATCGCCGCGCCACGCCGGGACGCAACAACGTAATAACGGTGCGATGCCGCGGCACTGCGGCTGAATCTCTCGAGCGGAGAATCCATTTCGCGATTGCGACCATCGTCGTCGTTGGGAGCGGAAAGGAACCCACGGGTCGGTCGGGACCTTCGAAATTTCCCTCGATCCGAATAATGCTGGAAAATGCACGAGGCGAGCGGGATAGCGGGCGAGCCTGGCGTTCGCTTTAATAATAAGCGTTTCGGTCGAATGCAATTCTAGAACGAGTACGGGAACGCCGCGACGCGCCGCGCAGTGCGGGCCGGCGTCCGAGTCACACCTCACTGCCGGCGCAAAGTGGTCTAACCCCCTTAATTGGAAACACTGAATGAATTCGAGCGTGGAGAGCCGCGAGATGGACGCCGGATATTTCGCGCGAACGAAAGGAGACCCGGCCGAGAAAAACCCGGGGACAGGGGACGACTGCAACGGGGCTGGTGCACCCGGCCATTGCATTGTTGGAAAAGTACGCCGCCGCTCCGACGCAACGCAGGAAATCCTCCAGATGCGCATCTATCCGTATTGCTACCACCGCACCGCACTGCACCGCTCCGTACTTTACAGTGGAACGACCGAGGAAAGAAACTGGACACACCACCTATTGCATCATCGTTTTTTTTCTTGACCTTGTGGAAAAGTTACATTGATTCTAGGAGTGCATCTAATAAGCCGTCAGCGGGAAAATTGTCCGCGTCGATTGCAAGAATCGGAAACCAAATAGAATGTTATTTCTTCTCTTAACCCTCCCTTATCCGTCCCTAGTGTCAATTTGACACGGTTTTCCTGAAATAAGTTATACTGTTCTGTTATTTTTAGGTAACTCCGTGATTTGTTTTTGTTTAATGCAAAATACATAACTCAAACTCTAATATGTAAATGTTAACTCATCCATTTGAATAAGAAGTGCCAATTTGACACCGAGGGACAGATTCAGTTCGTGAAATGAGGGATCGGATGAGAGTTAATAATTTTAGTAGATGAAAACTAATATACTGACGTCTCTAAATTTTTTTATTTCCCTACAATTTTTAATTTCATCTACTGAAATTCGCTACAAATGCATTAAATCCGTAGCCTGCTGATAAGCGTCTGCAATGACCTACGGTCACAGAATTGATGGCACACACTTTAAATCAGAATAACTTGTTTAGAAATGGATCAAATGACTTCAGTTTTTCTGTCAAGCTAGAAGGATTATTGATAAGATTATTAATTTCAAGAGAAAACTACTCGAGTGCAATACAAAAATTACTCATTTTAATCGGAAGAATTCCAACAACCCACCGGTGTCACATTTGAAAAGGTAAGTCAAAGTAAATTAGAAATGTTTATCTTTTACGCTCATGGCATCCTTTTGAAGTGTCGAACCTCGAGCATTGATGTGTTACGAGTCGAGGGTTAGGCAAGCTATGCGTGACCGAGGATTGTTTAGTTTCCCATGTGGACTCGTAACTTATAGAAATTAACTGGATATATACACCTCGAGCGGCAAATGTGTATCGTCGTAGAATACCAACTATTGGAAGTTCGAATGGATGTGAATAATAACGATAGACTCCATTATATTAATATAGAGTGATATATTCTGGATTAAACTCCGGGCAATACAAATGGTTTGTGTAGCTTCTCGCGGTTTGTCTATCTAACACTCTCAGCTTTAACGCACCGAGAAATGCGGGGGTGATCACTGCCGGTATAGGCACTGTCTGGTAAAACTGCTTGACAAGGACTTTGGTTACTCGATACGATGCTTTCTGTGTTTAGTTCACTTGAAAACACCCGATTAATAGGAGGATCCATGTCCCTTATAAAGGATGAAAATCGACCTAAACGATAGTGGGGGCCACGTGCTGCTTCTGATTAGATTTGGAGTCTTGGAACTTACGCAACTCACTGCATCGTCAAAAAAGCCCTAGTTCTCCTCAATTTTCAGTAAGCCCTTTCTTCTTAACCGTTTGAGTCCCGAGCAGCGCGATCGCGCTGTTTAGATTTTGTGTCGAAAAGTCCCAGGCCATTTGAACTCTACGGACAATTGACGGTGCACTCACAGGCTGTCGAAGTAGCGCGCTGAACTTATTAATATAAATAATACAACTAACACATTTTGTATTTTATTGTTAACTTGTCAATAATTTTTATTGAACAAAACATAAGACACGTGCTATGGCGCTGAATGATATTTTTTGACACAAAAGAAAGACCAGCGCTCTTCGCGTCGCTTGGGTCTCTTCGCCATCAGTTACGGCCAGCACTATCGCGCTGTTCGGCGTTTTTCGAAAGTGTTTTTCCAAAAACCCTTGGGACTGAAATGGTTAAATAGACCCTCAATTTCGACACATATTCCCGGAAGGGTCAAGAGTCAGAAACGGAAACGTCCGTGTACGTAACAGATGCATGACGAATCGCGTCCATTTCGGTTTTCCTCTCTAAATCTATTCTCTTAATTTGCCGAGTTGTGCTTGAGTCAATTCCTCGAATAGAAACGTTACCCTGTATTTTGCTCAATGTCCAAGAAAAGTGTTGCAATGCAAACGCAGAGGTTTCGAGCTCGCGTGATTCCAGCTTCTCTCTTTCCCGCAGCGTTGCTCACTTTCTCTCTGTTTTTCGGTCTATCTGGTCGTTTTCTTTACTGAGCTTTCTTCTGTTTCTCTGTTCCCTGTTCCGACCCGACGCATCATCGCTTCCCTCGCTCTTTTTGGAGCCACGCACACACCACGCAACATCGGACGGCCACGATCCGCTGCGTGGGCGTCCGTGAAACGCCGGGGTGGAGCGGAGGCGGTAACGCGACTGACGTTAAAATTAATCGACGTTACTTTTCTCGGCGCGGTTCTCGACGAGACTTGATTCGCGGACACCGAGGGCTCCCCTGGACTCCAACCGGGCCCCCGCTACCGATACGGGAAAAATTCCACGATGAATCGCCAGGCCAATTTACTGCTTTCTCCGTTACGCAAGGGACCATGCCAGAAAATGCGATGCTGATTTGACAAATCGACGGCCGGGGGCTCTTTGTTCGGGATTTTCATACCAGTGGGGTCTCTGGTCGCAACCCTCTTCAGAGTCGTAGACCCGAGTTGTACAACATTCGTAACAGGTAACAAATTCGTATTGAATACAGTACAATTTTGATGTGTCTGGCCCCTGATGCTGGGCTTTTCATGCTTGATGTCAGTTGGAGATATGTTTCTGTATCAGTGAGCACCAATAGGTGCGCTCATTTGTCAATATTTAAATATGTGCGTTTGGAAAATCGCGTTTATGATACACAGAACTTTTGATTTGAATGTTTCAAGCTAGTATGATGACATAATTCGTCATGACTGAACTGGACATCTTTATGAGTAGACAGCGGATATTTATACAAAATAAACATTATCTATCTGAACTGCAACAAACTGAAGTAAAATAGAAAATTATTTGTTATCTTAATATGTTTAGTAGATTTAAAGTAATATAACAGTACTTGTAAATTCTTTTAATATTTTTACTGTTTTAAATTACACCTACTCATTTTTGTCATAAATGCAGAAAATCCGCTGTCTATTTATGAGAAATGAAAATCTTCAGAAAGAATTTTCTGCAGATGATATGATTCGGCAAAAAAATTCATAATCTTGAGGATTGCGTGTTTATTTCTAAAGGCTAATCTCATTTGCACTAACATATAACACAGATTCACATGACAGTGCAAATTTTAAGATGAAAACTACTGTCTGTTACACGCGTTTCGTCGAGCCAAAGATTAAAGTGACTAGTACTTTATTATCACTGTACTACGTTCGGAAGTAAACAATGTTTAACACGAATACACTAGCCGTCCCCCCCTCCCCATTATGACGTAAGAACAAACGATAGACAGTTAGTCCGTATATTCGACCAATGTTTAATTCACAAAATAAGGTAGTAAATTGTGAATTTTCATATCGTTACTGCTACTATAATTATTAAAAGTTCTAACATCTAAAAATCCTGCTGTAACTAGCGTGTGTTACTAATTAGCGCGAGTAACTAGTGTGCGAAACTATAAATAATAATCCGACTAACGTTTCCTGGGAAGTCCTTCCACGAGCCACTATAAATATCATAGAACAATTCAACATGTTCATAGCCCACAATTGGAGAAAATCAAAGCAATTGAATGAAAAATTCACAGTGCCTATTTCAATGCAAGAATGTAAATAATAGCAGGGAAGAATTTTATTCTGACACAAAGAAATGAATACCGTTCAGTAAAAACGGTCATCACGAGTCTGACTGGATGTGGTAAGGGCTTTTGCGCGAGAGTGTGCGAAAAAATGGTATGAAATCTGAAGAGATTAACACATTATTTACCGGAAGCCTATTTAATCTGATTCTAAAAACTTTCTTTTTTAAATAATTACGTTCCTGGCGGTGTCTTCTTGATTCATAATCAAAATTGTCTTTGCTGTTTAATTTTTTAAGAAATGTCGTCTGTGAACCATGTTGAACACTAAACCTACCGCCACCGATAAAATAACCGGTTCCAGATTTTTTCTTTCGCAATTATTGAAATTATAATGATGCTTTTGTGGTAAATGATTAAATAAATATATTATGAATCGCACAGAGTTCAAATAAATTTAATCTCGTTATTTTTATAAGGCAACATGTACTGGCTACTTGTAAAGCTCGGTAGGCTTCATGTTAGTGTTAAAATCTATTGAATATGCATCGATAAGTCGTCAGAAATAGTATGAGTATAAGAAAAAACGAGTGTGTAAGAAAAGAGAAAATGGCCAGAGACCATTCGTGTTGTCTAATTCCGAATAAAGTACTATTAATTGTTGTGATAGAACGGAATGTTTTAATTGGAAAAGAAATTGTTGTAGATTGTGCTTGTAGATCCATTTTAGTAAGACCTTCTTTAATGAGAAGGTATCGCGCGTGTAAAGGAATTTCGGCGAGGAGTGGTGGTCGAGCGTCGAGTGTTTGAACCGCGAAAATCGCAGATCAAAGCGGTCCGCTCGGGGAATCAGCTCGCGAATTCGAGTCGCCGGGCGCAACCGAGGCGAAAGTCTATTTTAGTGCGATCTCTTGAAATCCGCAACACGCACACCATTGGCAGCAGTCATTTCCTTGGTGCTCCAGTATAAGTAAAATCACATCCGGCGCTCGAACTCGGCCCGCTGCTGCTTGCAGCACGGTTCACAGACGACCGATAACGAACGTTATCGAGCGACACGTAACGTCAACATTTATGCTCGCATCAGCGTTTTCCGACGTTCTGTCAGTTCAATTTCCCAGCTGCTTATTTTTCGGTTAATTCTCCGACGACTCCCATCTCCTTTTGTTTTGCGGCGACGATTCGGCCGGATTAACGTGAGATTTTGACGCTTCCATAAAACTGTTCGCAGAAATTAACACAAAAAAACAATTGCTGTTTTAACACGATAGACGGCTGGGAGATTTATTATCCGAAGCAACACATAACAATTTCCGATATCGAATGCTCAAGGAGACTTTAGCTTTTCTGCCTCGATGTATTCTTCGTTGCGAGCAGAAACTTTTTAAGTAGATTTTTTTCTGGGGAAAATCGACGGAAGAATTTCGTAATGTTTTTCTGGGCTATCTCCTTTGAGAACGTGTTTACGTGTTTAACAGTTCTGTATTCTATCTTAGAACGTACATCAAACCGAACGACTTAATTTCAAATGAAGCCGTCAGTCGCTGATAAACTAATTGCGTTTCCTGCGCGCGATAATTACCTGTGTCGCAAGTTGTGAGCTTATTGGCCTGATATCTTGTTCACTTCACTTGCATATGTATATGCCGCTATAAAAACGTTTGATGTACTGCATTTATGAATTATGTTTACTCGTATGCTCAATCAACGTTCTATCACGCAACCATAAATATCATTATGGAGCAACGGTTTCCTGCAACATTCTCAAAATTTTTCATTTTTATATACAGGGTGTCCCAAAATTCCTTCAACTCCCGGAAAAGCGAGGTTCCTGAGGTTATTTGAAACAACACTTTTAAAATTATTAACAAAAAACACTGACCAATCAGAGCGCTGCTACAGCGAACAGACTCTGGCTCGTCCAACAGTAACGCGACGCTCAGCGAGACCTGTTGCCGAGCCGGAATCCGTTCACTATAGCTGCGCTCTGATTGGTCCGTGTTTTTCGTTAATAACTCTGAAACAAAGCCGCGACGACCATTTTTGCAAAGAAAAATATTGCTTCAAATCACCTCAGGAACCTCCCATTTCCGGAATTTTGGGGACACCCTGTATATATTTATCATTATGCAAAAACAGAACTGTTTACAATACTATTTTTATTATTTCTGTTCATTCATAAACGTGCTCATTCATAAATATCATGAACAGAAGAATATAGTTGAGAATATAGAAGATAAGAAAATAGTTGACAACAGAAACAATGTATACACAACACAGCGACCGGAGGAATCACTGTAGATAGCGATATAGGTCAAGCTCGTGACATAACCTCGATCAACCTCTCTGCATAGGAAGTCTGCTGATACCAAAGCTATGAAACACATCCATAGGGATCATCTCTTAACTATGTAGCGCTGGTAGTAGCAATAGGTTAGGGTACGTCTCGCTAACCAAAAAAACTTCCATTAGTCAAAAATAATTATTTCTTGTCGTAAGTATTAGACCGAATGGAACTTTCCGAGATAGTGGACAACGTTTAAACAATTGTCACTAACCTAGTTGAAGTAAATATGCTTAAATGGCTCATTTATTGTCGAAGATTAGACAAAGCATGCGTTTAGAAAATAAAAAGCAACGGAGGTCAGTTTGCATGATAAAAATGCACTTGCAACATAAACGGCTTGCAATTATTAATCAAATTAAAAAATGTAGGATGCCTTGGGAAGACAGTGGCGAAACTACGATACCGCAAGACCCCGCAAAGCAGACAGACCCGTAATCGGAGGAGGCTCAATGTTTTTGCATGTATTATCTAATAATTTTACTGAAATTATCCCTAATTTAAATTAAATTAAAAGTACACTGCCAAAACAATCATCTGTTTTGCGTTTATTGAATTTTTAAAATACTTCTTCTTAAAGAGCATTAAAAACTCTCAATCCTATAAAAATATCGAAAGAAAAACGGGCGAAAATTTGTATTTCCGCGGCTGTAGAAAGAACAACAATAGTCAATTTCTAATGTAAACCTGCACTTATTATTATTAACTATAAAAAATTTTGGAAAATTTTAGGCTGCGTTTGGATGACGGAGAGCAACGGGGGTCAATTTTCCGGATGAAATTGAACGTATAAACCAGTGGAGCCGCATCGCTGCGTGGATTAACAACTTTATTCCGGGCGGTCGCGTGACGAAAAACTTCCGGGATTGGACAAAACGTTTTCTATCTGCGGCCAGGGTCGGCGTTATCAGTTACAAGGGGAGGGAGGTGAAGAATAAGGGGAGCACAACGATGCAAGTGTATCGCGACAACGGTTCGGCCGATAAGGCGAGCGGGCGCTCGCCGCTTACGAAATTCTTGGGCATACGTGCATTCCGTATTGGCACAACGCGGGCCTTGTTCGAGCCCCGCGGCACGGGAGAATGTGATGCACCCGGATAAGAGTGTTCATCAGCCGTGCGAATGACTGGCTCTCGCATGCATATTCAGAGCCGCGTGAATTCCATCGTTCGGACAAGATACGCGGGGACACGAGGAAACGTGTGCTCGCCTTGCCTCGCCGCCAAAACGTGAACCCGATATCGGGCGTGTGTCTTCTCGAAATCTGACAATTTACGGATGTGGGTCAGCGACGGAGAGTTATTATATCCCCCCGCCCCCGTTCTCGCTTTGGGACTCCGGGGGGTTCTGCTCGCGAGATTGAAGGCAAAAGAGCAGGAGAACGCGCGGACGGGCACGCGCGAGATCAGATTGAAGGGCTCCAGACGTTTCAATGGTCCCCATACAAACGCGACACTTGTGCGAGCATTGAGAATTTTCTAATTAACGTGAATGCGGCCTTCGTGCAACAGAGGGCGAATTACGGAGAATTATGTATCCGTATTTACCGGCCGGAAGGAGATTAATGAGACGCGCGCCGTGTTACCGAGTGGACGCTACCGAGATATCGTTTTGTGTCCGTGTAATTAAGGATTTCGCATAATGCACTTACATCCTTTGATATGTGACGTCTTAGAACTGTTCGGTTTGCGCACGTGCTCGTGTAAGTTTCGTCTATGCAGGAAATGGTGGATGTCTTTATCACCGATATCCACGCAAATGTTATAAATGAGATAAACACTTAAGTAATTAATAGAATGAATATGTTGGTTGCTGCATACATATTCAGTTACTCGTCCTTTATGCGTAATTTAATTTTAAATATCAGTTTTTATTATGCAGCTTTTTATATCGCTTCGCAGTCGCCCTTTACCAAATGGAATTTTTTTATTTGATTGAAAGTTTCGTTTGCTTCAGGTTAACATTTATACAGTGTAGAATTCGTTCTACATATTCTTTTATTTCAATGAAGTCGGGGAGTTAAAGCAGCGTTAAATAGGAAGAATGGTGAAAAAGGACCATTTTCACTTACAATAGTAATGTCTCTAATAGACAAATGATATGCGAAGTGGATTAAACAATACCAAATTGTAGGATATGGGAAAGGGATTTGACTGATGGGAATGCCGGTTAAAAACGAACGAACTTTAATACGTCTTCTATGTACGGCGCACAGTGGGCAATTGGGACGAAATTTGTGACAAAATCAAAGAACTTTCGATAGAAATGAGATAGAGCGATGAAATTTTTTTTAAATTGTAGCTGAAACTTTGTAGAATATGGGAAAAATAGGGAGATTGTGGTACGAACGTTTTTTAACGATGATAAAATTCGTTAAACTTGTACAATTT